>JABAKD010000021.1:10997582-11361294 GCA_012845835.1 Undaria pinnatifida | reverse complement strand
GTATAGTTACTTTCATGTAGCAAGCACGGGTATTTTAGTTCGTACGCCTCAAGTGGATACTCAAAGTTGGTGGAATTAAAGGCTTGCACACCAAGTCTTTCTTCTGAACCTTCCATGGAATTGGCAGCGGCAACGTCTCTAGGGTCGGGTCTTCGAGGGATGCGGTTTCTCATTCGATTAAAATGTTGAACAACGACGTCAGTCTCTGATTCAGAATCGCTGTCCAGGTTGTTACTGCGGAGATCACGTTCCATGTTATTAGTGTTCTGCGTTCGAGTTTCGTTTTGAAGGGTACGTCGTGAGCGCCGCCCCGCTAAAATGCACGCGCGCCTACGCCTGCGCTCGCGGGCAATTTCAGCACGACGGGTATTTCGTTGCGAGCGAGTACATCGCTGATCGGTTGACATGGAAGGTTAAAGTTTCAAGTTCGCGTTCAGATAAAAGGTTTAGGGGAGCGCTTTGCCCGGTTGATCTTGAGCTCACCTCAGAAGTCTTTGAGGTTGTCGGGGACCTTGGCGGACGGCTGGGATGCCTCCTTCTCGGCGGTGGAACCAAGGTCGTGCAGCACCTTCTGCTTGTGGAGGAACTCGTCCACGATCTTCCGCCACTCTCGCTTCGAGCACACGAGGTGGAGGGGCGGGTCGTCCCAGTTCTTGACCACCAGGTCGCCGGCCTTGATTTTGCCCGTGCACGGGTTGTCCTTTGACGACTTTTTTTCGTCCCAGGCCGCGCAGCGTTTCTGTGTGTTTCCAAACGGAACAGGGAAGAGGGTAGGGGAGCAGGGAGTCGCGGATGACGTGTTGCAAATTCTGAAAAAAAATATGGTGTTCGCATGTTTGTGCATGTTACGAAGGAACGACTGCTGCGGAGTGCACAATGCTTCATCGTCTGCCGAATAAACTGGTGTTCTCGCGCATTCACAATACGGAAGGGAGCCTTGGTGATATGCACATGCGAACACCACAAAGCAACGGAGGTTTGTTGTATTATACTTCTATGCTTTTTCCCTCTTCTCTCGATTACAGCACACCACATAAACCGGCAATACGCACACACAACACAATAAAAAAAAAAAAAACACACACACACACACACACACACACACACACACACACACAGCAGCACACACACACACACACACACACACACACACACACACACACACACACACACACACACACACACACACACACACACAGCAGCACACACACACACACACACAGCAGCACACACACACACACACACACACACACACACACACACACACACACACACACACACACACACACACACACACACACACACACACACACACACACACACACACACACACACACACACACACACACACACACACACACACACACACACACACACACACACACACACACACACACACACACACACACACACACACACACACACACACACACACACACACACACACACACACACACACACACACACACACACACACACACACACACACACACACACACACACACACACACAGCAGTCTACAGACAGCAGTCTACACCCGTGAATTTCCACCCTGATGGCACATCTTTAACACGCGGCAGCCGGGAACGTACACATCGAGCGACTTGATACACTTTGGAACGAACGCATGCACTTACGCCGACGATGTCACCGGTAGCGGCGGTGGCGTTCTTGAAGGTACCGCCGTCCTTGGTCCTTGCTCCCGCGCAGAGGGAGAACACCGCGCAGTAATTCTCCCACACTTGAGCAAAAAATAAAGTGCGGCAGGGCGACATGCACAAAGCAAAAAGTATCAGGAGATGTCACGTGGTTAAAGGTGCAAACGTGCAAACACGTGCTCTGTGAGTGACAACGTACAGGATGCGAGCGGTGGCGGAAAGGCATTGTTTCGTATTCCTGGGCATGTCAAGCGGTTGAAGAGGTGCAGCATGACTGGATCGAACTGCTGTTTCCATGCTTTCTTTGCTGCTGTGTACACAAACTTTAGCACAAAAAAACAGTCACGCACAAAGCAAAAAGTATCAGGAGATGTCACGTGGTTAAAGGTGCAAACGTGCAAACACGTGCTCTGTGAGTGACAACGTACAGGATGCGAGCGGTGGCGGAAAGGCATTGTTTCGTATTCCTGGGCATGTCAAGCGGTTGAAGAGGTGCAGCATGACTGGATCGAACTGCTGTTTCCATGCTTTCTTTGCTGCTGTGTACACAAACTTTAGCACAAAAAAACAGTCACGGCAATTCTGGTCGCGCTCACAACTTCAACATGCACGGTTGCTACATGTACGCACAAAAAGCAGCAACAAACGACTCCTAAACTATGGCCCCGTGACAGCCACATCTTCACACGGAAAGTTGTTGGGTGGGGGGCGGGTGTTCGTGCGCGGCGAGCGAGCGGAGAGCGCGGCAGCCCACGATGATTATCTCACACGCTCGTGCCGGAACGGGCGGTTAGATTGAATATTCAAACAAAACTCTGCTGCTCACCTTTGTACCCGCGGTCGTCGACTTCGTCCGTTGGGATGCCGATGGAAGGTTTGCCACCGACGTCCTGCAGGCAGATGTGGCAGTTGTGGGGGTGATCCTTGCTGGGGGCGAGGAATGAGCACGTCACCTTGCACGTTTCCGGGTCCCTCCAGTCGTTTTTGTCGCACGTCGTGTAGTGCTTGCCGTCCTTTTTCGTGCGGACCCCGAGCCGCCCCTCGGGGCAGTCTTGAGCGTTGAGGCAAAACCACAGGGGGTTGCCGGGTTCCAGCGTAGTCTTGGGCTTGGAGGGGGATTTAGAACTCTCAGCTGGCTTGCGTTTCAGGGGCGAAGCCTTCGACAGCGCACTCATGTCTACTGCGAGGGGAGCGGCTGCTGTGTTGAATTGTGTGCGTGTGCGCGTGTTCGCGTCGGGCGGATGTGCTGAGGCGACTAAAACGAAGTTTGGTCGAAGTTTTGGTAAAGATCCAGAACCCACAGCAGCAGCAGCTACACCCCAGCTTCGTTGAGCGGCATCGTTGAGGTTGCGCTTGCTCTCGTTACCCGCGATCGACCTACTACGTGAAAGCTGCGCGTGCAACAAACCTCACCAGAGGTGAAATAGACGGTATACGTTCGGCTTTGGAGGGTGTGCGTGCCCATCCCCTCTCTGTGCTGACAACACACAACCTCAACGCCAATACTCCGCAAAACGGGACTGTCACTTTTTTGCGATCGGAAGCAAATGAAAGTGCAGGTTTGCTGCCGAAAGACGAAAGACGTCGGTTCTGCGGGGTTCGGCGCGCTTTTCACGACGCTGATTCCAACCCAGCAGGGACAATCGAGACCGCACGCAACGAGCCATTCTGTTCGCTAGGCCACCAGGTGCCGCATTGCGAAGGCGCGAGCCTGGCCGTGCGTCTGGGAGCGCGCTATGAGGGCGCGAAGTTAACGTACTGTTTTCAGAGGGGGTCGAATTTCCCCGCTGCGCTGTGAGCGACCCAGTCCTGAAGATCCCGATTCCCGTAATATTAGTTACCTCTATCGCGAATGTGGGAATTCCCACCCACGCGATATTTCGGTATGTACGGACCACGTATGGCGAAAATATCCCACCAACCCGTGGTCATCTAAAACTCCAGACGCACATAATTCGGGCTCCCGTGAAATTGCACGCACGTGCAAGGTTTTCTAGATTTTGCACGTAAATTCAATAGCGATTTATGTATGGTGGCTGTGCAGGTCCGCACAAAACGACGGTTGCGCTGCCCAGACCAACCCGACCCCAGACCCGACCCTAACCCTCACCCTAACCCTAACCCTAACCCCAACCCAACCCTTTGGGGGGCTCAAGGTCTGCTCTCGAGGTCGGCAGGGGCAGTACTGAGCTTATGTGCAAATCTGAAAACCTTGCACGTTCGTGCAATTAAACGCCTGGTGACATTATTCGGCTCTTAAAGGCCATTTCTTGTACAGTCGGATTCCTCCAGTCGAAAACGGCCCTTTTCGACTGGACTTTTTTTCGACTGAAATCTTCTGGTCCTTCTTCTTATCGTCAGTCGAGTCGATTTTATAGTGTTTGTGCTCTTCCTAGAGGTGGTTGGTGTAAGGGAGTACTGCTGTACAGCAGTCGAAATCGGTTGGCAGCTCTGTGTTTCGCGGTTGCTCCGCGAGCAACGGCTCGACGAACCCTCGACCCAACGAGTTTGTGGCTTTGGGGTTAGCTGAAAACCGCCAAAGCTACGTTCATGGAGCAGTTGCACTCAGCCGAGAGCCGCCAAAGCTACAGCAGGATCAGCCGTTGTTGGCAGCATGAGATCGATACCGCGCGCTGCTAGCAGCTGCGTCGTGTGATACAAGCTGCTGGGGAGCGAAATTAGGAATGCGCCACGCTGACTTGCTGCGAGAAGCAACAACAGCAGTGATAACCACGCCAGCGTCAGCGCCTTGTATGATGCTGCCGTGTGGTACCTGGTATGGGTGTGTGGCCGTGTGGCCGTGTGGCCGTGCGGGTGTGTGTTTGGTGGTGGGATGAACGATGCGATCGGTTCAAAAAACACGTGTAAAACTTCTTCGACTGAGTTTTTCGACTGTCACTGGAGGAAATTTCGACTGGATCCGCCAGTTGGAATTCTCAGTCGAAAAAAGTTGAGTCGAAAAAGCCCTTTTTCGACTGTGTAAGAAAGCTCGATTTGGGCTTCTTCAGTCGAAAAAGGCCGTTTTCGGCTGACAAATCCGACTGTCTAACAAAATGGCCTAAACGACCAATATCGCGATATTTCCGAGTTGCGCCATGCAAAGGTCGTACGTAGTAAAAGTCGACAGTAGTATCCACGTAAGAAACCAGTGAGTGGCATGCATTCGTCCGTATAAAGACGTGCCTTTTAACATATAGATTAGTCTACCGTAAACTACACAAGATAACACACCCCCGGTGATAAATTTGAGCGCTTGAAAATATTATCACCGGGTGTGGTATCCTGTGGGGGGTGTGGTATCTTGTGTAGCCCCGGTGATAGAGTGCTGGTCGCGGCGGCCCCCAGGGGGTGTGATAAACCAGGGGGTGTGATAGCACGTCCGACCTCCCACAGGGTACGTTCGGGGGTGTGATAAATGTGGGGGTGTGATAAACCAGGGGGTGTGATAGCACGTCCGAACACCCACAGGGTGTGTTTGGGTGTGTGATAAATAAGGGGGTGTGATAAACCAGGGGGTGTGATAACCTCCGAACACCCACAGGTCGTGCTTGGGGGGGGATACCGAAGCACTCCTTGTAGAGTTGAGCCGCTGCTGCCGCACACTTGAAGGGGTGTGGTATTGCGGGGGGGTGATACCTGTCCGAACGTCCGCACACACGGTAGGTTTTTGCGCCTGCTGTACAGCTGCGGTCGAAGCAGTTGTCGGAGAAGCGGGGGCACTTGCAGAGGCATTTTGCTCTCCCTCAACGTTCATGTTGTTGGAGGTCTCCACACGGGGTGTTCCCCCCGCACACAGGATGTGGTGTTGTGTGCCCACGGGGCAGATGTTCTATGACCCCGGTGGTAGAAAAGAGAGGCCCTGTGAATGTATGCGGCGTAACTAAAATTATCACCGGGGTGTGGTATCTTGTGTAGCCCCGGTGATAAATCGATGGTTGCAAAAATGCGCCCAAAATTATCACCGGGGTGTCGTATTCTGTGGGGGGTGTGGTATCTTATATGGGTGTGTTATCTTGTGTAGTTTACGGTATAGACTATTGATAAAAGTATTGAGTTGTTTGGGGCCTACCTTCCACAGACTGCTGAGTCGGGGGCTGTTAGTGATCATGGTACGATTTCATACCACCGGTCTAGGATTATTTTATAAAAATACAAGGGCTCCGCATGGGCGCCGGCGATGGTAGGGCAGGGCGGCATTCGGATGAGGAGAAGGGGAAAAAGTTGTAGCTGTTCGATTCGACCTTATTGGAAGTTTAAAGTAATGCCGAGAGTTTAATACGAATATGAGGTTCTAAAGATCATAATTTGACATTCCATGGCGCCCATTCTTTGGGTGAGGAAGGGTAGCACTGACTGGACGAAATAAGTTGTAGTAATAAAGAAATTGAAGCTTAAAGTAATGCCAAGTGTTTAAATCGAACATGAGGTTCTAAAGGTTTACTTCGATGGAAGGAAAACATATAAACGAAGGAAGCAGGCATAGGCGAAACACTGTTATTAAAACCGCCGCCAAGTAAAAGTAGGCCAGAATTGACGTACGGAGAATTTGAGAACCTGCTTGGCTTCGAGGCTTCGAGGCGAAAGGAAAGAGGAGATGTCATCAATAAAAATTATATCGGACGGAATGAATGGTTGAAAATGTTTATTTTACGGAAGAGAAAAAGGAAGGCGCCGTTGATTGTGCCTTGTAAAACCCCTCGGTGTTTACTCCCACAGTAGACGAAGAACTTACCATGTTTGTTTACAAAATACACGAAGAACTCACTCACAGAAAAAAACTAAAAATACGACACTGCATGCCCTCAATTAGCTACTTCAATGTACGCGGCACTTACACTGGTGAAGATATACAAAAAATGGCAACGAATCATGCAGACTTAGAGAGGGGCGCCAAAGGGGACATAGAATGCCCTCGATCCAATAAATAAAGGGGATACAGAAATGCCCTCGATCCAATTGGTACTTTCAACGCAGAAAACTTACACTAGAGAAATGTCAAGCTAACCGGAAAAAAGGGGATAATCAAGCCTCACACAAGACAAACAAAATAATCCTAGACCGGTATGAAATCGTACCACTATCACTAACAGCCTCGACTCTGTGGCAGGTAGGCCCCAAAACAACTTGATCGGTATGACAGATCACTATTTGATCGTACCATGGTCACAAAACAGCTCTCCGACTCGGCGTGAGATACACGATGGGTCCTCCGGGCTTACTTGCACAATGTACGAAGAACTCACTTAGAGAGGAGCCATAAAGGGGATATAGAAGAATAATCCTAGACCGGTGTGAAATCGTACCACTATCACTAACAGCCGCCGACTCTGTGGAAGGTAGACCCCAAAACAACTTAATCCCTATGACAAATCAGGTTTAAGCCTACTGTAGACCAAGCACGCTGAAAATGATGAACACTCCAACAGCACCAAACGCAATAATATAAAAAGGCGAATTATTAGAGCGATCTACTACTGGTGTAGCACGCGTTCTTCTGGACGTATCATGTACGTGTCGTCTTGCAGCCACACCTTCAGCCACATGGACAGCACGCACACAGCACATGACAGCCCAACAGCACACACGCAACCAACCGCTGCACGTATGAAGCCTACATCGCGGCACCATGAATAACAAATGACCACGACGGCTGAATTAGCCTTTTGACAGACCGGCGCCCCTGCTCTCGATCCCGGGCAAGATGTGTGTCTGTCTTGGCCTATTGGGTCGAACCTTACTAACTCTAAGATCGCAATTATTTGCACGGTCGCAATTTTTTTATTTGTTTGTGAAGGGTGTACGTCTGATTTTGCTTCGTATCAAAGTTGTATTCCCGCTTTCGTTGCTGGCCGTAGGAAACCTTTCGCAGATGTCGTAGTGTGCACATTCGTCTACGAAAAGCACGCCATCGCTCACGCGGTATTTGTTTACCTGGTATTTCTTTTTGTAGGTTGTCCGTCGTTGTTGTACTAATATCTTATCACACTGTAGCAGATGTAATTTTTTCACACGTGCGTATTCACCCAACGAAGATATACACATTCTTCATACAGTAACTCCTCCTGCAGCATGTTTTTGCGTAACGTCGCGCAAAGGAACGGTTTGAGCCTATCTGTACCTGCAGATCAAGCACGCTCAAAATGATGAACACTCCAACAGCACCAAATGCGATAATATAAAAAGACGAATTATAGAGCGATCTACTACTGGTATAACATGCGTTCTTCTGGACGTATCATGTATGTATGTGTTCTCTTGCAGCCACACCTGCAGCCACATGGCCAGCACGCACACAGCACATGACAGCTCAACAGCACACACGCAACCAACCGCTGCACGTATGAAGCCTCCAGCGCGGCACCATGAATAACAAATCACCGCGACGGCTGGATTAGCTCTTTGACAGACCGGCGCCCCTGCTCTCGAGCCCGGGCAAGATGTGTGTCTGTTGCTTGATTTCAGTTGATGAGGGCACTCAGACTGTAGCAGATGTGATTTTTTCACGTGCGTATTCACCCGACGAAGTTATACACATTCCTCATACAGTAACTCCTCCTGCAGCATGTTTTTGCGTAAGGTCGCGCAAAGGAACGGTTTTGAGCCTATCTGTATCTGCAAACCAAGCACGCTCAAAATGATGAACACTCCAACAGCACCAAATGCAATAATATAAAAAGCCGAATTATTAGAGCGATCTACTACTACTGGTTTAATTAACACGCATTCTTCTGGACGTATCATGTGTCGTCTTGCAGCCACGCCTGCAGCCACATGGCCAGCACGCACACAGCACATGACAGCTCAACAGCACACACGCAACCAACCGCTGCACGTATGAAGCCTCCAGCGCGGCACCATGAATAACAAATCACCGCGACGGCTGGATTAGCTCTTTGACAGACCGGCGCCCCTGCTCTCGAGCCCGGGCAAGATGTGTGTCTGTTGCTTGATTTCAGTTGATGAGGGCACTCAGACTGTAGCAGATGTGATTTTTTCACGTGCGTATTCACCCGACGAAGTTATACACATTCCTCATACAGTAACTCCTCCTGCAGCATGTTTTTGCGTAAGGTCGCGCAAAGGAACGGTTTTGAGCCTATCTGTATCTGCAAACCAAGCACGCTCAAAATGATGAACACTCCAACAGCACCAAATGCAATAATATAAAAAGCCGAATTATTAGAGCGATCTACTACTACTGGTTTAATTAACACGCATTCTTCTGGACGTATCATGTGTCGTCTTGCAGCCACGCCTGCAGCCACATGGCCAGCACGCACACAGCACATGACAGCTCAACAGCACACACACAACCAACCGCTGCACGTATGAAGCCTCCAGCGCGGCACCATGAATAACGAACGGCTGCGACAGCTGGATTAGCTCCTTGACAGACCGGCGCCCCTGCTCTCGAGCCCGGACAAGATGTGTGTCTGTTGCTTGGTTTCAGTTGATGAGGGCACTCCACAGCAGTAGCTAGCTGGAGCACAGCAGTCAGTTATTCCTCTGTTATGTCAACCCCCTTGCCTGCGTTCGTTCAAGCTACCCCAACAGCAGTAACCACGTAAAGCAGAACTCGAATCATGACCCATGGCGGCTTCCGCGCGTTTATACTGTGGCGGGCAGTTGTTGCAGGCAACGTTTTCTAGCCCATGCCGTGCATGCCTCGTCTCACACCCCTGGCAGCTGGTGCCCTACGCTGCTCTGGGTCTCGGACGGGACGGGGCTAATAACCTTGCTTCGTCTCGTCTCGAGTGCCTGGTGCACAATCTGTGACCAAACAACAGTAAGTTGCACATGCCACCGCAAAATTCCAAACATTATCAAGTACCTATTTTTTTACCATTATCAAGTAAGTACCGTTTGTAAATGATGCCAATTTTGTAAATCATCCAGGCGCGTGCAACTAAACACATGGTGCACAATCTGTGACCAAACAATAATAAGTTGCACATGCCACCGCAAAATTCCCAACAATATTAAGTACCGTTTGGAAATGATGCCAATTTTGTAACTCATCTAGGCGTTGCAGACATCAAGATGCAACCAAAATTCCCGAAACTCCTTCTCGACATGCGGTATTTTTGCAACTTTTCGCTTGTCTTGCTCGGCATCCGTCCGCGTTCACGTCGATGTGCGGAACGGACACGGAAGGGCGAGGGGCGTTGGAGCCGCTCCCCGAAGGCGGCGCTCGAACGAAGCTATATTCCACCGAGAATTCCAGTTCCGCGAATCGCATACTTCGGCCGAGACAAAAAACTCCTGACCAAATACCTGACACCAAAGAAGGATTTTATATATATATATATGTATTTCAAGGACGTCAGCCGTGAGTTCGACGAATTTCGGGTCAATACTCATCTTTGCAAGCTGCGTTGTTGGTACTTGTAATATACTATGTGGGTGAGTTTTTCATAATGGGAGGGGTCATATTGTTCTGTTAAAAAAACAAACACATAGACTATATACGAGTATATACATATTTTATAAAAAGCGCACAACCCGTAATACGCGCGATCGGAGTATCACACAGCTCGCAAAGATAAGTGTCGACAAAATCTTCGATCTCACAGCTGGAGTGCATTTTCATTTTTTATAATAAAAAACATTTATTTCAAGGACGTCAGCCGTGAGTTCGACGAATTTCAGGTCAATATTCATATTTGCAAGCTGCGTTGTTGGTACTTGTAGTATACTATATGATGAGTGAGTTTTTATTAGGAGGGGTCCTATTTCTTGTTCACTAAAAGGGTAAGAGTTGGTATTTTCACTTTAGGTGGGGAATTTTGAGCTAGATCTAACATCACATCTATTTTGTTTGCCTTGTGTGAGGCTCGATTATCTTTCTTTTAATTTTCCCGTTTAGCGTGCCTTTTCTCTGGTGTAAGTTCTCTACATAAAGTTGAAAGTACCAATTGGATCGAGGGCATTCTATATCCCCTTTAGGGCTCCACCCGAAGTGAGTTCTTTGTACATTGTGCAAGTAAGCCCGGAGAACCCATCGTGTATCTCACGCCGAGTCGGAGAGTCGTTTTGTGACTTATTATAGTAAGATCAAATAAGTACTGATCCGTCATAATACGGATTCTTTTGTTTGCCTTGTGTTATGTCTGCATAATTCGTTTTTGATTTTTGTATATCTTCACCACCAGTGTAATTGTCGCGTACATTGAAGTAGCTAAATGAATTGAGGGTATGCAGTGCCGTCTTAACTTCTTTGTGAGTGAGTTCTTCGTATATTTTGGAAACAAACGTAAACATGGACCTATCATAGTATGTTATTCGTCTACTGTGGGAGTAAACACCGAGGGGTTTTCCCAGGCACAATCAACGGCGCCTTCCCTTTTCCCTTCCGTAAATTAAACATGTTCAACCATTCCGTCCAACACCTTTTTTTATTGATGCCATGTCCTCTTTCCTTTCACCTGGAAGCTTCGAAGCGAAGCAGGTTCTCAATTCTCCTTTCGACATTTCTGGCCAACTTATACTTGGCGGTTTTAATAACAGTCTGTTTCGACTATGTTTGCTTCCTTTGTATATATGTTTTCCTTCCATCAAAGTAAACCTTCAGAACCTCATGTTTGTATTAAGCTCTTGGCATTACTTTAAGCTTCAATTTATTTATAACTACGAGTACAACTTATTTCGTCGAGTGCTACCCTTCCTTACCCAAAGACTGGGCGCCATGGAATGTCAAATCATGATCTTTAGAACCTCATATTTGTGTTAAACTCTTGGCATTACTTTAAACTTCAATAATGTCGAATCGAACAGCTACAACTTTTTCCCTTTTCCCTCGTCCAAGTGCTGCCCTGCCCTACCCGAAGCATGGGCGCCGGCGAATGCCGGCGCCCATGCGGAGCCCTTGTATTATTATTGTTGTTGTTGTTGTTGTTGTTGTTGTTTTGGCCACCATAACGGTACGTGATCATCATTGAAACGCGTAGAATGCTAAGCAGACGTCCAAAGTCCGAACGAACTGGAACGTGTAAGCCAACGGAACGCGTGTACGGCGAATCAGACACGAGAAGTCTGAACACGCCTACATATATGTACGTGAAAGTCGACGAGACGCGTGCAAGGCGAATCAGACACCAAAAGTGTGACTGCACTGGCTCGTGAAAGCCAAAAGAGCATGCCGAAATACCAGAAAGCTGAATACGAGTCCTGCCGACGACGCCAGTATAGTAGTATTGGGGACATATGGACCTAGGGACCGACTGCTGCTATACAGGCGTGCCTCTGGCTCTGTAATGGTCACTCGTATGAGGGTTGCTTGGATGTTACACCTCTGGTATCAGTTGCTTGCTGTCCGCCGGATACCTTCGGACAGAATTGGGGCGAAGCCGTTCGTTGAGGCAGGCGATAACGCCTGCCAGCTATAAAGGGGACAACTGCTATAGATCAGAACGCCCCAACGGGGTAGAGGGGATACCATAACAGTAGAAAAAAAAAAAAAAAAAGTAGGACAGAGCAAACACTCTCCAAGGGGAGGGAACGCTTGTTCGTCGCATCGAAGCAGGAAACGATGTTTTTCCTTGGTTAGGTTGAATATTCTAGCCCCCACCCAGATGTTACTCCTCCCCTCACCCTGCTGCCACGCCTTCACCGGGAACTCTGTATGGATCTAATCACGCCGTTGGAACACTCTCCCCCTCACTGGTTTGCCAGGATGCATCTCACCCTTCATGCGACTCGCCAAACACCTCACGGCGCTTCACGCTTGATGTACGCGATGTCTGCCTGGTCGGTGGAACCTGTTATACTCCGTCACGGCATTGTAGGGATGCGAGGGTCTATGACCATACGACTACGGCTGTGCACGTGGTAAATACACCCCCTCAACACCCTTGGTTGACCAGAAAAAAAAAACAGCCACGCGATGTTTCAGACCTTGAACCCAAGCTATTATTATACCTTAGCCAAGACTGAGAGAAGACCCGGTCATGGTTTAATGTTTTCTCGCTCAAGAGATGAACCCTTTCAGCCCGCCAAATACGCTCCTCCGCTCACTTCCGTGACGAGCAACACCTCCTTCGTACACAATATTCTTCGGTACTTGCCACGCGTACGATATGCTTTGCACCATTTGCTACTGAAGCCGAAACACCGGTCGTGTGGTTCAAGCCATTCCAACCTTGCCGTGCATTCATTTTTACAAGCACCTGGTATCATTTTAACTACTACGCGATTGGACATTAAATGCAATCGGCCACGCTGCGTCTGAACGCCGGTCTCTCTCTTTCCAGGTTATACCAATCCAACATCGCCCCGGAAGAATCTCGGCTCCGGCTGAAACTATGGCCTCATCCTCGTACCACGTGATTCACCCACACAAGGGATAATCTCGCTGTCTTCCGCGCTGGCCCCACTAAAATTAACCACGGGCACGACGGATGCACCGACATCGCCCTAGCGCTCAAACAAAATCAAACAAAACGCCATAGGTTTCGGCTGCGCTTAACGCGATCGCCCCGACGCAGTGGCCTCTCGCCGACACCAAGTCAACTCCTTAAACCAGATCAGGCCCGGCCGCAACGGCCGTGCTCGCCTCGCTCCAACTCTCAAACCAATAAAACAAAACACTAGGATCAAGTTTGAACGCGCCCGGACGCGCTGCTCCCCCCCTCACCGTCACCCCGAGTCAAACGAACCGCATCATCCAATCCTCTCGATAGCCGCGTTGGCCTCACCCCCACTCTCAAAGCAAGTAAAAAGAACACGGGCTCAAGCTCGGTTGCGATGGATGCGCCGGCCTCAGGACCCGTTGGCCTCACCCCAACCCTTAAAACCAACTAAAAAAATACACGGGCGCTCGCAACGGACACGCTGGTCACAACCTCAATCGGAGTCAAGCAAAACACACGAGGATCACGTCCCGGCCTCGACGGGCGTGATGGCGTCACCCTCACGCTGAAACGAAGGCAACCAAAGTCGAGCTCGTCGGCCGCGAAGGATGCGGTGGTCTCACCCTCACCCCCAGACCAAGTCAAACAAAGCGCTTCCGCCCTCGCCCTCGCCGGATCAAGCTCAGCCGTGACGGACGCTTTCGCCTTTCTCTCACCCTCAATTCGAGTCAAAGAAAACACAGGACCCAGCTGCCGAGGATCATCCTCCAACCAAGTCTGACAACGCACGGGCTCAAGTTCCGCCGCGACGGACGCGCTGCCCCCCCCTCACCCCTCACCGCCAACATGTGTGCTGCGGTAGGGGTGCACCCATTATTTATTTATTTCGGAGGCTCCTCAGTCTAGGACCTCAATACCTAGTCTATACCCCAAACCCTGACTTCGGCACGAAGTGAGAGGGCTACACCATTGAAAACCCCATGGACTGGACATAGAACTAATTAGGATGTAGGATACTAACGGTATCGCGTGGTCGTCCGGAAGAGCTCCGTCGGAACCAGAAACACAAAACGGCCAAAAACGACTGCCCTTGCCGTGGCACGTGCGTAATTCCGCGCCAAAACAAATGCACGATCATGCTCTGTACCAACGGCCGCGTTGGCCTGCCCCCATACCCTTCATCTGAATTCAACAGTACCACAGGAGGATCAAGCCTAGCCGCAACAGATGTTCGTGCCGCTGTGCCTGTTAGCATCGATGGACCCTCATCCCTCGTTCCTAATCGAATGGACGAATGTTTAGTTCGTGTATCATTGGCTGCCTCACACATAGTCACTCAGGTAAAGGGAGGGTGATGGAGAGCGAGAGCCCTCGCGGGTACACAAACAAACACCGAGCACCCAAATGCGGCATAAACTTAATTCGCCGCGTTTCCAGTCGATACGAAATTGCCACTTTGGAGAGACCATACCGACAGCTTCCCTGGCTCTTCATTAAAAGTGACGAACCTGTACACCAGTAGGCATGATACCTGCGCCCTATCAACAAATAAATTAACGACGGTACACGAGGAAACCCGGCGTCCGGATCAAAACCTCTTGCGGATAAATGCCGTTCGCAACTATGTGTCAACCATATAGAAGACCACAGCAGCCGCGCCTATTTGATGAAAACTAAGGCGTAAAACAACATGTGCAAGAGGTCGCGAGAACCCAGTTCCCACGGGCAGAAATCTCTCAATGCTCCCTACTCCGGTCATAGATACACAGATCGTAACGGTAATGCGAGATGGCAGTGTCTTTTCCGCATGCTTTTGAAAATGGTAATCAACCCGCGCTCAACGAAATGAAATCGACTCATCATCAAGACTCAGAGTGTACTTCACACATGCAAGTTCACCAGGAAACCTCTGTGGGCCCTGAATTTAGCGCCAGTCAGCGCTTTGGTCAGAAGATCTGCAAATTGTGCCTTAGTTGGAACGTGTATAACCGAAGTTGTTTTTGACCTCACCAACTCTCGAATGAAACGGAACCCCACGTCGACGTTCTTGGCCCTTGCCGAAGTAAGGAGGTTATTGGCTAAAGCGATAGCCCCTTCGTTGCCTACGACCGCCTCGAAGCACCTCTCCGACAGAGATGTAACGACGAAAGACAACACCGAATTCGCCAACAGCGCCTCCTTAGCTCCATCCCCGAGTTCCACGTATTCGGCTTCGGAGGTCGAGAGAGTGACAACATTTTATGTGCTGCTACCCCAGCTCACTACTGAGTTTCCGAGAGTAACCGCTACTACCGTACGTAATAGGTCTTCTATCGTCTGCCTTCCCGGCGTAGTTCGTATCTGTAAACACCGACGACTTCAACCCCAACCCCTTGAAACGTAAGACCAACACCCTTTGTTCCGAGCAAGTATTCGATATCATGAGCGCCGCCTCCCAGCACCTTGCAGTTGGGTTGTGGGAGTGACGCGCCACAACACGCACAGCGTTAGCGATGTCCGGCGTTGACATGACAGTCAGCCACGTTAGGCTTCCGACAGCCTCGCTGTGGGCCCAAGTACCACCCGACTCGACCTCCATCCTCACTTCGAACTCCGTACCCTGGGAAGCGTGGTAAAGGGAAGCCGTCGTCATGTCAAAACGCCTCGCAAGGGCCTCAGTGCAAGCAGTCTGAATGATGCTATGTTCAACCCTCTCCAAGTCCTGCGTAAACGCACACCCCATAGAGAAAGAAAACTCTCCGAGGTCGTTCGTCTTATACCTTACTGCGCAAAAAGTATTCCCACGGCACCCGAGTCTTATCGGTCCGAAATATCATGGCATAGTGGTTACCCCCCTTCGATTGAAAGGCCTTGTTACCACTGAGGTCGACAAAACATTTTCTCAGTTTTTTGCCTGAACAACATTTATAACTTTGTTGACTGGTGCGCTGATGCCCTTTGCCATCAAACGCCGCACGCACGGGATTAGCTCCGCAGGCCTCAGCAATAAGCGCTTGTGCGTGTGGGCAGTGGAGCGATGGTAGGCGATGATGTCCACATCTGTAGTGGGCAAAAGTCCAGGGTCGATAAATGCAAAAGCCTTAACTGTCTCAGAATCAAGTCTAGTACCGTACGAGAAGTACAAGGTTCCGACCAAAGGGAATAACAACGACTCGCCAGACTTGCGGTTGACCGTGATCCCTCTGTGGTCGCCAAGGTAAGCGTGGTCTTGTTTGACACAAGCGAGTCCTGAGGACAGGTAGTAGCTTAGGCTTGGTACGTAAGCAACGTCGACACACTTCAAGTGCACCGAATTTCGGCCAGATTGAAACTCATCAGTAAGATTACCGTGACCTTCTATCGGAAGATACTTGCCATCAGCGACACGCACGAGCTTGTTGCATGTATGTGCGGAACTCGGCCATTCTCGCAACTGTGTGACATGTTGCCGGGCGACCGAAGTAGAAACACCAAGCCTCTCCAACGACTTCCGCTCTTCTTCCCCGGCCTGCAATGCCAACGCCAACCCCAACTTACCACCAATGAAACCGCTACCAAAAGACTCGCCTGGTGTAACAGGATCCCCTTGGGGATGCCCATACACCGCATTCCCATTGTTATCTACCTCGGTTGCCACGAACGATGCCGCCGCAATGGCACCACCTATCGGGTCCGGCATTTCAATCGCCATCACTGACTCCATCTTCGTCGGAGACGGGCAGATGCTTTCTTCGTGATTTTTCCATGGCACCGACTGCACGGCTTCACCGTGCAGTCGTGGGCGTAGTGGCGTCCACCGTGGCAGTTAAAGCGCAGTGGCTCCTTGGCCGGCTGCTTTTCGACCCCGGCAGCAGCACCGTGTTCGCCGTTTTTCTGGATTCTACACTGCTGTTGCCGTTGTTGTCAGCCCGCCCGCCTCTACCGCCACCTTTATCACCTCGCTTCCCACCAGCGCGTCCTCGGCCACCGCCTCCACCACGCCCGCCATCGGCAACGAGTGCGTGGGCCGACGACGAGCTCTTCGTCTTCTTTTCTAGGAGTTCAAACTGCTTGTTCATGATCTCTTCACGATCAAAACCAAGTTTCCGGCTCAAATATCGGATTCGGAGGGAAGGGTAGCAACATAAATACCGAAAACCGTGTGGTCAACGACATCCAACCCAGCATCACGCATTTCTTCGCACACGTTTTCTATCTCCAGAAATATTTTCACGATCTTGCGCTTTTTAGGCGAGGATACGCTTCAAAGACGTACCGTTACCGGCTATTGCTCCTCTGTGGCCTGCAGCAGATAACTGCGCGTATGATGCGTTTAATTGTACGGCAACCACTTCAAACCCCGAATACAAATCACCCTACGATATGTGGTATGGTGAGCAGCCACCCCCAACGATGCTGGAGTGGGTTCAATGCTGTTGATACAGGGCCAAGAGCAATATAATAATTGACGCGCAAGCGAAGCCAGGATATTTTCTTGGCCTCGCAGCAAATCATCCTAGAGATTGGGTAGCTTTTTACGCCAAAGAGAGCGAGGGAGTAATAATTTCACGCAATGTTACCTGGCAATACGTACCACCTCCACTCCCTTCGTCTGCCGAGCAGACAACTCATACTTCCATTGAGGGCGGGAAAACCGGCGTTACCACCAGCGACGGCAGGGAGGGCACGTCCTGTGTGTGTGGGGGGGGTGCGTCTCAGGATGACGATGACGACTTCGACGTGACGTGGTTCGGCTCGAGCGGAGAAGCTGATGACATCGACCCCGCCGGCGGAGAGACCCCGAAGACGGAAGGGTCGTACGGGGGATCGATCGGAGGAGGCGATAATATTAAAGCAGCAGCAGAGGCAGAAGCAGCAGAAGCAGAAGCAGAAGCGGCGGCGGCAGTAGCAACGACAGTACCGGCGGCGTTCCTGCCGATAAGAGTGCCGCTGAGCTGCCCAAGGGGGAAGCGCGCAGGCTGCAGAGCTGGTACACGCCTGAGATATTCTCGTCTCGGACGACAGGCGGGAACCAGAGTCGTGCCAAGGAACCTGCGTCGGGCTCTTCGCACGCCTTTCTGGTTGGCTTGATACTTCATGCGGAAGAAATTGATTTCGAGGGAGGTTTCGGAGGCTACGGGTTTGGCGAATTGTGAGACTCGCCTACTTCTTCGAGCCCGTGGAAGTCCGACGACCCGGCAGATGCTCTGGCGCTGCGGCGCATGACCGACGAATTAAGCAACGTCGTCTCGCTCGTGAGCAACATCGACGAGGTCGCCTTGGTCGCTATCGAAACCCAGGGGGATTCTGAGATTTGCATGCCCAGTGGTCTTGTTAGCGAAGAAGTACCTTCTATAACGGTAACAGGTATAGACCGGTCACGTTATAAGAGGGCATGTCCATGGATAAAGAAATCCAGGGACTTGCAGAATCGAAGACATTCACGGTGCTGGACAAGCTACCCTGGCCGTTAGGTCTAGGTGGGTGCTGTCTTGCACGTCTGATAAGGAAGGGTTGATCACTAAAACGAGAGCTAGGCTTGTCGCGAAGGGGTTCATGCAGCGAGAGGGTGTGGACTACCTTCAATCGTCCGCACGTCCGCACCCACGCCCGGTGCGGCATCAGTCAAGATTATGATGGTTGTTGCTAATGAGCTGAAGTACAAGGTATATTGCCTAGATGTAGCACAGGCGTTCACAAAGGCTGACTCGGACTGCGTGGTGTACGTGAAGCTTTCTGACGGATGTGGTGAACTTTCTGGCAAGTTTGACCGTCTAGAAAAGGATTTGTATGGCCTGAGGCTACTGTGGAACGACCTGCTGGTTGTGAAGTTGGTTAATGTGCATGGCATGGAGCAGTGCAAGACTGATCCCTGCGTAGTATTTCGTCCTATGTGGGAAGGCAAGGTAGTACTGATCTTGACGGTCCATGCACCAGGTAGACGGTATGGCAGATCACTTCCGCTGGCGATGTTACAAGTAGGTCAAGTTCTTACTGGGCTCAATCTGTTGACTGACGGTTATAGCGCCGTTCCATTTATATGTCTCCTCCAGTATGTAAGGGCGGACATCTGTCACAGACGGCTGGGACACACGAACTTCGCAACATGTAGCTGCTTCGGAGGACGGACACCAACGGCGCCAACTACAACGGCGTTGTGTCTGGGTGCGACACCTGTGCCTTCGGCGAGAGCCAGCAGGAGGCGCACTCCAAGGCCACCAGGCGCAAGCCCGACGGACCGCAGTTTTTTTCTCCTCGGTCCGAGCGGCGAGCCGCTCCTTGTCCTTTCTACCCTTCTGGAAGCAACGACCAATGGTGTGACTGAGCGGCTTACGGCACCCAGGGTATGAGCTCGTGGGCCGGTCCCTGGCTCCGCAACATGTAGCTGCTTCGGAGGACGGACACCAACGGCGCCAACTACAACGGCGTTGTGTCTGGGTGCGACATCTGTGCCTTCGGCGAGAGCCAGCAGGAGGCGCACTCCAAGGCCACCAGGCGCAAGCCCGACGGACCGCAGTTTTTTTCTCCTCGGTCCGAGCGGCGAGCCGCTCCTTGTCTTTTCTACCCTTCTGGAAGCAACGGTCAATGGTGTGACTGAGCGGCTTACGGCACCCAGGGTATGAGCACGTGGGCCGGTCCCTGGTGCCACCGCCCGATGAGGACCCGCCCGACGAGGGATCGTCAACCCGACCACCTCCACAACCACCCCCGCGGCTTCCGCGATCATCGGAATCACCGCAGCCCCGGTTTGACGTGCCGTGAGTTAGGCGGTTACCCCGCTGGCCGGCAGTATGCTGGAACTTTGCAGTGGGGGCGCGATTGGGGGCGGGGTGCAGGACAATAGGCCGACAGTGGCGAGGCTAGCGGCTTCGTGATGACTGGCTTATCAGGCGATTGGGAATACCGGATACACGGAATAAGGCCGTGCTGAAACTTTGCGACAGATCGCTGCCAAGGGTTGACGGCACTTGGTTTTGCGCTCAACTGCTGACACAAGTCGGTCAGTGAGAGTCCGAAAACGTAGAGGGTATTCGGAGACATGTTCGATTGATCCTTTGCTTGAAAAGTAGCTATTTTAATTTCGCACTCCTGTACTAAGTTTGACGGCATCAGCAGGTCGAGGACGGTCGCTCTGAAATCTGCCTACTTTTGTGAGGGCAGAATTCTCCGTAAGTGCGAGAAGCTTCGTCCGAGACAAGAGCTACGACAGTTACACGCCAGTCGATAGCACCAGCGAACAAGCGTTGATACAGCTTGAGGACAGAGTCATCGCAGACTAAAGACACAAAATCGAAAGCTAGAGCGTCGCCATATTTTCAATCGTTGCGACGGACGGCTTTGGCTATAAGGCCATGGTGGGACCCAAGCGTCCCCTGGTCCCCGGTTTTCCGGTGACACTAATATCTAGATGCTTTATCGGAACACAAAAAGACGTGGCTATGCTAACACGCTGCGTTTAGAACTTCGGCTGGTTCGTGGCTCAGGGTTAGGGCATAGCACTCAAGAGTGCTTCATCCACAGATGCTGCAAGCCTTCAGATTGATTTCCGGATGGTTCTCAGCAGAGGTCCACACCTCGACTTTGAGGCGCTGCAGCGGTCGAAATTTGGGATGCACAAAACGAGACAAAAAAACATCCCCAACTGAACGTGTGGACTTCACTAGCGGGCAGCTACAGCTCCTCACAAGCAACCACGGCCTGCGAAATTGAGGGACACTCCTGCTGGGGTGTGACGACGTCAGGTGCACCAGGTAGCAGTCGTAGGCAGCCAGAAGCGACTCACGAGATGTTTTCTTCGTGATGTCGAACTTGCGAGCCAGCAACGCCAAAAAAAGCTCCCAAAATCGCTGAAATGTTTCAATTCACGCGCGGAAGACTATTACGATGGGTGCATCACCGGTGAAAAACCGGTTTTCACCAAACGTTTGCTGCTCACCAGGTGGATGATATAACTCTTCTCAAGTCGTATCCGAAAAGCGCGCTGCAAAAAATACCTCATTTCCGTGAGGGGTAGGAAGTTATGGAGTTCAAGAAAGAGCTAAAAACACCGGAAAAAGCCAAGAAAGAGCTAAAAACACCGGAAAAGCCACTCTGGAAGCTCTGTGTTATTGGCGTTTAGCAGCATTTTTTCTGAATTTTGAAATAAGAATCTTGTTTGTAGATGGTATACTCTATTTTTTGAAGTGATTTTAATATGTACGCGAAAAGATTTCATACGAGATCCTACTCAACAGATATAGCTGATGGTCGACGATCTTCTTGATCAGCTTCGCCGTGGTCGACGCGAGACCCACGACACCGCTGCCCCCAGATGGGGCTTCTCTCGAAGGAGGGGGGGTGCTGGGCTCCGTGTCTTCCGTGCCGCCATGAATACCATCGTTGTCGATGTTGTGGTTCTTTCGAGGTGGGTTTTCTTTCGTCTCTTCCACGCCCCCATCGTATGCTGGGGGGCCGGGCGTAGGACCGTTCTCAGCCCTGCGTGGGTTGGAACCCACAGGTACAATGCCAATGTCTCACTAGAATCAACTGCCTTGACGCCAAAATGTTGTTAACTTGGTTCCTGTCGCTGCACGGACGTTACGAGCGCCCCTCCTCCAGACGGTAAGCGTCGGGGTATCCACGAGAAAACAGCCTTACTTAGTTTTGGGGGGGTTGAGGGCAATGAGACAAGACACGGCAAAATATACTGGCGAGTACGGGCGGGTTCAGCCCGTCCTACCGCCAGGGGCCCGCCCACACACGGGGCCCTAAGCTGAAGTATGGGACACAACTCCCTGAGCGGGTATTGAGACAAAGAGCAATTTCAGAAGTGCACTCAGCGCGCGGGGGTATGAGAGCACTCCGTCGTATCGGACCTTCTCGGTGTTGTGACAACTTCATCGAGATTCCGAGAGACAGGCTGAGGACACCGCTTGGTACATCGGATCTCCTCGGTGCTCCTGGGGATATGGGCTGTATCTCTCGGTGGCGGGGAGGCGTCATCGACGATTACGGAGATGTCAGACTTCCTCGATGTCGGGGACATCGGAGGGGTTTGCATAATAATAGGCATGTTAGTTCTGTTGGGAGTCGGACAACCTTTCTTACTTGTTGTACAGGCTGATTCAAATTAAAATCCCGACATATATTCTCCGGCGATTGTCCACGCCGTTTTTTTATTCAGACCGTGAATTTTTGCACACGTCTTCTATGTGCCGATGCGAAGCCATCATCACCTGTCGCTTCTGTTTTTTCTCCCTTGATTGTTCGTCAGTTAACATTTTTTGGAAACATTTTGACCACCCCATACCCAAAACTTTCGCACGAAAAAAAATATAACGGAGGTCAGGCCTCGGGATGGTCATGAATAACACGTGTGCAAAATTTCAGACAGAGTCTTCTATCTCTCAGAAACGGCGTGGATATTTATGAGGGGATGATCTCAACACAGACAGCTTGGTTCCCGCGGTATGACGAAGACATCCAGGAGAAGATGTAGATAATTGTACTAGCGTCGTCCCAGCGAGACAAAAGGAAGAAGATAGAAAAAATCGGCCACGCGGGCGCGTGCTCTCATCGCATAACTTCTCGATCTCCGGATTTCCAACCAATAAACTTCCGAATCCTTTCGTACGGAACTCCCCAACTATCCGTACTGTTCTTTGTTCTCCGTTGACCATTTATTTACGCATATACATATATCTGACTTTGTATAAGTAGACTATATTTTTACATCTCGCCAACTCGTATCATCATGATAGTCCACATCCCATCTAGGGATTCAACTCCGCAAAAAAAAAATAGTTCTCGACCAACACAACAGCAGCAGTATATATCTATATGAATTCATGAAAATTCAAACACAAAGCAATTATAATATCTAAAATTCTATAACCAAAAATCAACCAAATATCCTATACTCAAACACAAACCAAAACAAAAAAACAATACGATCACACAAAGATTCCACGAACCCCATACATCCAAATAAATCATGATTTCTCGTGAGCTTTCACGGGATTTCATAAGAATATCAATCACCTTGTCGCCAAAAACAAACATGCGTACGACTATCTGCTGTGCATACATTCTGGAAGTCAATTTCCCATTCCTATACAATAGCACTTAGTTTGGAACACATTCAGCCAAGTGTTCGACTATCCAACCTCTCGTGCACAAACGCTATCCATTATTCATCTAATACAGTGAATCACTAGTTTTTCTATCAATGGTGTATAGTCTAGAGTAATACCCAGCGTGCACAAATAAACCAAGCTCCGAAACAAATATAACCGAAGTCCCTCCTACACCAAGTGCATATCACCCATAAATCATTTATGTAACCATGTCCCCTCCCGGACACATCATCAAAGCTCACGCAAAATCCTCCCTCCAATCCTAAAGAAATAAACGCAAATCTGAAACCGAAAGTCACAGCAACAAAAATCTTCACAAATTCATCGCAAAGTTGCGTCAAAAGCGTCCTGAGCGATTGGTTTGAATTTGGTAAAGAAATCCGCATGCTGAAAAGTGGATCCTACGTGAACGACCGGTATTTGTTTCCCCCCTGCTAGTTTCCTGAGGAAGCGGTGTCTCACGTAGATGTGCTTTGAGTTTCAATTGGTAATGGGGCTCTGCGCGAGCTGTACAGCACCCTCATTATCCTCGAGGACGGGTATGTACGGCATGCCAACGTCAGGCAACATGAAACGCCAAACCTGCCTCAGAAAGAGCACCTCCTTCATAAAGTCTGCAAGCGCCACGTACTCTGCCTCCAATGTTGAAAGCGTGACGCATTTCTGTGTCCCGGAGAACCAAGACACACAAGCACCCCCGCACATCACCAACCTTCCCGACGCTGACCTCATATCAGTTGCCTGACTGGCGTAATCAGCGTCAGCAAACACCTGCATGCTCAAAGCTGACAGTGTACCCCTCTGAAAAGTAATCCCTAATATTGAACTCGTCCTCTTCACATACCCTAGAATACCAAGTCCTCAAGTGAACAAACTTAGACGCTGCGAAGCACCTAGCCACTGCTCTAACTGCGTTGGAGATGTCAGGACTGTTCGTAGAGTCCGAGCGCGGATGCCCTGACCGCGTCGCGGTCTGACGAGTGTTTTTATCTCCGTTGTATTAGAGGACAGAGAGGAGAGGAGCAGAGAGCGGAGTGCTGCATAAAAACGCTTACGAATATATACGCAACCCTCTAGACTACAACGTGTGAAACCGTCGTGTTGTGTCGTTGATCCAAACTAACACCCTCCCTGGCTCTTCCCAGCAGTGACGACACCGAACGGGCATCCAAAACAACAAGCTAGGACCAAAGAAAAACCAACGACTGTCCCGTAGAAGGAAACCCGGCCAACAGGTCAAAACCCCCTGTATGTCTTACATAATCCAAACCATTGCGATTGTAGCAATGGCCGCATTCAAAAGAATGACCCTGGGCCAGGAACTAAAAAGGCACACGACAGAAAGCTGTATACCGCCACCATTCCGCGCCACCGTGCGGTACAGCAGAATACATCTAGAATTTTGACCCCGATCCGCGACGCGGATTGGCCAACGCAGCCTCGTACCGGTTTTTGACACGAGCTCCTTGCTGTGCATCGTACCGCGGCTTCTCAGCTCGGCCGTCGCCGTTTCCTGACGCGACCCATAACGCTTTCTGTCGCAAAAATACACCATGCGGACCAACGTTGCCCCAGGCTCTTCACGGCTCATAGCCTTTCACTTCCCGACCGAATCTCAACCATGAGCACAACGTCATGTAGCATCCTTAGAACTACACATTCCTTCACATATCGGATTCCTTTAAAGATATGCATATACCTACCCCGAACGAATCTCCCTTTTTTAAAACTCAATAACCCATCTCCTCGCCTCGACAAAATGCTTCTAAGCCGGAGCATGCGTCCGAGCCCATGCATCCATACCTCTTGTGCCTTCGGCTATACACAAACTACTGTCTGTGTCGGTAGACTGACTGCATGACTACAAAACTACATGTAGAAGGCTATGTACAAGACTACATGTAATACACTCCCAACATTTTCAAGGTCCATATTTCAATAGGCGAAAGCCGTTGTTTCATACATAATAACTAGCAGTGTACAACCACACAACAGATGGCGCCACCATTCAAGAACCTATTTTTTGTTTAATAGATTTTAGGGCATGGGTAGTGTATTATAGGTCATTTTCTGGGCATCTCAAGTGTGCCCAAGTTCTTGACTACCAAGTTCAAGTGGTGGCGTGTTGTCTTTGCGTGGATTTCAACATAATGTGGTGTACGAATTCACAAGGCGGACGGCAGACGTCATCGGGTGTGTGTGGGCCAACAGGGTCCTTTGCGTGTAGCGGGACCGTCACTCCTTCTTTGTCCCCTTGCCCCAGCCTTTTCCCCAGTTTTTTCCCGCCATCCATACGCACCTAACCCAATACTGGAGCCTGTCCTGTGACCACGGACTTGATTATGCGAGTTAATGTGAGAACAACAACAACCACTATTATACGTGTACGTGGGGTGTGCGAGCTACGTATGTAGTCTATGGTGCGAGCTATGTATGGTTGAGCAGTAGTTCGTGCTGTGTGCGGAAGGGGTGTTGCAATGATTGTTCTGAAGGGATCTGAAACATGAAGGGATACGAAAGCGCGTCGTTCTATGGATGCTACATGACGTTGGGCCCATATGTTTGAGATTCGGCCGGGAAGTGAAAGGCTATGGGTCGTGAAGAGCCTGGGGCAACGTTGGTCCGCACGGTGTATTTTGCGACAGAAAGCGTTACGGGTCGCGTCAGAAAACGGTGACGGCCGAGCTGAGAAGCCGCGGTACGACGTACCGCAAGGAGTTGGTGTCAAAAACCGGTACGAGGCTGCGTTGACCAATCAGCGTCGCGAATCGGCGTCAATAACCTAGGTGTATTTTGCTGCATCGCACGGTGGCGTGGAATGGTGGCGAGATACGTCTGCCCTTTATTTTGCTCTTCTTGCGGGGTAACTAGACGTGTTTGAATGTAAGGGCCGTTTTACTTGCCAGGAGGAGGCTGGAAGGTTATTGTTGTTGTTGTTGTTGTTGTTTTTCTTACATTAACTCGCATAACCAAGTCCGTGGTCACAGGACAGGCTTCAGTCACTCTGGAGCAGAGGAATACCCCAGGGAAAAACACAAACAAACCAAAGGTGGTACACGAATATATCACAGTTGACGCAATTCATGCCTCCACTAGAAAAAAAAAGTGAAGTGAAATCGAGAGTCAGCTTACGATGTGCCAGGTCCATACTGGTGCATACGTCTTACTACCTGCGCCTGGAAAAACCGACGATACCGCTTGCCACCCAAAAAAGACTACCACGTATATACTACACGTAGTACCTATCACTACGCATACGTGCGACAGACGCGATTCAATTGGAAAAAAGAGAAACAAAGAAAAGAGAAGAAGATAAAGGAAAGGAAAGACAAGGAAGCGAAAAACCAAAAAGGAAAGGAAAGAAATGACAAGCCAAGCAGAGGAAGCAAGGAAAGGGAAAGAAAAAAAATGTTATACTATTAATAGCAGACGCTAGGAACTGACTAAAGACGGCATTGGGCTCATCGAGGGTATCAAGTGCACCATCAATGGCACTGGGGAGAGAACGCAACAAGGTGAAGAAATCAGGGCGGTCTTACGCTATTTTGTGACGGCCATTAAAATGCCCACAAAATTCAAGACGATGATGGCCAGACCCAGACTTCAGTCTCTTTGGCAGGACGCCTCCCCTCCCCCCCCCCTCCCCCCTCCCCCTCCCCCCTCCCCCTCCCCCCTCTCCCGCTCCCCCCTCCCCCCGGCAGCTCAGAGATGCTGACGGACTTATTCTACGATAGCTCCCCTCAAAACCAGCGATTTTTTTCACGGACGTTTCATGGCTGCTCGACACAAGGAAGGATGCAATTGAAAACAAAGTATCCACATATTTTCTTGTGCGCAAAGGCCTATCGATCGATGACGTCGGGGTGTCGCGGGACACCGTATTTCAGGAGATACGACCGAGAGTTGGTTTTGAAACCGGCGATTTCGTGAAAGAAAAGTTGGGGGGGCTACCGTAGAACGACTCGACGGTGGATGGGACTGCCGCAGCCTTTGCGCGTCGCTCTGCAGCTTTGCGTCTCTCCGTCGCATGCCAATTCCGCATGAACAACTGTACTCCCTCCTCTACTCGTTGAAACCATCTGCCGGCCTTCTGAGCAGCCTTTCGCCACCCTTCGAATCCATTCAAAAGACCGACATATCCGCCTTCAGATGAGCCAGCCCGTCCTTCTCTTGCCCCTCTGAGTATCCCTTACCCCCAACAAGCTCCCCAAACATCACTCTCTGTGGCAGACGCTCCTCCCCCATATGTGCTACGAATCCCGCAGAAAATATCCCCAGTTTACGCACTATCGCCTCTATGCTCTCGGAAGCTGTCTTGGCAAGCGCGTCGGCGTACGGTAGGGGTGTGGTCGTCGTGCTTCCGTTTCCGCCATCCGAGGCGTTGGAGGAGCACGGAGTGGTGAACCCGTCGTAGCCGGTCATAGCCAGGCTTGTTCGGGCTCCACGTCATGCAACCATAAAGTAGTGTCTCGACCATATGGGCTTTCAGCAACCGCACCTTCAACCGTAAGCGCACACCCGGGCGATCATAGATTTCCATCTTGTGCCGCTGGAAGCACGCCCAGGCCCTCTGAAGACGCTGCGTTATTTCAATGCTAAGGTCTCTGTCTGCGGTGATAGCCCCGCCCAAGTACAAAAACTCGATTGTTTGTTTGTTGCTGGTGGTGTTGTTGTTGTTGTTGTTCTCGCATTAACTCGCATAATCAAGTCCGTGGTCAGAGGACAGGCTCAACCACTCTGGTGCTGAGGAATACCCCAGGGGAAAAACACAAACAAACCAAAGGTGGTACACGCATATGTCACAGCTGAGGCAATTCATGCCTCCACCAGAAACATATAAAAGTGAAATCGGGAGTCAGCTTACGATGTGCCAGGTCCATACTGGTGCATACGTCTCACTACTCGCGCCTGGAAAAACCGACTATATACCGCTTACCACCCAAGAAAGACTACCACGTATATATTACACGTATCATAGTACCTATCACTACCCCAACGCACGACAGGCGCAAGACAGTTGGAAAAAAGAGAAACAAAGAAAAGAGAAGAAGATAAAGGAAAGGAAAGACAAGAAAGCGAATAGCGAAAAAAAAAGAAAAACAAAAGAAAAGACAAGAAAAGCAAGAAAAGACAAGACAAGAAGAGGAAGCAAGGTAAAGAAAAGAGAAAAAAATGCCAAACTAGCAGACGCTAGGAACTGACTAAATAAAGACGGCATTGGGCGCATAGAGGGAATCAAGTGCACCATCAACGGCACTGGGGAGAGAACGCAACATGGCGAAGAAGTCAGGGCGGTCTTACGCTATCTTGTGACGGCCATTGGAAGACCCACAAAATTCAAGACGATGATGGCCAGATCCAGACTTCAGTCTCTTCGGCAGTACGCCCCCCCTTCCCCCCCCCCCCTTCCCCCCTCCCCCCCTCCGCCCCCCCGCCCCCCCCTCTCCCCTCTCCCCGGCCGCTCAGAGATGCCGACGGTGGATGGCGCTGCCGCAGCCTTTGCGCGTGGCTCTGAAGCTTTGCGTCTCTCCGTTTCAAGCCAATTCCGCATGAACAACTCTACTCCCTCCTCTACTCGTCGAAACCATCTGCCGGCCTTCTGAGCAGCCTTTCGCCACCCCTCGAATTTCATTCCAAAGACCGACATATCCTCCTTCGGATGAGCCATCCGGTCCTTCTCTTTCCCCCCTGAGTAGCCCTTACCCCCAAAAAGCTCCCCAAACATCACCCTCTGTGGCAGACGCTCCTCCCCCATACGTGCTACGAATCCCGCAGAAAATATCCTCAGTTTGCGCACTGTCGCATCTATGCTCTCGGAAGCTGTTTGTAATCCTGGCAGGTTGCACTGGTTGTGAACGACAGGGAGGTAGAGGCCGGGAGAAGTCTGTTCAATATAGCTTGTCTCAACAAACCAAGTAGGAACAACGATGGTCACGAAGGATCGTCCGACGGGGTATTGTCGGATTACCCGACGGTGTATTGCGGAATATTATAGCATGGAAAGGACACGTGGAATAGTCCTGAAGGTCGTTGTAGACTGTTCCTGAAACCAATCTAGGAACACGCGGAAATATGAGAATGTAGTACTTCTAGTATTTGGGAGTCTGGGGGCTTGAGAATATGCCCTCGTGTGGAGCGAGATGGCTTCGCCCATTCGCCTCACTCCATCTCTTTCCCTCTTATCAGCATCCGGGACCAGCTAGTAAAGACATCTATGTGCTATCTTCTCCACACTGTGTGTTGCAGTGAAGCTCGTGGCCTGAGACTGGGCTGCTGGGAGCACATTATTCTTCGCATAACTGATCTAATCCAACACGTTAACGAGTTCTATATTTGAATCGGAACAATGCCTTGAAGTGAGCATGACCAAAAGGAGGCCGGCTCACAAGAAGAATTGATGGTCTTGCTGAGATCATTGGTATTCCGACAAGATCGACTGGAAGAGCGGATTGCCAGCGACCGGGACCGTGGAGAGGCCCAGTCCAACCCTGGCAGGGAACGCCAAGATGCAGTCATAGCCGATGGGAACTTGCCAACCCCTGGTGGCGTACACGTAAACGAGATTAGACATGACGAATTCGTTGAGAGTTCAGGTGTAAATGTAAGCTCTCGTGAATTTAGTAGTATAAAGCAGGCAGTCCCCAAATTCAGTGGCAAGCCTGAGGAATTCCCCGTATGGAGTAAGCGGTTCGAAGCGTTTGTATCAATGAGTGGGTGTTTGGGTTCTATGCTTACAGACATACAGGTAGCTGTAGGTGACACAACCAAAGACACGCAACACTTTATTTCGCAAGGTTTGAGCCGTCCACATATCAAGAATGCGCGGGTTGCATGGATATGACTGAGAGCATGACTGACGCTGACGTATTAGACAGAGTGTTTGCCAGGCAATCGCTAAGCGGTGCTTGGAGAATGCTTCGGGATTGGTTTCTTCCGAAATCAGTTGCTACACAGGTCAAATGGTCGGACGCGTTTGATGCAGTACGAATGGAGATGGGTGAGGAGCCCATGAAATTCTTCAGTCGTGTAGACACGATTGTTGGTACTCTTGCTTCGCTTGGTGTGCCGAAATCAGAAGGAGATGTGAACCGTAAACTGGTACGAGTACTTGCAGCTGACTACGAGATTGAACAACGCACGGTATCGCGATGAAATCACCCGAGCAGAGATATAGAGCACTGTCAGACAGAGGCACCTGAGACTTCCTGTGTCAAAGGGAAAGGATGTGGGTTAGGCACTGTTTTCGAATGGTGCTGCCCGAGGTGGCCACGGAGGTGGGCGTGGAGGTAGCCGCGGTGGTGGTCGCGGATCCAACGCAACAATGTTAGGTCGCGAAACAAGGGATCAGCGATTGCTGACGCTAGCCAGCGTAGCGAAGGTAGTAGCAGCCCCCCCACCCCCAAGCAGACCACCCCCCAACCAGAGTATGATAAGGTGAAGGGTAAGTGTATCCGTTGCTTGAAACCCGGGCACATGTGGTACCAATGCAAGACTCGTGTCACCCCGGCTTCGGAGAGGACGTCTGGCGAAGTGCACAGGGACAGAACAACAGCGCTGAGACTGTGTGCTGTCTTGCGAATGCTATGTTTAGCCGTAATGATGACTCGTGTGCTTAGGAACGTAGTGAGAGCATGACGGAGAGCTTAGCTGACAAATGGATAGCAGACAGTGGTGCTTTATTTCACATGACTCATTCAGCTGACCTGTTGAGTGACGTACGACTGTGCGACGACAAGGGTAGGATCAGTGACAACCACCTGATCTACGTCGTGGGGTATGGCACGCTGACTGTAGTCTTCCCTGGAGATCTAACGGTTAAAATGTTAGATGTGGCTTACATGCCGGACTTGGCGTTCAATTTGTTTTCGCTAACGGCCGCGCATAAGCATGGAGTAGGATTCATGACCGAGGATGAGGGCTTGTGCATTTCTCTTCTCGATGGGCGCTTGAGATTCGAGGGTGATGGATCTATTTACTCCAACTTCGCTTGCAGGATAGAGCCAGACAACGGCTATGTGCCGTTGCCCTATTGACCCCCGACCCCGCTGAGAACCGTGTGGAGACTGGTTGCGATTTTTACCTGGCGTTTCCAGTGCTTGCCCCCGGTAGCGCTGCTTCTGCTGAGACAGCTGTAGATATCATCATCTTCCACTGCGTGCATGGCCACTCTGACGAATTACTGCTGAGAGAGACCGCAAACGCACTTGGCGTAGAACTGTTAGGGACGCTAAGACCCTGTACTGGCTGTTCTATGGCGAAGGCTTACCGCAAACCAATCCCTAGCAACACTAAGTCGCGCGCGCCAGAGAAGTTGGGACTGGTCTCTGTTGATCTAGGTGGCCCTAAGAGAACCCCTTCTTTGTTGGGTAAGAGGTATGTCATGCTAGTGAAGAATGACTTCTCTCGCTACGCGTGGGTATATTTTCTGAAGCTCAAATCGGATGCAGCAGACGCGTTTAGGAAGTTTTTGGCTGATGTGCGCGCCGACGGTGTCCCCTCGAAGGTTGAGATTGTAAGGTCTGACAACGGTGGGGAATTCTTTGGTGGGGAGTTTGGAGAGGTGTGCAAACAGTTTTTCATCAAGCAGGAATTCACCAACGCGGACAGCCTAAAGCAGAACGGTGTTGTCGAGAGAGCGCTAGGCATCATTCAAAACGCAGCGCTTGCTGCGTGCATCCAAGCTCCTATCATTTTCGAGCTCGTTCAACTACCGCCGACTGAATCCCTGTGGGCGGAAGCGGTGCACTGGTCTTGTGACGCTTTGAACCACACCGCAACCACTGCCAACCCCGGCAACAAGTCTCCGCATGAGATGTGGCATGGAGCTGCCGCACCTGCCTCGCCGCACCCGTTCCTTCGCCCAGCGTACTGCCGCTGGAACTGCCCGTCTAAGTCGTCACCCCGGGACGACAGCTGCTTTTACCTCGGGCCGGGCATCGATCACCCAAGTGACTCTTTGTGGATTCCCACGCGGGGACACAGGGTGGTGGAGACTCGAGATGTGGCCTGGGATGCAACGCTTGATGTGGGAGCGGTACTATCCCAGCTGTCGGAGGTACCGGAACAGGGAGGGACGCAGAGGCTAGAAGATGCGCCAGAGCTGGGAGGGACGGAGAAATTTGTCTCCGCCCCGACGACCTCACTGCCGGTTTTGGGGAGGGGAATTCCTCACCAACTCCGTGCGGTGTCCCCGATGACGCAAGCGGTGTCTCCGATACCGTAAGCTGGCGACGAGTTTCGCGCCGAAGATGTGGAGCCGAACGATACATCAGCGGTCAGCAGCGAATTATCTGACAGCGACTCTTCGTCTCAGGATGGAAGCGACGCGTCAGCCTCTGACGATGAAGCTCCGACCCCCACGGCGATCCGGACTGCTGCACGCCAACTTGGAGCGTACATGTCAGGACCGGGCGATGGTAAAGAGATTCGGGAGGGACGTACGAGAGCGAAGACCAGGGCGCTCAATCGGCAAACGGCAGCAGAACTGATTAGTGCGATCGGGTCCTGTGAAGGAGGCCGTGTGTTCCAGGCGCTACTGGCGGCGAATGAAGCGGAGTGCGAGAAGACGAACTTACCGGATTGCCTTGTCAAAGAGGCGGAACCGGAACCAACGTCATAAACCGCAGCTCGTACGTCGAAGCATTCGGACGTTTGGATGGACGCGATGAGATCGGAGCTTGATGGACTCGAAGCTGCTGGAACGTTTGTGGAGGTTTCTGAACTTCTCGCGAGTAGTAATATCGTAGAGTCAAAGTGGCTCTTGAAGTGAAAGAGCGACGCGCACGGCATGATTGATAGAGCTAAGGTACGTTTGGTAGCTAAGGGCGATAGCCAGGTAGAGGGAGTTGACTACTTCGAGGCTTTTGCCCCCACTGCCTTGACTACGTCTAACAGACTCATTGCAGCAATGGCGTGCAAGCTTGATTGGGACTTGAGACGCTTGGACGTTGACCAGGCCTTTATTCAGGCAGAGTTGGATACCGATATTTTCTTGAGACTTCCTCGCGGTTGTGGCGAGATGTCGGGTAAGGTAGTCCTACTCAACAAAGCCCTTTACGGGCTGAAGCAGAGTGGCCGCTCGTGGTACAAGCTAGTGTCGTCAACCTTAGTAGAGTGTGGGTTTGAGCAGTGCTTGGTAGACCCGTGCGTGTTTCGACTATTGTTGAATGACGCGGTTGTGGCGATGCTGGTGGTCCACGTGGACGGCATCAAGATCGCAGCGAACGAGGAGGCGACTGATTCGGTAGTAGCTGATCGCAATAAGACATTTCCTACAAAACGTCTTAGGGAGGCTACGTGGTACATGGGTAGCGAGTACAGGAGGGATCGTGAGAAGGGAACCCTGGAGATTTCACAGACTCAGTTCATCCGAAACGTTGTCGACCGTTTCGGTATCACTAGGACCAGCCCTATCCCCGCTTCACCGTCGTTGGACCTCAGGTACGTGAGTGATGAGGAACCTGTGGTGGACGCGAATTTCCGTGAAATTGTGGGGAGTTTGATGTGGATTGCGAACCAGACGAGACCTGACATCTCCAACGCAGTGCGAGCGATTGCGCGGTTCTCGCACGATCCTAAGGTAGCACACGTGGAGGCTGCTGGGAAGGTTCTCGAGTACTTGAACGCTACAGCCCACTTGGGCTTGACTTTCAGGAAAGAGAGTAAGTTGGGGGATGTACAGTTGGAATACGACCTAGAGACTCACGTACACGCAGACTACGCCCACAAGACCGAGGACAGGCGTTCGGTATCTGGTGTAGCTGTTTGCTGCGGAGGAACGCTCGTATCCTGGTTTTCTAGGACGCAGAAATGCGTTACGCTCTCCACCACTGAGGCCGAGCACGTAGCGATGGCCGACGGGTGAAGGGGGCCCTGTACGTGCGAGGAGTCTTGGTTTTCTTGATGTCTAGTCTTGGATCGCCGAGCATTGGAGTGTCTGAAGTCAACAAAGGGGCGATTGACTTGGCCAAAAACCCACTGAGTTTGTCGAACAGCTAGCACCTCGATGTGAGGTACCACTTCCTGCACGAGTTGGTGGGAAAAGGAGACTTATGCGTCAAGTACTTCAGGATTGAGGATCAACATGCGGACATTCTCACCAAGGCGATTGCTCGGGAGAGTTTTGAGAAACACCGTGACTTTTTGTTGGGGATATAAGTTTTCCGTCGTAAATTGCTTTTGGGAGTTGCCAGTGTTGTTGCAGGCTTGTTAGTTGATCCAGCGCCAGGGAGGGTGTTCGATATAGCTTGTCTCAACAAACCAAGTAGGAACAACGATGGTCACGAAGGATCGTCCGACGGGGTATTGTCGGATTACCCGACGGTGTATTGCGGAATATTATAGCATGGGAAGGACACGTGGAATAGTCCTGAAGGTCCTTGTAGACTGTTCCTGGAACCAATCTAAGAACACGTGGAAATATGATAATGCAGTACTTGAAGTATTTGGGAACTTGGGGGCTTGAGAATATTGCATCATGTGGAGCGAGATGGCTCCGCCCACTCACCTCAATCCATCTCTTTCCCTCTTATCAGCATCCGGGACCAGCTAATAAAGACATCCACATACCATCCTCTTCACACTGTGTGCTGCAGTGAAGCTCGTGGGCTGAGACTGGGCTGCTGGGAGCACATTATTCTTCGCATAACCGATCTAATCCAACACAGCCGAGTATCGGAACGAGCGCCACAGGGCACGGCTTGCGTCTCTCCGCGCGGGAGACGGGGCTCACAGCGACATACAGCGGGGAAAGCTCGGAAGATGGCGCCGAGCGCGGCGAGGGTGGCAGGCATCGCGAGCGCAAGCATGCACGCAAGTCTCCACCAGGCCAATTATGTTCTTTTGGGCAGATTGGAACCATGGGTAGGGTTCAAGGATATTTAACTCTTTATTAGCGATAACTAAAGTCAAGTCAATAAACGGTGCTTCTAAAATTGGGTACAGTTCTATTTCAGCGTTCGCCACGCGCCCAGGACGCCATCTGATTGGCTGGATGGATCGGCTCTAGGTCTGTTGTTGCTATTAACGTCCGCACGTATCATACACACATGCATTTCTGACCACATGCATCAAGTATTGGCGGGTTCAGGCGGGAACACTGTCGATTTAGCTCTACTTTCTACGTGGATGAACGAGGGTTACATCAAGGTTTCGGTTCCCCTCAAACACAGTACCAAAGCGTTGAACGCTACCTCCAACTAACTCAAGGAAAACCCTACCACGTACGTACGCCACATACACCGAAATTGTTGCCGCCAACCGATTACTTATTGTACAGCGTCCAAGAGCGACTGGCATTGGCTGGTCAACCCTATCCAATATCCCCAAGTGCAAACACATGTATGTGACATATGATGCTATATAGCAACGAGCGCTATTTCACGTACGGTACACAGCATCCCCTGACCACTAATCACACTCTTCCGTCTGAGTAATACTGCTAGATGTAGTGGTACTCCGAGTGGGGGATGCGTGGTTGGTCGGTGTTGGGAAGCGTGCTCCTTATGGGTTCCGGTGCCTTCGTTTGCGCGTGTATCAGTGCAACGTGCACCTACCACTATCACACTCTTCCCGCTGACTGAGTAATACTACTAGTTGTAGTGGTACTCCGAGTGGGGGATACGTGGTTGGTCGGTGTTGGGAAGCGTGCTCCTCATGGGTTCCGGTGCCCTTGTTTGGTCTCTCTTCATGGCTCGCTGGATATACTCAAAAGCTTTTACATTGTTTCCTTTAAATTGAACACTAGAAGACAGACATAACAGGGCTGCAGGGTAGCGCAGGATAGAGCAGGTAGAGCAGGTAGTGAGATGTGGGGCGTTCTGCTTGTCCCATCATCGTCACCTACATTACCGCCCATCTATGATGGCCTTGACGTGAGTGACATCTAATACCACGTGGTTTCACCTCAACCATGACATGGTTTCACGTCGAATCTATAAACTATCCTTCTACGGAGAGCACTCCATTATGTTAAATTAAAGGTGGGGGACACTGAGTGCCCCCTGCAGGTCTGCCAATTGAGCAGATCCTTGGAGAGTACTCACTTTCGTTCCTTCGTAGAGATGTAGCTTTATGTGAAATTAAAGGTGGGGGACACAGAGTGCCCCCTGCAGGTCTGCCAATTGAGCAGGTCCTCGGAGAGTACTCACTTTCGTTCCTTCGTAGAGATGTAGCTTTATTCGTTTCCACCAGAGCCCGGGATAGCTTCTGAGATCGGAGGCGCGTGCCTCCGATCTAATTCCTAACTTCCCCGAATATAAACCGCCAACCTTATCATACGAAACCCATCCAAATGATCTCAAATTCGGATACTCACAGGCCTTTCGAGGCCGTATCTTAACACTAGCCCACCCTGATGAGTCGCATATGCAGAAATATGGGAGATTCGGGGAAACTCCGGTTCTACGAACTAGACCATGAGTCGAAGATGCGGCTCCTCAAACCCCACTCCCACACCTCTAACCGTCTGGCTACGGAGCCAGGAACACGCGAAGAAAAGCAGTAGAAAGAAAAGCAGACCCTACGGTGAAGAAGCTATGGAGACAGATAAATTGTTGTGGTGTTCCTGCTCCAAGGAGCGGTATATCTGTGTTTCAGCAAACAGCAACAATATGGGCCTTGACTCTGTCCAGCCTCAGTGATGGTAGCAGCCACGTCAACTAGCCGTAAAGGAGGAGTACAGCAGTAATAAGGTACCAATCATCATAACCGCAACATAAGAGCAGCGCCCAGTCTGACCGTAGGGTATATGGGTAACCCCCGCCCTGACGCACAGGCCGTGAAGGAGGCCTCGTACGTGAATGTGCCTGTGATTGCGTTCTGCGACAGCGACTCGCCGCTGCAGAACGTGGACGTGGCCATCCCGTCGAACAACAAGGGCAAGCTGTCGATCGGCCTCCTCTACTGGCTCCTTGCCAGGGAGGTGCTCCGCATGCGCGGCAGCGTCGACCGCACGACCGCGTGGGACGTCCCCGTGGACCTATTCTTCTACCGCGAGCCCGAAGAGCTCGAGAAGGCGGAGGAGGCCCAGGCCCCCTTCCAAGACCCTGCCGCGGTCGCCGCCCCGGGATGGGGAGCCGAGCCCATGGCGGCCGGCGCCGCCCCCACCCCGATGGAAGGCTTCAACGCTGCCGACCCTTCGGCCGCTGCTGCCGTGCCTGTTGAGTACCAAGCACCCCCCGCGCAGGCTGTTCCGCTGGGTGGTGGCTGGGACGCGGCCCCGGCTCCTGCGGAGCCTGCCATCGAGCAGCAGCCGGTGCAGGAGGTGATGCCCGTAGCGGTTGACCCTGCTGGTGGAGGCTGGAACGCTGCGCCTCAGCAGCCTGCCGCTGCTGCCGCTCCTCAGGGAGGTGGCTGGGGTGGTGGAGGTGCCGCCCAGGGTGACGGAGGATGGTAGACGCTGCTGAGAGCTCTTGATCGTTTGCGGGCGTTGGCGTTGTGCAACGGTTGAGGGTGGGGGGTAGCTGCGGACGAAGTGGGGGAAAGAGCCCTGGGTGTTGCTGTCTCTAAATTGGGGGGGAGTAGAGAGCCCTAGGTGACGCCCTCCCCCTGTTTGCCTCCGTATGCTGCTTTGAGACGCTGTCCTCGGGGTGAAGCGCCGCGAGGCTCTTTGAAGAGTCGCGGGGGGAGCCGTGACGGGTCGGTCGTTGAGAGAAGGATATATCGAGGCCGTATCTTAACATTTATTCGTTTCCACCAGAGCCCGGGATAGCTTCTGAGATCGGAGGCGCGTGCCTCCGATCTACTTCCTAACTTTCCCGAATATAAACCGACAACCTTATCATACGAAACCCATCCAAATGATCTCAAATTCGGATACCTACAGGCCTTTCGAGGCTGTATCTCAACACTAGCCCACCCTGATGAGTCGCATATGCAGAAATATGGGAGGTTCGGGGAAACTCCGGTTCTACGAACTAGACCATGAGTCGAAGATGCGGCTTCTCAAACCCCACTCCCACACCTCTAACCGTCTGGCTATGGAGCCAGGAACACGCGAAGAAAAGCAGTAGAAAGAAATGCAGAACCTAGAGCAAGGCAATAGTCATTCATCAAAAACCTGCCGCATGCCGCCGGTGTGGCGGGGGGGGCAGAAAAGGCTCTAGAATCTGCCGCATGCCGCCGGTGTGGCGGGGGGGGCAGGAAAGGCTCTACGGTAAACCAACCACAGAAAAGGTACTATGGCGAGGCGAGCCCTCGTCGATATGGAGGGGAACACAGGCGCTAACACAAGGGAGAAGTCATGCAAAAAACCTCCCGCGGGCCATCGGCAAGGCGGGGGGTTAGACGAGGAAACGACGAATACCCGGGATGGAAGGTGTCAACACCTACAGCCCCGCTAGGGGAGGAAGTGTTTAGACGAAAGAAAACAAAGCAAAACGAATACAACACACAAAACATAAAAGAAGACACACAGACCCGTGCACTGGTCGCCTCCCGGCTCTGGACTGAGGGGGGCGTCGGAAGGGCGAAATTGAACAATGACGAAAAGGCGACAGCCCTGCGCCTCAGATAGCGGCGTTTTTTTGGCCACCCTGAATAGTCGTAGGTGCAGACCACCTGGCAATCAAAGGATGTCAACAACAACATCCAGAATTGGGAAGAGGATCGAAGATGTGGCTATTCGAAACAAACGAAAATGAGGCTATAGATTCCCCCACACCTCGTGATTATGAGGCTTAAATGCCTCATTGCAAGATATACAACCCTTTGATGGAGCTCACGACCGTGAGAGCTCGAGAAAGGGTATGTACCTACGGTATACCAGTAGCAATCGGCCTACGGAAACGCGAAGGGCGCGGCCACTGAGCGCAAGGATGCGAAGGGAGCCAAAGAGGAAGGTATAGACGCGGAAACCAAGTAACAAGAGAAGAAGGGAACACGTGTTACGCTGTGAAGGCCAGACGAGTTTACGGCCTGAAGCGTGGTGCCGAAGGGGCGGGCGGTCGGTCTATTTGCCGAAAGGTAAGGGAGAAAGCAAGGGACACTGCCTAAACGAACGTCAGAGTCCGCTACGTTGGACATGGACAGCTGACGTGGGGCCATCAGTTGGATGGTGAAAGAGAAACAACCAAGACGCGAAAAAAAAGTACGCAAGCGTCGGGCCATTGGTCGAAAGCCAGAAGAGAAAGAAAGAGCCTGAAACGAGAAAAAACGAAGAACACTGCCTAAAATAATGTCAGGGTCCGCAAGGTTGGACCTGGAAGACTGACGTTGTTGTTGTTGTTTTCACTTTAACTTGCATAATCAAGTCCGTGGTCACAGGACAGGCTCCAGTCACTCTGGAGCTGAGGAATACCCCAGGGAAAAACTCAAACAACCCAAGGTGGTACACGCATATACCACAGCTGACGCAATTCATGCCTCCACACCAGAAACATATAAAATTGAAATCGGGAGTCAGTCTACGATGTGCCAGGTCCATACCGGTGCATACGTCTCACTACTCGCGCCTGGAAAAACCGACTATACCGCTTGCCACCCAAGAAAAACTACAACGTAAATATTACACGTAGTACCTATCACTACGAATACGCACGACAGACGCAAGTCAAATGGAAAAAAGGAACAAAGAACAAAAAAAGAAGAGAAAGGAAAGGAAAGAAAAGAGAAGAAAGCGAAAATAGAAAACGAAAAAGGAAAGAAAGGAAAGAAAGAAAATGTGGGACCATTGGTCGAAAGGCAAAACTATAAAGAAGACCCAGTAAGCTGAGGTGTAACGGAAGCACAGGGGCCGTGGACTACTCTCCCTCTAGGGCAATGTTCTAGCTCATGCCACACGTTTCCACTGAGAAGAAGATCAGTGGGGTTTATTATAAAAATTGAAAATACACTCAAGCTGTGAGATCGAAGATTTCGTCGAAACTCATCTTTGCAAGCTGTGTGTGATACTCCGATCGCGCGTATTACGAGTTGTGTGTCCTCATTAAGGATATAGGTCGGCGACTCCCCTTACAACTACAGTGTAGCTATCAGGGTCAACAGGGTGATGTTAGTCAGTCTGTGCGCGGAAACTATAAAACCCGTTTCTGAGGGGGACAAAATCTGACAGCTGTGGAGGGAAACGTATCCGTTTATCAAGTGAATCCTGTAAGTCGAATAACCGGTGATTTGTAATATAACGCAGGACAACCAGAAGAAGAAGGTTCTGTGTTCTGTGGTATGTCCCCTGGTACCAGGTTAATATCTTGAAAAAAATGCTTTTCAAGCAAGCGGTTGCGTTGGTGTTAAATTAAAGGTGGGGGACACAGAGTGCCCCCTGCAGGTCTGCCAAATGAGCAGGTCCTCGGAGAGTCCTCACTTTCGTTCCCTTCATAGAGATGTAGCTTTATTCGTTTCCACCAGAGCCCGGGATAGCTTCTGAGATCGCCTCCGATCTACTTCCTAACTTTCCCGAATATAAAACGCCAACCTTATCATACGAAACCCATCCAAATGGTCTCAAATTCGGATACTCACAGGCCTTTCGAGGCCGTATCTTAACACTAGCCCACCCTGATGAGTCGCATATGCAGAAATATGGGAGATTCGGGGAAACTCCGGTTCTACGAACTAGACCATGAGTCGAAGATGCGGCTTCTCAAACCCCACTCCCACACCTCTAACCGTCTGGCTATGGAGCCAGGAACACGCGAAGAAAAGCATTAGAAAGAAACGCAGACCCTAGAGCAAGGCAATAGTCACTCATCAAAAACCTGCCGCATGCCGCCGGTGTGGCGGGGGGGGCAGAAAAGGCTCTAGAATCTGCCGCATGCCGCCGGTGTGGCGGGGGGGGCAGGAAAGGCTCTACGGTAAACCAACCACAGAAAAGGTACTATGGCGAGGCGAGCCCTCGTCGATATGGAGGGGAACACAGGCGCTAACGCAAGGGAGAAAGTCATGCGAAAAACCTCCCGCGGGCCATCGGCAAGGCGGGGGGTTAGACGAGGAAACGACAAATACCCGGGATGGAAGGTGGCAACACCTACAGCCCCGCTAGGGGAGGAAGTGTTTAGACGAAAAAAACAAAGTAGAACAAATACAACACATAAAAGATAAAAAATGGCACACAGACCCGTGCATAGCCCTGTACCGCGTTACGCGCGAACAGGGTACCCTGGTCGCCCCCCGGTTCTGGGCTGAGGAGGGCGTCGGCAGGGCGCAATTGAGCAATGACGAAAAGGCGACAGCCCTGCGCCTCAGATAGCGGCGTTTTACCCGAACCCTGACCCGGCATTGAGCAGGGGGTTTGGCAGGACAGAAAGAAAAATTAATGGAAGAACCGCCCCAAAACCCAACGAAGTCTCTCAGGACACTACAAACAACCCACAGACAAAGACTCAAAACTCATAACTAAAAAAAAATGAAGAATAATCGAGGAGTGGTGGCGGCTTGGAAGTCAACTGGCCACGGCCGCGCCTCGAGATTCGTCTACGTTACGTTGGATTCCCCGATATATTATACTACCCGGCTTGATGTAAAGGAAAGGAACACCACTCAGCGATCATCTACTACACGTTATGGCATGTTTTCATGAGCACCACTAACAAGAGCACCAGACATGGACGCGACATCTACAGGACCACATCTTCGACGACAGTGGGGAGAAAACAGGACGTGTAATCGTACACTATAATATGGTAATAATGTGCAAAACAAGTACAGGCAGGTATGTTAACACTGCGGTAAACCACACGACCAACCTATTACGCAGGGTATTTCTTGCCTCCATCCGTTTACATGATTGCCTGACAACCTCTACCATACCAAACGCAGTAGCATATGCCTAACGAAGTAAAGTCACCCTCGCGTTCAATAGTGGTGACATCGCATGCCCACGTGAGACAACCTCAACGAAACGCAGTAGCATATGCCTAACGAGGTAAAGTCACCCTCGCGTTCAATAGTGAGTGGTGACATCGCGTATACCTGGTATATGACATCGCATGCCCACCTCGCCTGCTGTATTTGTAAGATGTATCTCTGTCTTAGAATTGGCGACCTCAGAGCCCCACATCGGCAAGGTAAAAATCATGGGCGTGAAATCGTACATTTGAGACAATAATAAGTTGAAAAGGAAGCACAGGTAGATATGTTAAAATTGCGGTAAACCACCGTACCAACCCAGTACGTAGGGATATACCGTCTGCATGATCGCCTCCCAACCTATGCCAAGCGAAATATGACTAACGAGGTAACGTAATGGAGCGTGTGTACACCAAGCGTTCCTTAAAAACAGTGACGATTCGCATTTCTCCCTCTCTAGTGCTCAATGGCGGTGACAGTGTGCATGACCACATTACCTCGCATGTTGTATTTGTCAATACGTATCTCGTTCTTATAATTAGCGATGTCAGAAAATAATGGTAGCTACATGATGGCGGTGACAGTGCATGACCACATCACCTCGCCTGTTGTATTTGGAAATACGTATCTCTTTCTTATATTAAGCGATGTCAGAAACTAATGGTACCTACAAATATTCTATTAATAGCTTTCGATCCATGTACAACAACTTTTGAAGATTTTACACGTTATTCACTACACCTAAACACTGAGTTGAATACTACATCAAACATTAAACCTTCTAGAATAGTAAACATTACCAGGCAGATGGTATAAAGTGGTGTCTTCTTGCTACAATCGTCAGATTTGTCCTCTTTAAGGATTTATAGTTTCCGCGCACATATTGAAATGTCCCGCCCCCCGCCCCTTCCCCCGATCCCTCTTGTTCAACCCCCCCCCCCCCCCCTCCCCCGATCCCCCCCCCCCGCCCATTTTTTTTTTCTTCTTTTCCGCCTAGTTTGTTCAAACGCCCCACTTCCAATCGAAATCAGCCAGAGTAATAAACAGCTCTACGCAGTTGATATCACGTTATTATCTTTCTGACCATCCATGACGTAGTTTTCATTCTTTCCCCCCACCCCCCTCAACCCCCCCCTCCAACGCCCCTCTTTTCCCACCACCCGCACGATCGCCTAGGAGACCTAGCACCACGCGTTTAACAAGCCCCTACATATCTTTGATTTCACAGCCGGAGTGTATTTGAATATTATATGTGACCTAAACCTCCTAAAAAATCCTCTCCCCCCCCCCCTTCTCGCTCTCCCTTGCTCAAACGCCCCACCAAATATCGAAATCCGCCAGATTAATAAGCACTTCACACACTGGACATCACCTCATTATCTTTCTAGAGCCATCCATGCCGCTGCTTCACCCCCCCCCCCCCCCCCCCCCCCCGCCCCGAACGCCCCCTCCTTCCCCACCACCCGCACCATCGCCTAGACGTAGCACCACACGTATAACAAACCCCTATATCTATGCCACCTAAAGCCCTTCCCTCCTCACCCCCCCCCACCCCCGCCCCCACCCCCCACCTCCCCAACCCTCCACTCCATCCCACCCCCACCCCCTCGAACACTCCGCCCTCTACTCTCTGATTGTACGACTTACCCCAGAATATACATGATAAACTGATGCATTCTTTCCAAAACCGTCCCTTAAAAGAATGTATAGTTTCCACGCACAGATTAAGCTGCCCCACCCGCCCCCACGCCGGCCCAGCCCCCCCCCCCATGATAAACTGGTGCCTTTTTTCTTTTTTTTCTTTTTTTTCTTCCCAAAACCGTCAGATTTCTCCCCTTGAAGGATTTATAGCTCACGCGCACAAATTGCCCGCCCGTGCGCCCCGCCCCCCCGTCCCCCCCCCCCGTCCCCCTCCCTTCAGCCCCGCTCCCTTTTGATCAAAAGCAGGCCCCCACGTCCTTCAAAACTCCGCCCTCCCCTCACCGCTCATTCGACTTACAGGATTCGCTTGATAAACGGATGGATTTCCTTCCACAGCTGTCATATTTTGTCCCCCTCAGAAACGGATTTTATAGTTTCCGCGCACAGACTGACTAAAATCACCCTGTTGACCCTGATAGCTACACTGTATGTAGTTGTAAGGAGAGTCGCCGACCTATATCCTTAATGAGGACACACGACCCGTAATACGCGCGATCGGAGTATCACACACAGCTTGCAAAGATGACTTTCGACGAAATCTTTGATCTCACAGCTGGAGTGTATTTTCATTTTCATTATTTGAGCTTCGACAAAATCTTCGATATCACAGCTGGTCATGGATGGAGTGTATTTTTATATATATATAAATAAAAATGAAAATACACTCCAGCTGTGATATCGAAGATTTTGTCGAAAATCATCTTTGCAAGCTGTGTGTGATACTCCATTCGCGCGTATTACGGGTTGTGTGTCCTCATTAAGGATATAGGTCGGCGACTCCCTTTGCAACTAAAGTGTAGCTATCAGGGTCAACAGGGTGATGCTAGTCAGTCTGTGCGCGGAAACTATAAACCCCGCTTCTGTGGGGGACAAAATCTTATAGCTGTGGAACAAAATGCATCAGTGTATCAAATGAATCCTGTAATTCGAATAAACGGCGAGGGAAGGGCAGAGTTTTTCAAGGTACACACGATGAAAAATCGACGAGCAGTGGGATTGATGAACCCTATGCGCGATAAGAATTGTAGAAATTGAAGGCAAGAACCGGTTCTTGCCCAGAAGCTGGAAAGTAGATGAGGGCGAAAAAAAAAAGTGTAGTCCTACTATATATAACAATGTTGTAGACCTTCTTACGCTAACTTACGCTGAACATATGTATACACATACCAAGTACATAATACATGCACACCTGATACATTATACATGAGGATACCCCCGGCCATGTGAGTTCGGTTTGTACATTTGGATCAATTCACTTGTGCGCCTTTTTCGTATCGTGCGTTTTAAGCGAGAAGGCGTAATATTTCCCGGACGAATTTCGATTTCATTTGGTTTTTCGGATCTTCCTAGAGCTCCAGCACCTTTGTGTGACCACGGACTCTACATTTTTGACAATAAGAGTTGATGATGTGAGACAACAACAACAACAAAAACAACAACAACAACAAGAACAACAAGAACAACAAAAACAACAACAACAACAACAAGAACAACAACAACAACAACAACAACAACAACAACAACAACAACAACAACAACAACAACAACAACAACAACAACAACAACAACAACAACAACAACAACAACAACAGCATGCTTGTCATGATGGTGCGTACCTCAACCGACCCTCGATCAAGGAGTCAGTCCAAATTTATTGTGTGTCTTTTCAATCACGCCTAACTAACCCTAGCCCTAGCCCTAACCCCAACCATATCATACCAGTTACAAAATACAAAATGCCGGTTGAAATGCCCCCTCATGACATCACGGGGGGTAAAAAGTTAGAAATGTCAAATAATGTGACGCTTCATGTCCCGCCGAGCCGGGATTGAGTTTACAAAAATGTAGAAGCTCCCCCGCAAAACCTGTCTCTCATCTCACACACACAACAGGAAGAAGACAAATTTATGAAATTCAGCGCTCTCTTTGCCAACCAAAGAGCAAGAAAGTAAAAGGCACACACTCGAGGACGCGCACTCGCGCTCTACACTCTACGTACTCACAAAACAATGAAGACGAATTGATGCACCGCGACCAGTAAGTAGTAGTATAGGTGTGGCATCAAGAGAAGACAGGGCAGAGGATCGGGAGGAGGATTTATATCCAGGCCTATCAGGAGGAGAGTGAAAAATCAAATCAAAATCCCTCATGCACGACGATACGCCTTGTTGTTCCTCGTACGTACTACCAGGTACTTCGAAGTATAATTTATGATTTCATAACTAATTTTCAAGGACGTCAGCCGTGAGTTCGACAATTTATGATTTGTTCCTCGTACGTACCAAGGTACGAAGGATAGCAAAAAAGGGTAAATGATGCTTCCAGGACGCTCTCAACTGAAACAGAGCGCGACGACATTTATTTTTGGTTGATATATTCATTTGTTGGTTGATATTTCAAGCGCGGCAACACGTTGGGCTGGGACCAGTGACGCACAATTGTCAAGCAACGGAAGCCCGTACGTATCACACGGATCACACACTCGAGGGCGAAACAAATAACACGTTTTTCGAGAAGCTCAGGTCAGACCCGGGCTTCTGTCTGCGTGTCGCAAAGAGAGTATAGACTATTATTGTTCGAGAAGCTTGCGGGACCCAACCTGAGGTCAGACAAGACCAAACAGACAAGATAGACAATTTGTGAGAAACAGACTGTGAGCCAAAAAACAACTGTTACGAATCGGAGCCTGATTGGCGGAGTCAGTCTGGGATCAGGGTGGACATGCGAGTATATTCATGGCGAAGAAGACGAAGGTATCTAGCCTACTAGCATCGCAAGGTCCACACACAGGCTGAATAGGTAGCCCGCATCAGGTATTCATAATGACTGACCTCCGTAGGTCCGATACGACCGAGTTCAGAAGGCGCTTGAGCGTTCCTCGGAGAAAGAGGGAGCAAGTCCCTTGTGCAAGTGCTCAGGATGGGAAGTCTCCCGAGAAGGTGGCGTGAAAATGGTAACTTGATTGCTGATCCGAAGGTTTATGAACGTGAACCCAAGGAACTGTAGATTTGTGTAATTAGAACTGGAACCGGAATTGAAATTGGAATTGTGGCAGGGTGGAGAGGCCACACCCGACTAAGGGAGGGGACATAAATAGCGCGTCCCCTACTATAACAAAAACGCCTGTCATAGTAACTATTGAAACTGTCACTAAACCGTAACATCCCCCCATTAGTACATACTGTACTATATGTACTAATTAACGGTAGCAGGGATAGTGACAACCGCGAGGTGACACACTCCCTTTGGCGAAAACTACCGGTGATATCTTCGAGTAGGTCGAACGGCCAACCGAAAATTACAAGAGGCAATTAGTGGCAAAACTCAAATAAAATCCACAGCTCTTCATAATTCTCACTGCGCGTTGGCTCGCGGCCCGATATCGACTTGAGCGAAGGTAAACCCGGCTTCCGGGACAAACCCTTCGCTCCCCATCCCGAGAGCCCTAGAATTTAGACAACAACCGAAAACACCAAGTGACACTCGGACGTAAAATACTCTAAAAAAAAACCGTCCCTCGCTTGGTGTTTCCACTGTAGTTGCTGCCCGGCTCTCAACCCCTACAGCGCGGGAAAAACCTGGCCATCCAGGAAAAAACCCATTGCGCAACGCCCTACAACACCAAGCTCACACAAACGCCATGGCACACCGCACGGACCCACAAGGGTGCTACCGGGCGCAGGGCCACCCTTCGACTACCAATCAGACCAGAACATCTAATCAGCCCGTCTCCAAACATTCAAACTTTAACTGGCTGTCAACTGGGGGGCACGCTCGAAAATCGACAACACCAATATCTTCCCCCCTAGCATAATGCGATGACAAGAGCAATATGCTATAGCAATACTGTGACTGTATAGCCAAGGGTACAAAGCCGCAAAACTTTTTACAGAAATAATGACCTCGAGGATAGGCTAACAAACCGAAACCACAGGGGCCATAAGAGGGAAATCCTCGATAAAAACCCTCCCCCCTGCCTTTTCACTGCGTATTTGATCGCCTGACCACCATTCAATGGCTCAAAGTCCGTATGTGGACGAGTTTGACGTGCATGAAAGCAGCACGAGACTCCACGGAACTGACTCGTCTACTCCTCTTTGAGTCTGCCCACGTACAATACAATTTTCCATCAAAATGCACGACGGGCAATAAATTATTAATCTTCGGCAAAAGCGGAACTCCGATGCGAGGCATCAAAGCACAAAAACAAGAAGAATCTGACACAAAAAACCTCAAACAAAGTAAACGGCATACAAAATAATCCACGAAAACGCAATGTCGGTACTCAACAATATACCGCAAAAAGAAGAAAAGCATGACGGGCAAAGAGATCCTAAACCTTTGGCAAAAGCAGAACTCCGATGCCAGGTATCAAAGCACAAAAAGGTAGAATGTGACATAAACCGCAAACAAAGTAAACGGCTGAAGGTCGAGGATAAGCACGAAGCCCTCACCAAACAACCACTTGATAGTCTATTTAAATTCAACTCATACCCAAATAGTAAACACGACCCCGTCACTTCTCAAGAGACTATACCAACAGCCTATCCGAATCTTAAAGCAGTGCCGATCCTAGAAACAGGGCATACCCCCCATGAGCTGTGAAATAAAATCGACGCAGATGCCCAGGGGAAACCCATGCAACGAGCAAGAGCCCGATAAAATCCCATTGGTAACTCCGAAATGACGCCATTACAATCGCAGGAAGATTGTAACAACACAGTTGAGCCTCCAAAGTTAGTCAAACAAGGCAAAAAGCAAAACGAAGCAACACGGCCAACAACAACCAACACAAAAATAAAACATAGCAGCCAACACGGCTGTCGAACATAAAAAAAAAGCAAAACGAAATAACACGCGGCCAACAGTAACCAACACCAGAAAAAGGACAAAACCGGCAAGTGCCTGAAATCGAAGGACTACAACGGCACGTAGTATGCAGCCTCCTGACGAACAACCACCTGTTCGCCTGTCAAAATCAAGCCCTATCCAACCACTGATTACAAACTCGTCACTGTTCAAGAGACTTTATACCAATAGTAGCTCGCACCCTTCATAAAGTAGTGCCAATAAAAAAAAATAAAAAAAAGGAATTCAACTCCAACACTCGCACCCAACCCAAGTACAACAGCGTTCACAACGTCGTCGCACTATTGTAAAATAACACACATCTTGCTGCCCCATACTGTTTTACACCCGGCCGACCGGTGCCCGGGTGATTCCCGTCTTAACCCACAACAAAACGGCATTCCCCCCGACCCCACTTCATCCAAAACGAAAAGCTAGGCCCAACGGACAGCTAACGACAGTCCCGCAGGAGGAAACCTGGCCACCGGGTCAAAACCTCCTGTATGTCTTATATAATCGAAACCATTGTGATTGCAACAATGGCCGCATCCAAACGATTACCATGGCCAGAACCTAAAATGCCAAGTAGCGCCCTACTCACCCATGCCCCTCAAAGTAGCGTGGGGTGGCGGCCTGACAAATTATTCCTCACAACTCAAAACATGGTACGAATAATGCTCACACCCTTTACTCATCACCCAACGGTAGGTTCAACAAAAACTTACGGTGAGATTAAAAGGGGTCGCAGCGAAGGATTTCGTCAAAATATCCGCGTGCTGCTCTTCCGAAGCTACAAATTGAATATCAATTTTCTTCGCACGAAGTAGCCTTCGGACGAAATGGAACCGCACATCTATGTGTTTGCTCCGGCGGCCTGACCAATTACTATGACCAAACACGTGAACATACGTCTCGCACACCAGAGTAATTTTCTAGATACAGATACCCACACATAACATTCACCCCGCTATTGCAACAAAGCATCATAATATTTTTTTTTGACGGAACTACTCTACTCCAAATCGAACAGCTGCCACCAACTGGATGTACCATTCTTCCTCCAAAAACTTATCAACAGGACTCGTGGTCAAAGAGTAACTGAACAACTAATACGAGAAGCAGAACAGGGTAAGAAACTCTACGCATTGTCCGCCGACCTCGTGGTCAAAGTGTAACTGAACAACTAATACGAGAAGCAGAACAGGGTAAGAAACTCTTCGCATTGTCGGTCGACCCAGTTATGGTCGTTCTAGCGCAGTCGACAGCAGCGGTCTCTTTAGTCGTACACCTGCCCTTGCAGTCTGAGACCACCGCCAAAGTCTTTCCAGATGGTGGAACCTATTGGGAACAGGGTCAAGGCTTGACGGCGAGAGAGAGGGGTACGAGGGTTGACTGAGACGGGAACTCAATCGCTCGCAGATTGGGGGTTGTACATATGCCATGGTGCAATAAAGCCATCTAGCTGCGAGGGGGTGAAACATCTCATTCTCAGACAACCAGCTCGACTCTACCCCATCATTCGACCTCCCCTTGTATTCCCACCTATCGACACCGGATGGGGATTTTGTTCGGCGACAACTAACAAGAGAGTCAAAATGCGAAGAGTTCACCGCTTCTGTCGCGATGCCTGCTGCTCTCGGACTCGCGCACCAGCACCAGGCTTCCTTTCTCGAGAGCTACTCCGGCTGATGGCCTTGAAATGGAAGCGTTGGCGCGGGCCCTCGCGGTTACCCTCAATTTGTGCTGCTTCTCGAGCGCGAGACGGACTTCTCGGAGGTTCTGTATGCATCGCTCCACGAAGTTGTCTAGGCCACCGCTCTGTTCTGTCTCCGCTGACAAGGGTACCAAGGAATCTGCCCCCAATGTGTGTCGTCCTGCTGTCGTCGCGCGAGGGTTGCGGGATTGGTGGATGGCCGGTGTCTTCATGACTTGGTGAGCTTCCGACGAGCGAGGGACCTCCCCCCCTGCTGATAGCACCTCCCCAAGATCGTCCCTGAGATCGCTACTGCTGGTGTGGGGAGCAGGCACGGGCGAGGGCTCGGAACGAAGGCAAGGCGTGACAGCGCACGGGCAAGGGTTCGGATCAGAGGAACGGCGGAACAGCGCACGGGCCAGACTTCAGAGGGAGCGATCGGTGCACGGGCAAGGCTTTGGAACGAAGGAGCATCGCGCAGGCAAAGCTTCGGGCCGAGCGAACCGTCGTTTGGTATCGGGTAATTCCGTGCCGTGGCAGGCTTCTGACGACGGCAGCACCTCCCCCCCTTCACGAATTTAAATTTCATGAAAAGAATGGAACAGAGGGACCATTGCAACAATTGTGGGTACGGACGTTTACAGGACGGCGGTAAGTAATGAAGCTACGCAGCCGAAACGAAAAAAAAAAACAAGCGCATGTCGCACAGCAAGGCAGCAACCGCGGCAAAAAGCAACAGCAGAACAGCAGCGGAAAGCAACACAAGGAATGAGTGAACGAGCTAACTGAGGAATATGGCGCAGTATGCGAGTCTTTGTACAACGGAGCGCAAAAGTATGTGCACAATCATGCAATTCTGGGAAGGACATGTGAACCAAAACCACCAGCTGTAGAGACAGGCGGAGGCGGTCAGACAGCAACAATAGCAGAAAACAGCTGCCTAGCAGCAGAATACATTGCTTGAGAGATGAGTGCAAACGGGAGGGAGTTGACAAATACGGCGGAGCATGCGAGCCTTTCAATATATACGAAGAAACGAAACTATGCGTGCGCACATGACATCCGGTTCAATAAAAAAGAACAAGATAAATCATCAAGAGGCTCTAGTATCCGTGTCGTTGCCTCATCTTAAAGAGAGCCAACTATGTGGTTACTGCTTGCTGTGTCTGACGACAGCGATGTCCACACCGCAATCATCGCCTGCATCCAAAACAGAGCACAAAGTAATGGGGCAAAGGAAACAAGGAAGGGATGGAAAAACAGGAGGGCGGTTCAGCAACTACTGCATCACACGACGATGTCGCGGTAGCCACAACCGCAACAACAACCCGACGACGTTAACGGGACGGCGGTAAATAATGAAGCTACGCAGCCGAACAGGGGCCGGGTTGCCGCCGTCCTTTAGAATTGGAGACGGCAACAAAGGTCCCAACAAAAAGTGCTGAGCCCTATTTAAAAGACATTCCCCCTCTTGCCGAACGAACACGTCATACAGAACAGAAGCAACACGAGCACACACAAAAAAAAAAAAAAAAAAAAAAAAAAAAAAAAAGACAGAACGAAAAGGAAAACAAGCGCAGAAACGAAAGGCAAAAAACAAACAAACAAGCGCACGTCGCACAGCAAGGCAGCAACCGCGGCAAAAAGCAACAGCAGAACAGCAGCGGAAAGCAACACAAGGAATGAGTGAACGAGCTAACTGAGGAATATGGCGCAGTATGCGAGTCTTTGTACAACGGAGCGCAAAAGTATGTGCACAATCATGCAATTCTGGGAAGGACATGTGAACCAAAACCACCAGCTGTAGAGACACGCGGAGGCGGTCAGACAGCAACAATAGCAGAAAACAGCTGCCTAGCAGCAGAATACATTGCTTGAGAGATGAGTGCAAACGGGAAGGAGTTGACAAATACAGCGGAGCATGCGAGCCTTTCAATATATACGAAGAAACGAAACTATGCGTGCGCACATGACATCCGGTTCAATAAAAAAAGAACAAGATAAATCATCAAGAGGCTCTAGTATCCGTGTCGTTGAGCCAACTATGTGGTTACTGCTTGCTGTGTCTGACGACAGCGATGTCCACACCGCAATCATCGCCTGCATCCAAAACAGAGCACAAAGTAATGGGGCAAAGGAAACAAGGAAGGGATGGAAAAACAGGAGGGCGGTTCAGCAACTACTGCATCACACGACGATGTCGCGGTAGCCACAACCGCAACAACAACCCGACGACACAGCAGTAACAACAGTGGAACCCTTCCCGGCAAAATGAAATGACAGATGAAGATAGGCATGCATAGCGTACGTAACAAATTTACAAAGATTGATCGACAGCGACCATCTCCAGTTTGATCACGAGCAAACGTGGAGTTGGGTTTGATCACAGGCAAACGTGCGTGATCATGGGTTAACGTGTTTGCTCGGGTCAAACATCACCGGTTTGATCACGAACGAAGAAGATGCAAAAACAGGGAAACATCAACATTAGTGGGAGAGCAAGTGAAAACATCACCAGAAAACCGTGATCGGCATCCAGTCATGTGTACCCGGTACACTATTAATGATGAATTCGCAAGCGATAGCAGAGAGCATATCGAGCAAAACAACGATGACACAAACTGCAGCAAGCTCAGCGTACCACAGCGCCAACAATTGAATTGAATTAAATGAAATTAAATTTAATTATACGCGTATGAAAATACGTGGAAGTGTGGTGAGCTAAAGCTTCATTTTTCCTCATCCGCCGGAGAAAAAAAATAAAATAAAAAGAAATAATCAATTGAGTGACACAGCTCCTGAAGTGGAAAGAATTGCTCTTGTCATCGCATTATGCTAGGGGGGAAGATATTGGTGTTGTCGATTTTCAAGCGTGCCCCCCAGTTGACAGCCAGTTAAAGTTTGAATGTTTGGAAACGGGCTGATTAGATGTTCTGGTCTAATTAGTATAGTGGTCAGTACACCACATTGTGGCTGTGGAAACCCGAGTTCGATTCTCGGATTGGACACCATGTTACGAATCGGAGCCTGATTGGCGGAGTCAGTCTGGGATCAGGGTGGACATGCGAGTATATTCATGGCGAAGAAGACGAAGGTATCTAGCCTACTAGCATCGCAAGGTCCACACACAGGCTGAATAGGTAGCCCGCATCAGGTATTCATAATGACTGACCTCCGTAGGTCCGATACGACCGAGTTCAGAAGGCGCTTGAGCGTTCCTCGGAGAAAGAGGGAGCAAGTCCCTTGTGCAAGTGCTCAGGATGGGAAGTCTCCCGAGAAGGTGGCGTGAAAATGGTAACTTGATTGCTGATCCGAAGGTTTATGAACGTGAACCCAAGGAACTGTAGATTTGTGTAATTAGAACTGGAACCGGAATTGAAATTGGAATTGTGGCAGGGTGGAGAGGCCACACCCGACTAAGGGAGGGGACATAAATAGCGCGTCCCCTACTATAACAAAAACGCCTGTCATAGTAACTATTGAAACTGTCACTAAACCGTAACACAACAACGAATGAATGGTGGTGGCAGGGGGTGGTATAAAACCAGTATAAAAGGACAACGACGACTTTCGTCGTTAATATTGCTGACAAGCCCATCACAACACCACAAAACGCAGAAGAACACGGAACACAAACAGACGTCGTGTAGAAGCAACGAAAAGCAGAACCTAATTACAACGACCTCAACGCAACACAGCAGTATAGCACAGCAGTATAGGCACATTATGTAAGATATACCATCATCTACGACCACATACTTTTCTTCTGCCTGTAGCTCTGTAGCCGGATGGTATATATGATGCCATATTGTTGTTGTTTGCGTGCGAGGGTGTAGTTCGTCACGCCGTTTGATTTGAATCGCAGCGGTTTGAATTTTATGGTTTTGTAAGGACGAGGAGGGTTTTTTGGGAAGGGATTTTTTTGTCCGCAGCCCAGGGCACATCGAAGTGAAATGTTTGTGTGTTGTGTTGTTTTTTTTGTTGTTGTCCCGCATCGTGATGTAGCAGGATCGAACAGCAGAGGCGCAAACGTTCCAGCGCATGCACCACGAGCGCTGGGTTGGCAGGCCAGCCGAAGGGTGCTTGTGTGCTACTACTAGCAGTGTAGAGTGGCAGGGCAGCCGAACGGTGCTTGGATGCTAGTAGCAGTGTCGGGGGGGGGCGACGCGCCCCCCCCCGAACCCCCCCCCCCGGGCCCGACACAGTGTGCGTTGGAAGGACCCTCCGCAGTGTGCGTTCGAAAAAGTACATGGAAAAACTATAGTATGTATTTTTACCCCCCCCCCGGGCCCGACACAGTGTGCGTTGGAAGGACCCTCCGCAGTGTGCGTTCGAAAAAGTACATGGAAAAACTATAGTATGTATTTTTAAAAATAATATTTCATTGCCGGGTAAACCATTCGACGAAGAGACAGGTATCACGTGTATCTTACTTCTTCTGGAGGTCGGACGATAATACTATAATTTATGGCGCGAGTAAAAACTTGGAGGGTACTTCCGGCTTGGGAATTGCAAGAAGAGCAAGACGCCAAATGCACTCGCAGTAGCATTAGTGCTGGGTGTGCGGGGGGGGGATCTCCACGGAGCCAAATTCGGGCTCGGACCGCACGCGAGCTGGCAGCCCGCCCCTTGTGGCGGGCCTTGTTGGTCGGGGTGAGCGTGTTGTCGGCCGTTAGTCTCATCACGCCGGTTATAGGTGATGCTGGAACAACAGCCCAAATGACAACTGGAACAACAGCAGCGAGCAGAGCTGGTGCTGGAGCTGGTGCTGGTGCTGGTGCTGGTAAAGCTCGTGCTGGTCCTAGTGGGGTTCGGAGTGCTGGTGTTGGAGAGGGTGGGGTTAGGGGTGCTGGAGGGGGTGGGGTTGGGGATGGGGGCGCTGTTGGTGGCGACGACGGTGATGACGCAGCAGCCGTGGGAGAAAATGTCGCGAACAAGCTGGTGGAGATGCTCGTGTCTGAGGCGTGCTCAGAAGCGTTCTGTGACGTCGGAACGAACGGGCTACGAGCAGACCTCCGGCTGTCTTTGGACGAGGTAGGCCGCGGGTGCGTTCGGTTTGCAATAGATCGGTAGCTCAGACCGTTCTTACGCACCACTTTTTTCTTCGTATCATATTGTATCTATCTGCTGGGCCTGGCTGGGCAGGTGAGGTGTGACGTTGCATTATACCTGGTATCGTATCACATTAGTCACGGTACTACTCACTTGGGAGCTGCCCGTATTCGCAGAAGCCCTGCCTTGTAGATATTGATTGATAGCATGATCGATCATGTCACTTCAAAAACTACACTAACACTACTCTAACTAACTATGATTAGACTACAGGTGAAAATAATGTACATGCATAGTCTGAACAATAAAGTTGTGTAGACCACACCAACCTAGTTTTTTTTTTTTTTTTTTTTTTTATCCTCCGGCGGATGGGGAAAAATAAAGCTTTAGCTCACCACACTTCCGCGTATTTTCATACGCGTCGTGTGTCGATACCACACCAACCTAGTGCTTAGTGTATTACGTACCTTCCGCCATATCATGGTCGCCTCCCAGTCAGTGTATGAATGCTGAACCATGGAACGAAGTATCGTATAGCTGAGCGTGCATGCGATAGACCAAGCATCACTTTAAAGCAATAGTAGGCCTTTGTGCCGCATTGCACGCCCCCCCCCCCCCCCCCCGCTCGTGTTCATTGCAGATGGAATTGCACGACTAAATCACCTCGCTCGTCGTAATTTCAACGTGTATCGCTGTCTTGCAGTTTGTGGCAACAAAAGCTCGCCGCTCTGCTACTACTATTAATAGGCCACTACTCGTAGTTTTGCTGGATGTAGATGGGTGGAAACACCAGTTTAATTTCAAGAACACCCTCCGGTTCAATATTATTATAAGTATTAATTGATAGTAACAGCTATCGTACGAGTAGCCACCAGGTATGTATTGGGCACAAACACACAACTCGTAATACGCGCGATCGGAGTATCACACACAGCTTGCAAATATGAGTTTCGACGAAATCTTCGATCTCACAGCTGGAGTGTATTTTTATTTTTTATAAATTTGCCAAGAAAAATAGTTGCAAACAGCAGTAGCACTATTTATGCGGCTAGCTTCCTAGGCAGAGATTCGCGTTACTGCTGTGTTTTTTCAACCAGTTCACCCCACAGTGACGCCAGCGGGGGGCACTCATTGGTATATTTCGTATGGGTTAGGGTTAGTTGCATCCATGCATGGTGGAAAAGACACTAATGTAGGATAACCTTCGTAGGGAAGTCACTATAAAGAGGTTGTGCTGTGTCGAATGTTCTATCATACCGTTGTTATGTGCAACTAACCTATCCCTGCATGGCAATACGCCTTAGGCCTAGTCTATACCAGGTACACACCACACTACGACGCAGTCTTGGTTTGAGTAGAGGGAACTGCGCCGGCAGAAGACCGGATTTAACGACGAAGGAGGAGGGCGACTGAACGTCGACGGGTAGGCAAGAGACGGATTGAACTCTCCCTGAACGAGAACTTTTATTTTTCATATCAGCACCGCAAGCTACGAGGGGCATTTTGTTTTTTTGGACGGGGGGGAGCGGGAGCGGGAACCGACTGGAATTGAGTGTCAACGAGAGCACGTGTGAATGAGCGGGCCGAGTGAGCTAAGGCAATGAGGCGGCCGTGGAGAACCACAGCAGGAAGATGGCACATGGAGACCCACGACCCGCACGCACACCATCATCACGAGAGCAGCGATCGTCTTTATTCAGGGATTTTTTTTGCGAGGCAGTAGTACAACATGTTACGTCACTGATTTTTGTAGAGTTGGTAAAGTTGCATACCCTTCATGGGGAACGACCCCCTCCAATTTTCAAGTTTCAGGCACGGGTGTCGTAGCTGCGCTGCAACCGGTCAGATAATCCGGGAAGACGGGGCGATCATTGATATTTGTATGGGGTGTTTTTGGTTCGATTGCTCTTTCCTCACTGCATGCCTGCGGGTGGTCACTCTAGCAGCACTACAGACAGCAGGCGCGTTCGTCTGTGCTCACGATTACCGTGTGGTTCGTCCGATGCAGGCAGACCAACCGCTGTAGTTTGTAGCCGCGAGTTGGTTAGTTGTGGGAACGGGGGAACTCTATGCCGTGGATGAGTGGATACCCGCGGCCATGTGAGTTCAGTTCGCACATTGGATCATTTCACTAGTGTGCATTCTTCGTATCGTTTTTATCTTTGTTTTTATTTGTTTTCTTATTTTGTTTTTGTTTTTTTGTTTTTGTTTTTGTTTTTGTTTTTGTTTATTTCGTATTTCTCTCTTCCAATGTATTTCTGTTGCTGACGTATGTATGTTGTGCCTGTCGTACCCAGTACTACTAGGGCATGACATTGCGTTGTCGAATGCATTACGATGCATTATCTCTGTGTCGTAGCTTGTGACCACAGAGCTGATCTTTCTAGGGTGAAGAATCAGTACGGACACTGGGTGTGCTGGATGTCGACGAGTAGAAGAACGGTTTAATGTGAAGAACACACACACACACACATCGTACGACGTGCGTTTTTAGGCGGGAAAGCGTAGTATTTCCCGGATGGATTTTGATTCCATTTGATTGTTCGGATCTTCCTAGGGCTCCAGCACCTTTGTGTGACCACGGACTCTAGATGTTTGACAAGAGTTAATGTGAGACAACAACAACAACACTATGGCTGGCAATCTAGACTACCAGTATGTGACAAGCACATCAAGAATAGAATATTAGAATATTACAATTTTGAAGGTTGTTGTTGTTGTTGTCTCACATTGACTCTTGTCAAACATCTAGAAGAGTCCGTGGTCAAGGTACTGGAGCCCTAGGAAGATCCGAACAATCAAATGGAATCAAAATCCACCCGGGAAATACTACGCTTTCCCGCCTAAAAACGCACGATATGAAGAATGCGCACAAGTGAAATGATCCAATGTGCGAACTGAACTCACATGGCCGCGGGTATCCACTCATCCACGGCATTGAGTTCGCCCGTTCCCACAACTAGCCAACTCGCGGCTACAAACTACGGCGGTTGGGCTGCCTGCACCGGACGAACCGCACGGTAATCGTGAGCACAGACGAAAGCGCCTGCTGTCTATAGTGCTGCTAGAGTGACCACCCGCAGGCATGCAGTGAGGAAAGAGCAATCGAACCAAAAACCACCCCATACAAATATCAATGATCGCCCCATCGTCCCGGATTATCTGACCGGTTGCAGCGCAGCTACGACGCCCGTGCCTGAAACATGAAAATGGGGGGGGGGCGTTCCCCATGAAGAGTATGCAACTTTACCAACTCTTACAGAAATCATTGACGTAAGTAACATGTTGTACCACTGCCTCGCAAAAAAAATCCCTGAATAAAGACGATCGCTGCTCTCGTGACGATGGTGGCCCGCTCATCCGCACGTGCTCTCGTCGTTGACGCTCAATTCGAATCGGTTCCCGCTCTCCCCCGTCCCGAAAACGAAATGCTCCTCGCAGCTTGCGGTGCTGATCTGAAAAAGTTCTCGTTCAGGGAGAGTTCAATCCGTCTCTAGTCCACCCGTCGGCGTTCAGTCGCCGTCCTCCTCCGTCGTCGAATCCAGCCTCCTGCCGGCGCAGTTCCCTCCACTCAAACCGAGACTGCGCCGTAGTGTGGCTCGTGGTGGCGCCTGCCTCCGTGCACGAGCACCCCGATTAACCATTGCTGCTCCGCCGCTGCTGCCTAAAAAGACGCGCGAATCGTAGGTGACCATGCCCAACGCACCACGAACGACCTAGCTCTACCGCCACGCCTAAGCCTCGCGGCCACACGCAGCAGCAAGAAGGTATCACTAGACTATAGGTCGGGGACACAACGATTACACATATGTAAGGGTAAAAGGCGGGGGCACAGAGTGTCCCCTGCAGGTCTGCCTAGATTGAGCAGGTCCTCGGTGAGTACTCACTTTCTTGCTTAGCCGAAGTAGAGAAGGAGCTGTATCATGTCCACAGAGCCCCGGATAGCAACTGAGAGCCCCGGAAGCAGCTTTACACTTTTCCACCGGCCATGCGAGTACGTGCAGGATATACATGCTAACTTGGTGGTGCATTCCACAGCTAGCTGTCAGATTTTGTCCCCCTCAAGAACAATTTTGAGTCGTTTCACGGTGGTCGGCGCCCCAAACTTTCTGTAACGAAATCGCCGGTTTCGAAACCAGCATACATACGGCCGAATCTCCCGAAGTACGCGGTGCCTCTTCTTGCCACCCCAACGTCATCGGTCGGTAGTAGTAGTAGTCCTTCGCGAACACGAAAATTTGTCAAGATATGCTTTACATAGCATTCCTCCTCGTATTGAGCAGCCACGAAACGTTCGTTGAAGAAATCACTGGGTTTTTTTTTTGGGGGGGGGCTATCGCAGAATCAGTCTTTTATAGTTTCCGCACGCAGATTGATTAACATCACCCTGTTGACCCCCACCCCCCGTCCCCGCCGCCCCTACCATCACCTACTAGCGCTACACGTGCAGTAAGAGCTCCTATTAATTTATGCGACCTGTTCCCCCCATGCCCGCGCCCCTCCCCTCATGTATAGTCTAATAGGATATCGTACAGAAAATATACTGACGCATTCCACACACAGCTGCTGTCAGATTTTGTCCCCCTCAAAAACGGGTTTTATATTGTCCGCGTACAGATTGATCAACATTACCCTACGGTTGACCCTCGTACAAGCTACACTGTAGTTCTAAGGGGAGTCACCGACCTCCATCCTCAATGTGGATACACACCCAGTACTACGCGCGATCGGAGTATCACACACAGCTTGCAAATATGAGTTTCGACATCAGATTCTAGTCTAGTCTAATAGTCGATCTCACAGCGCTGGAGTGTATTTTTGTTTTTACAAGGGCTCCGAATGGGTCGCGGCATTCGCCGGCACCCATGCTTCGGGTGAGGCAGGCAGCACTTCGAAATGTTCGATTCAATATTTGAAAGAGTAAAAAATCGGGTGAGGCAGGGCAGCACTTCGAAACGTTCGATTCAATATTTGAAAGAGTAACAAACGTTGCCACATACACAAATATAGTCTACGCGTACAATATGTAAGGCAATGCCAAGAGTTCGGTATAGACTAACAATGGACTACTATTACTATTATTACTATTAATTAATAGCTACCATTTCTCAAGTAAATCCGATTCCGAGCTTCTATCAGATTTCGATTGGATAAATCCGATCACACGCCGACCGACCCTTTCGTCGGACGATGAAACTTGTCGCGTGCGCTTATTTTGAAGTTTTTACTCAATCAAGCATCCGGGGCCAGCAAGATGACTGACCATGTCTGCTGCGTGTTCTCTTCGTAGCCACTGAGGGGCGCGCACTGAACCAGCTTGTGAAACATACCATGCATGATAATATCATCTAGATCCGAGCCTCGACTGTCTGCGTGTGTAGTCTGATAGTGGAGAGACGTGCTGACGGTGTTCCAGGCGCGAAAGACGGTTGTATCGCTGCCTCGTCATTCAAATCCTCGAATGCTGTTGCATTGCTACTCTCTGTTGCTAGCTGTAAATCACTCGCTCCTTGTAGATACAGTAGTACGCGACGACAGAGCGTACGATTTTGACAGTCAAAAATTTCAGGCTCGAGTTTTTTTTGGACGAATACAAAAACATGTAATTTTTGTCTGATCGCCCATTGGCCGGGATTCATACACAAAGTTGGAAAGCCCCCAAACTTCAACACGGTGATGGCCAGACTCAGACTTCAATCTCTCGGGCAAGACGCCCCCCCTTCCCCCCTCTCTCCCTCCCTCCCCCCCGCCCCTTCCCCGCGCCCCCCTCCCTCCCTCCCTCCCCCCCCGCCCCTCCCCCGCGCCCCCCTTCCCCCGGTCGCTTAGAGATGCACCGACGGTGGATGGCGCAGCCGCGGCCTTTGCGTGTCGCTCTGCAGCTTTCCATCTCTCCGCGCCATGCCATTTCCGCATTAATGACTCTGCTCTCTCCTCTTCCCGTCGAAACCACATGCCGGCCTTCTGTGCAGCTTTTTACACCCTTCGAACTTATTTCCAAATATCGAGATATCCTCCTTCAGGTGCACCATCCAGTCCTTCTCTTGCCCCCGTGAGTAGCCCTTACCCACAGCAAGCTCCCCAAACATCACCCCTGTGGCAGACGCTCCTCCCCCGTACGTAATACGAGTCCCGCAAACAATATCCTCCGTTTGCGCACTATCGCCTCTATGCTCTCGGAAGCTGTCCTGGCAAACGCGTCGGCGTGCGACAGGGTGTGGTCGTGGCGCTTTCGATTCCGCCATCCGAGGCATCGGAGGACCACGGAGTGGTGAACCCGTCGTAGCCGGTCATAGCCAGGCTTGTTCGGGCTCCGCGTCATGCGACGGCGGTAGAGTAGTGTCTCGATCATCTCGGCTTGCAGCAACCGCACCTTGAACCGTAAGCACACACCCGGGCGATCATATATTTCCATCTTGTACCGCTGGAAGCACGCCCAGGCCCTCTGAAGACGCCGCGTTATATCGATGCAGAGTTCTCTGTCTGCGCTGATAGCCCCGCCCGAGTAAACAAACTCGATTGTTTGTTTGTATACCTGACCGGCTGCATTGATGGTGAACGACGCCTTCCCCGCACCTTTGATCTGCAGGCACATGATCTCTGTTTTCGCCTCGGATACCGTAAGCCGGAATGCCGAGCACGCAGTCACGATCACCGTCATCATCCTCTCCGACCCTTCTGATGATCGCGACACGATGCCCGCATCGTCAGCGTACAGCATACCCCACAACCTCTGCACCTCCTCCACCTCCTCCCCCCCCCCCCCGTCAACTTTGGCTGTGCGTGATGTGCCCTTCTTCCCCCCTTTCTCCTTCTTTCATTGGAGATGCACCATGTTGTTCGTGATGGCTGTATCAGAGAAGAAGCGTTTCTCGAACACACGCAGTACTTGTTGAACAGCAGTGGCGCGAGCACGCACCTATGCCTGAGACCTTGCCCCACGTCGAACTTATCCGAGCACTCTCCATCATCCAACGGCACGCATGCTTGCGTGCCGTCGTGGAATTAGCGGATGACGGCGAGCATTCTCGGTGGCACGCCAAAACAAGCAAGGACACCCCACAGAAGGGTTCGGTCGATGGAGTCATATACTTTGGTGAGATCGATAAATCACAAGTACAAGGGGGCGTCCTTCTTCCGCGTCAGTTCCTGCAGTCGTTGTGATACAAACATCATGTCAATCGTCAAGCGTTGGGGTATGAACCCACACTGTTCCTCCGGCAAAATGTTCTCACGTTCGCAGTAGTCACTAAGGCGACCCGCGACGACTTTGAGGAGTACTTTGCCTGCGTGAGCCACGAAGGAGATGCCACGATAGTTGCCACACTCCGTCCGACCTTTCTTTTTATCGAGCACCTTAATCGTTGCATTGTTCTATTGTTGCGGCACACCACCCCCCCTCCACACAGCGACAATGATATGGTGGAACTTTCCGAGCGTGTCCAATTCTTCTTCGTGGACCAAGACTTTCAGGAGCTCGACCGGGAGACCGTCGAGCCCTACCGCATTTCGGTTCGCCAGCGCACGGATCGCCTCATCTACTTCGTACCTTGACGGGACATCGTCCAGTGGTCTGCACGGGGGCCACTGCTTGAGCTCGTCCACAATGCTCGGACCAAGGGTCGGCCACTTGGTGTTAAGCAATTAAAAAAAAAAAGGAACCACCTCACCCGCGGCTCCCGGATTAGGGCATTATCCCACAATTATCCCACAGCAATCGTCCTTCCTCGTCCTTGATGTACTGCGAGTTAAACGTCCTCTGCCCTTCCACATCCATCCCCTTTCTCGGATGTTTGTAGAAGCCAAACTGATCATCTTCACTCGGATACGCCCTCCGAGTTGGCTGACGTAGTCTTCGAAAAACCTCTGTACAGATGACTATAATATACGATGGTGTCACCTGAGCTACAGACAACCATTGGGTACCTTAAACCGTTTGGGCACACCCGCCGTACAATCGAACAACCACTGGCTATCTATCTACCACGTGTGCGATAAGCAGACTAACACCTGGTAGAATATAACCTCTTGGGACGGTCGTATTTATTTGACCTATCTATATAGTATAGGTTTACGGTTTACGGCGTATTACCATGTAGCGATAGGGTAGTTGGACATGGCCGTACCAGGTACCGGTATGATAGAACATTCGACACAGCAATACCATGACGACTGTTTTCGTGATTTGTATGGAAAGTTGGCGAAATACCATCGTAGTAGTGTCGCTAGATATACATCGCCGACCTAGTCTAGACTATATCCTTAATAATGAGGACACACACCCCGTAATACGCGCGATCGGAGTATCACACACAGCTTGCAAAGATGAGTTTCGACAAGACCTTCGACCTCTCACAGCTGGAGTGTGTATGTTTTTTTTTATAGTATACATTAGGACTTACATTGCGTGCCAAATAGCATACGACCAGGTATTAATAGCTACTATTATAAAAATTAAAATACACTCCAGCTGTGAGATCGAAGATTTCGTCGAAACTCATCTTTGCAAGCTGTGTGTGATACTCCGATCGCGCGACTATGAAGCGGATGTGTGCTCTTGATACTAAACTGGTATTTCCGGCCATCTACATCCAGCACTACCAGCGACCTTGCCGGTGCTTCCTACTGGGACGAACGCTGAGGTAATGAACTATTGAGACAGACAGAGATACATTGCAAATACAGGAAGGCGATTCGTTGATGCAATGCCACACCTGCGACAATGGACACGAGGGGGGGGAATGCAAGTCAGCACACAGGCCTAACGTTTTAAAGGAACGCGTGTTTGTTTGTTGTATGCACGCTCACGTTACTTCGTTCGGCGTACATGGGAGGCGACCGCGAAGACGTTACGTACGTAGTACCCTAAGCACTAAGTTGGTGTGTTCTACACAATCCTGTTGTAATAACAAGGGCTCCGCATGCCGGCGCCCATGCTTCGGGTAGGGCAGGGCAGTACTTCGACACATTAATTAAGTTGCAGCTGTCCGATTTGACATTTATTCATTGAACTTCAACGTAATGCCAAGAGTCTAGTATAAACAAGACATTCTGAAGGTCGTAATTTGGCAGAAAACGTCATACTTCGTATACAACAAAGAAAAGGCAGGGATAGGCGAAGCACACTGCTGTTGTTGATAAATGTGCCGTCAAGTAAAAGTTGGCGTATACCAAACAAAAATACCGAAAAGAGCGTTGAAAACCCTCTTCGCCTCTACTAGGCAAAACGAAAGAGGACTCGGCATCAACGAAGAAACTGCACTGCTGTCCCAGTGGCAATGGAGGTTCGAAGTCGACAGGATGCAAAATCGGTGTGCATCAAGCGTCAACACGGGGCCATGTCAGCCGGCGAGGTTTTGGAATAAGAGCTTTGTTTGTTACCTGAAGGCTGTCGTAATGCTCTGCGTGGTCATGGGCAAGGAGGAAAATGAAGAAGAGGAGAGGGATCTCTCGTTGTGGCGGCGTTGTCTAAAATAGATGCGGGGGTGGCTTTGCTCGTACGGGAGGTTGGCGTGGCGCTTCTTCTCTGTTTTCACTCGGGAAGGCGGGATACTGTGTGTATCTGATGTCTTTGCTTCGCGCGTGCTTTCACATTTTCAAAATCGGACGCATCTCCTCAATATATAATATCCGGAGTGTCTCTACCGTGACGACTGCCGACAGTTAAAGACTAATATGATTTACTGGTAGTACTATGAGCATAGTAGTTTTAATAGTAGCGTAACGCGCCTCAATGCATTGTGTAGTACTAAGTGTTAGTTGCGGATTGTAGCGCTGAATATATATGCTGCAATCTCAGGATCGACACAAACAAAAACATGCCGATGGACACAAACCAAAAATAAATGCTGAAAAGTTAGCTTTGAACGGCTTGCTGAGTAGAGCTTACAAACCTACTGCTGCTGTAGTTTTTAGAATATCTATTACCTGCCACTACTACATACTAGTATACAGCAGTGTAGCGTATGGCTACCCACTTTTGTCCTGCAGAGACTACTATTATTGGCACTATTTAACTCGAAACCTACCAAGTACGTCATATTTAACTCGAAACCTACTAAGCAAGCAGATTGATAGAAAACTCTTGTGTTGGTTTTGCCTGTCGACAATGTTGCAGCATGATTAAACTTCTACGGATATCATATCACTCATAACACATTCCTAAACTCATATTAGATGTAAATTGAAAGCCACTAACATTATTAACGTAAAAACTACACCACCACATAATATGCAGTTTTGCCCCCATCCATCTCATAGCTTATCTTTGAACTATTGGGCATCTGCATTTATTTAGCACGCAGGTAGAATGTTTTGCTCCCATCCACCTCCGCCCCCCCCTCCCCCCCCTCGGCCTGCCACCCACACAAACCCTCCCCCGCCGCCCCACCAAAATTGAAGTCCGCCAGAATTGTAAACACTTCCCGACAGATAGGTGATATCACATCTTCATCATTCGAGCCATCCATGCAGTGTACTTCCATTTTTTTACATCGTCTTGCAAGTTCCAATTAACACCCCCCCCCCCCCCGCCGGCCAGCCGCCCGTGCCGTCGCCTAGGCCTAGCTCCACGCGTGCGGTAAGCGCCTACCGGTATACTTTTATGAGACCTAAGCAAGTTGGAAATCCCCCCCCCCCCTTCACCCCCGTCTCGAAAGGGATGCGTGGTAATGTGTTCCACTGACTAAGGCAAGCAACAAATGAGTACGCCCCTCCCCCCCCGTCCCGCGCGCTTAAAACCCCGCCCTCCCCTCACCGGTCATACGACTACAGGATACACATAATACTAAACTGGTGCGCTCCACAGTCGTCAGATGTTTTCCCCGTCAAGAACGAGTTTTATAGTTTCCGTACACAGATTGATTATCATCACCCTGTTGGCCCTGATAGCTACACTGTAGTTGTAAGGGGAGTCGCCGACCTATACCCTTAATGAGGACACACAAATCGTAATACGCGCGATCGGAGTATCACACACAGCTTGCAAATATGAGTTTCGACGAAATCTTCCGTATCACAGCTGTTGTAGTGTATTTTTATCTTCTACTATATATAATTATTCCCGAAACAAAAAAAAGGAGAAAATCAAGAAGGCAGCAGACAAAGTAAAACAAAGGGTAATTGCCAAAAACAGGTGCACCTGTTCCGCTTGAGATTGAGCCAAAAAACAGATACATACACCCTTGAAAAACCAAGTAAGTAAAAACGCACGCCTCGAGCGTTATTATTTTGCCTTTTACTTCTCTGTGCGCGAGCAGTACACGGGGGTAGTAGCGAGCGTGCGGCCTCGATCAAGGCTGCGGGAGGGTGGTACACCTAATGTCCACTAACTAACCGGGTTTGAGGTCTTCATCCTATCATACTCGCGCGAGTGACTCTGTAGTCTAGACCTCATTGACAACAACACGTTCGACGATTTTTTTTTTCTGGCGGTGCGGCGTAGCTAACCATCCCTTTTCATATAAAACATCGAGAATGTTTGTTTAAACAGCACGAAAGACTGTGACCGCAAAGTTCAAAGGACATGGGGGTCATTCGCGCGAGTGACACCGAGCCACCGAAAAAAAAAGTGCCCAAAAAGGGGTAATCCACCCCCCTAACAACGTAGCATTTCGTCTTGGCCAAAAGCTCAACAGCTTTCATATATATATAGTCTAGTCTAGTCTATGGCCCATTATTTACGTATTGTTGTTACAAAAAATAAAAGTACACTCCAGCTAGCTGTGAGATCGAAGATTTTGTCGAAACTCATCTTTGCAAGCTGTGTGTGATACTCCGATCGCGCGTAGTTTTACGGGTTGTGTGTTGTCATTCAGGATATGGGTATTATGTATTGCTGTGTGAATTGTTTGTTTTTTTCGTGTGATTACCCTACTTCTGTAGTCTATACCAGGTAGTATGTACCTAGACTATAATACTAGTACGAGTAGTAGCTCCTAGTAGCAACGACGTTGGCATACGAAAAGAACCAGCATCGGGATATAGTTGAGTTTGAATTGCTCGTTGTCCCTGCCATTTCAACACGCAGCGGCACTGTACATGAACGGGAAGAAATATCGCGTCCTTAATCTTGTATCAGTGCGCGACCACGTCGTATCGACCGTTCATTGGTGATTTTCATTATAAGCTTTACACAGAGAATTGCGGGTGATACAAATGGTATCCAACGAACCCATTAGAAAAATCCATTTTCAACCGAAACGTGCGCGCACTGCTCAAACTTTGACTTGTATCCTCGGCCATCCTCGAGGAACCACTCGCACGCAGCTACACGAAGGTCCTTTTTGATTAACCCAAAATGTCGCCAACATCCACGCCGGGTGAAGCACATGATCTGCCGCCTGAGTGCGTGGCGCTAATAGGTGTGCACATTAGTACTATTACTTTAGCCCTCCGACAACATTATAGCGTAGATGCCGTTCCGATTTTAATCGCGTATTGTTGTGGCGAGGTCGTCGTACGGTGGCGTGGCGTGGTGGGGTGCTCATTCCAGAAAACAAGGCAATATGTGGTGGCGTTCGTGTAGGGTTCGTGTAGGGGTTGTGGTGGAAGTATTAGTAGCGTAGGACTTCTGATTGGCTCAAAATTCGACAAAATAAATGTAGTTGAAACCTACAAAAAGTAGACAAAATCAGTTGTCCCGGGCCTTTTCAAGCCAAAAAGAGATATGATGAGAGGCTGGCCAATTGCAGCGCTCCTGGCGTGCGATGGTTTTTTTAGAATACATATTATTTTCGCACTATAGTGATCAGGATTACCTGCGGCAAAAAAAACTCAATTTCATTCACCAGCTCAACCCAGCACCATAGGAGCTGTTGACCTCACAACCTCCTGGACAAGCCGTGGCCACTGGCGTCTCCCTTTGACCCCCCCCCGATACGGACTTGTATCCGTACCGCCTGAGGGTTCCGCAAATCATCCTCACTACTCCTTGATTTACAACGAGGTTTGCCGGGTTTGGCATTCGATCCATTTTGTTCAGCGTCCACGTACGTACGCCCTTCCGCTGACCACCGGTGACCATCATGACAACGTCCTCAATCGCACGTACGGTTCCCTGCATTCCTGAGGGTCACTGACGGAAGTGGTGGTGTCTGTGTTTCAACGCCGCCTATTTCGAACCGCTGTTTTCCGCGTGCCGCAACGCCCAGGAGTGTTCAATACTCGTTCGTTTTTAGTCTGTCCAAATGCGTCCTTTCACCACCAACTGGCGGCCACTCATGTATCAAGGCCTTGAACTCGCTGCATCGAGCGGATGGCGTCAGCCGCCAAGACCTCGTATGCCGTAGTATGAGTACTTCAGGGCTGGCGTTGATCTAATCCACCTCCTGTGCTTCGATCGGATCTGCGCTCGGTTCACAGTCATGAAATTAGTTGCGTTGCTGCGGTAGTCGATATCGAAATATCAAAACGGAGACGATCGATTTGCCGAAATACCATTTACGAATCTCACCCTCTACATTTGTCTCCCCGACCAGGGCTGGTGGTCAGGGGGGCGAGGAGCGGTTGGCATCATGCAAAAGCTGACAAAGAAGACTATCAGTACCCCTCCGCACGCCTCTCATCACATTATCGTACCCTGAAGTTGACCAAACACCCTATCACGCCGTAGTCTGGCAAGTGCCACCCCCCCCTCCCCCCGGTTTGATGGCGTGGCGCATGTCACGTGTGCTCTAACGACGCTGATAAATACCCCGTCGCACCTAGCCGGCCGAACCTAGAACCCCCCCCTCCCCCCAATCGCAGCTATCCTAGGAGACAGTTGGTGGCCACAGACGGCGAAACAGGAGGGGGATAGGACAAGCAAACAGTTTCTATGTAATATATGGAAAAAGCGTAATGAGCACCTAAATGTTGGGATGTCTCTATTTCGAGTAGGAACGGTGTTCCGTCTCGAAAGGGATGCGTGGTCAATGGTCAAATGGTCAAATGACTAAAGCAAGCAACACATGAGTACGCCCCCCCCCCCCAATCACACCTGTATCCGAAAGCGGATCGGTCTCCCCGTCTCACTCTAGCCGATCCGACAAGAGCAGCCCCTCGCCGCCGCCCACCCAAACACCTCTGTTTCCAAACGCTAATTAATACCCTGTCGCACCGTGATCGGTTCGACCTGGTCAACCCCCCCCCAACCACGTCTTTGTATCCTCACACTCTCCCCGTCGCACGCTGGCCGGTCCGCCCTGCCCGCCCCCGCTCCCACTACCTATTATGCTGATCAATACTCCGTCGCACCCTAGGTGGTCCGACCTGGGCACCCGCCCCCTCTCGCCCCCCCCCGGAACCGCGTGGGTCCTAAAGCTGATAAGTACCCCGTCGAACCCCGTCCGATCCGCCACGACCACCCCCACCCGCATTCCCATCCCCATCTCCGTCCCCACCCCACCCCCAATCACGCCCATGTGTTCTATAACCCTAATCAATACCTCGTCGTACCCTGGCCGGATCCGATCTGCCCCCCTACCCCCCACCATCACGCCTCCCTCCCCTGATGCTATTTAATCTCCCTATCGCACCCTGACCGACCCGACCTGGGTACATCGCGCCCTCATAACGCCTACGCACCACTCCCTTCCCCCGCTCGCGGCCCCCAATCACGCTTTTCTTCCCTGCCACTGACCAATTCCCCGCCGTACCCCGGCCAGTCCGACTTCGGCAACCCCCCCGCCCCCCCCCCCCCTCCGCCACCACGCGTCCCACTACCCTGTCGCCTGACCGCCCCGAACTTCCCTCTCATAACGCCCACGCCCCCCCCCCTTCCCCCCTCTCCCGGCCGCAATCACGCCTTCGTGCCCTAATACTGATCAAGACCCCATCGTACCCCGGCCAGTCCATATTCAGAAACCCGTCGCACCCGCAGCCCCCCACCGTCACGCGTCCCCCTAACGCTCATCTATCACTCTACCTCGTACCTTGACCGGCTCGACCCGGCCAATGTTCGTGTCACACGCACCCTTTTCCAAACATCCCGAAGGAAGAAAACTCGGGGGGTAACGCCTAACCCGGTCGAAAAACATCGAATGGCGTTAATACGCATCCCTTTTTTGCCCAAAGTTGCCGGTTGACGGCACAGTTGCCCCTTGACGGAAAGCCTTTAAGGAACTCCCTTAAAAATACACGGCAGGACGCCTATAATAAGAAACATGAATACCGACCCAGGTTTGGCTACGTAGGTGGAGATGGCGCATTCTAAACTAAATCCAGTACGACGGCCCGGATACATTATGTTGATCGGTGCTCTGTACTGTACCTAACAAAAGCATTAGAAAGAAGTATGCACTGCGTGCATCTCTACGTTGTCGGATAATATATATATACAAGGGCTCCGCATGGGTGCCGGCGATTCGCCGGCACCCATGCTCCGGGTAGGGCAGGGCAGCAAATCGACTTGTTCGATTCAGTATTCGATAGAGAGTAAAAACCGTTACCACACAACACATAGTCTAAGCGTGTAGAACGTAAAGTACTACCAACAGATCGATAGAGTCTAACAGTGGACTACTCGCTACTTCTGTCGCTTCCTCCGTTTCTCCGTTTCTTGCGTGAATCCGATTCCGAGCTTCATCATATATATATATATATATTTCGATCGGATAAATCCGAGCGCACGCAGACTGACCCTCTAGTCTGGCCACGAAGAGACGTTTCGAGTGCGTTTCTTGACGTTTCGACTCAACCAATCACCCAGGGCCAGCAGAGTATGACCAAATGTTTGCTTCATGTTCTCTACGTAGCAACTGACAGGCGCGCACTGAACCAGCTTCTGCTACTACATGCATGATACCATAATATAATACGCGAGATCGGAGTATCACACACAGCGTGCAGAGATGGTTTTCGACGAAATCTTCGATCTCACAGCAGCTGGAGCTTGGCTGGAGTGTACTTATATTTGTATAATATCTAGATCCGAGGCTCGCAGACCGACTGTGTCTCTGTGTGTATAGTGATGATGGAGAGACTTGCTGACGGTATTCTAGGCGTGAAGCACAGTGTCGCTGCCTTCGTCATTAAATTCCTCGAATGCTATAATAATAATGCTGCTACTTGTTGCTGTAGACCACTCTCGTCTGTCTGGTCGATGGAGTATTAGTAGTACGCGATACCACTGAACAAATAAGTTGGTAGTTAAGAATTTTCGGCTCGATCGAGTTTTATGCGGACATATGAACATAGAATTCCTGGTATGGCATATTTGCCTGATTGCTGGTCGCTCAGTGGCCGGAGATCGTGCATAAAGATACCGTCATCTGGGGATGACAGGGTGTCATTCCCAGAAACATAATTCATTCACATATATACAACTCCGACAACCCGAGAACGAACACGGATATATCACCAGGATTGATCCATCCCCGTACAGTGTGGAAATCCCCAATGCCACCGACCGGCCGATCTCTGATTGGCTGGGGATCGTATATTATTGAGCCAACTCCACCCGGAGACGATAGGGTCCCATCCCCGGTCCAGGGGTCATTCCATACATCTAAGAATTAGACAAACGGGGGAAGAAAACCGAGTTCTCTCGGGTCGACACCTCCCCCCCACGGTCTTGAAACCAGTTCCATTGGCTAGAATCGCTGATTGGGTCGAGCTCCACAGCGGCCTCCCACCCTATTAATAGTAGGAGGATGACAGAGGTTCACCAACCGATGGGGGGCAGTTCCGTCGCACACGGGGGAGATAGGGCCCCATCCCCGGTTCAGAAAACCTCCGGATATCTCTACAGCCCCAGCAACGCAGGAACTAAAACGATGGTCGCTCAGGTCGATATACCTCCCCGCACGGCGTGTCAACCCCGACTCCATTGGCTTATTTCTCGTGATTGGCTGGTAGGCTTAGACCCAATAAACTCACAATTATTTCGACCGAGTCGGGTTTTCTCGCAAAATTCTCGCATACGGCAAACATTTGCAATGCGAGCGCAGCTCAATGAGTTATTGGCATGATAGGTCGCACAAAAAATCGATTTGAGCTCATGTCAGGTTGGCGTGCCGAGCAATCACGTTCAAAATGAGGATGATAAGCAACAACAGCACCAGACGCAATATGAATGGACGGATTAGAGCCATTTGTATGCTGGATTCAGGGCACCCCGGTTATTTAAGCACAATTAATTTCAAACAAAAAAGGGGTATTCAAAGCAAAGCGACAGAATAATACGTGGAACTAAGACAGGCACGACTCGAGCATAATAACCAACCGTGGAAAAAAGCCTGAAATTAGGCCACAACAGTGCGTGTTTGACTCATTGGCATAATGGTCGAATAGTCATGGAATACTTGCTGTGCCCAAATAATCGCCTCTTTGTCGCTCATTATGCGGCAGCGAGAAAAATCGCCGAAAATTCCGATTCCATTCGCTTATTGGGTCAGAAACCTGAGCTCGCTAATATTTTTGCGGGTTTCCTTGCGTACTACTCACGCGTGGGGCAAAAAATTGTCATGCGACCGCAATTCGTACCAAACGCTCGACCTCGGGATGAATCTATGCAATTGGTGCCCAGATCATCACGATAAAGCCATTCGGGATCACAAGAAGACCGGTCAAATCGCCATGTCCTGGCATACTAACAGCCATATATATATATTGCCCACAACTCGGCTTGACACAGGGTGATCTTGCATCGGAACATAATAGCCCTTTCCTTTCTTCTCTGCCTTTTCTATTTTCTTTTTTCCAATTGACTTGCGTCTGACGTGCGTATGCGTAGTGATAGATACCACGAGATATTTGTGCAGAAGATCCCTATTTTATATGACACTGCTATATCGTAGATTGCTGTGGCGCACAGGAGATATCGTCAAGAAGAACCCTACTACTCTGTACCATCGGTTAATTCCTGGCGAACACAAGATGACATCATCAAAAAGATCCCTGTACTTTATTATACTGTCATCAATTAATTGCTGGCGCACACGATGTATTGACCAGCAACAACAGTCAGTAGCCAGCGCAATTCTTGCAACCACACAACAAAGCGTTCGAAACACTACTACCTTGATAACCACACTTACCTTTAAAAGTGAATCCACGTTTCGTTTGTGGGGATACATATACATCGATTAGTGTGGGATATTTATTATGTGGTCCTGAAAGATGGATGGTGGATCGTGGGACAATACATACGGAACGACTCTTTGGAGCAGCGATAAAAGACTGACAAAACATTGTTTCTCGTACTGCGATTTTTACAAGCGACTCCGTTGGTTGTGTTTGTTTTATATTTTTTTCATGGTCTGGCCTGTTTTGTAGTGTTCTCGTACCTGGTACGCTAGCATTTTGTTTTTTTCCTTGATCAATTGCGATTGTTTGGTTTACTCTGCCTCACAGTCTGTGACCACATAATAATAAGTTGTATCTCTTTAGGATGGAGAATCAGCACGGACACTGGGTGTAATTATGTTAGTTGGGTAGGGAAAGGCTCCCCTCGAAGACAACGAACGCTCGAACAAAGGTATTTAACCTTGAAATCCGATGTCGAAAAGCAACGGCACAGCAGTCAGTCCTATGATGTGCACAATAGGCATGACGCTTCGAGCTGTGACCATGAAAAACGTGTGGTGGGGACGAAATAAGAAGCCAATTTGGAAATGATGCCAACTTGGAAATAAATGTTCTCCCATATGATGTATTCGTTCAAGCTCTGCATATGCCAAATTCGAGAAAAAAAGCTCGGGCGTATACCGCCCAAAGTACAAAAAATTGCGATTTTCTCGCTTGTCTCGCTCAGCCCACGTACTCGATCCCGGCCAGGTGCGGAACAAAGACGGCAGGGCGGGGGGTGTTTGAGCCCCCCCCCGAAGACGGCGCTCGAACGAAGCCATTTTACTAAGAATTCCACTTCCGAGAATCGCATATTGCGGGCAAGACGGAAAAAAACTCCTGACCGAATCCTCCCCAAAAATAATGATCATACATATATTTATGTTGCGAACATTAGTGTCGACCAAATCCTTGATTTTAATATTATATGTGACCTAAACCTCTTGAACCCCCCCCCCCCGCCTATTTTTTTTTCCCCTCGCTTCCTCTTGCTTAAATGCCCCACCTACTATCGAAATCCGCCAGAGTAGTAAACACTTCCACGCCCTGGATATCGCCTCGTTATCGTTTCAGAGCCGTCCATGCCGCTACTGCACTTCCCACCCCCCCCCCCCCCCCAACTCCCCCTCCTTCCACCCACCACCCGCACCATCGCCTAGACCTAGCACCACGCGTATAGCAAACCCCTATATCTATGCGACCTAAAGCCCTCCGCCCCCGCCCCCGTCCCCCCCCGCCACATTCCTCCCCGTCCCCCACAAGAAACTTTTATAGTTTCCACGCACAAATAGACCTGCCCCACCCGTCCCCTCCCCCCCCTCCCCCCCTCCCGCCCCTCTTTTGATCAAAATCAGGCCCCCACGTCCTTCAAAACTCCCCCCTCCCCTCACCGGATATTCGACTTACAGGATTCACTTGATAAACTGATGCATTTCCTTCCACAGCTGTCAGATTTTGTCCCCCTCAGAAACGGGTTTTATAGTTTCCGCGCACAGACTGCCTAACATCACCCTGTTGACCCTGATAGCTACACTGTAGTTGCAAGGGGAGTCGCCGACCTATATTCTTAACGAGGACACACAACCCGTAATACGCGCGATCGGAGTATCACACACAGCTTGCGAAGATGAGTTTCGACAAAATCTTCGATCTCTTGGCTGGAGTGTATTTTCATTTTTATAATATATTTTATAAAAAATATTTCAAGGACGTCAGCCGTGAGTTCGATGAATTTCAGGTCAATACTCACCTTCGCAAGCTGCGTTGTTGGTACTCATAATATACTCTGTGAGTGAGTTTTTATTGGGAGGTGTCTTATTTTTTGTCCACTATAAAGGTAAGTGTTGGTATTTATACTTTAGGTGGGTAATTTTGAGCGAGATCAAACATCACATCTATTTTATAAATTTATGACTGTGGTTTCCACTATACTGCTCTATCATGTGTATGGTAGGCGGTTTTTTTTGTTTTCTCTCCCCCCGGCCTTAATATCGGGAAGAGTACGAATACAGAATATTATTAGTTATCTTATATGTTGCTCTTAATACAGCATTCGAGAATTAAAGTCAGCTACTCCCCCCTCAAAAGAAACAAAAGGTCTGTGGGATACGAACTCACGGTTCCAAATTGATACGCTGTCAATCTAATATTTAAAAATAAATAAATAAACAAATAAATATATTTTCAGGACGTCAGGTGAGTTCGACGAATTTCGAGTCAGTACTCGTATTTTGAAGCTGCTTGCTGGTACTTGTGTTTTGCTGTGTGGCTAAAAATTGTTAGCGGGAGGGGTCCTTTTCTTTTATAAACATTTTTTTTTCTCCACTACAATGATTGGTGTTAGTATTTTTACTCTAGGTGGGGAAATTTGATATATAGTGAGGGGGCGTGCTAGTTTTAGGCTTTTCTGCGCGTCAAATGGGCTTTCGCCCATACAAAGCTTACACGCATGTTCAGTTATCTCCAATGTATGTCTTGTCATGTTTTGCGACTGGCACTCTAGCTGCGTATTGTCGGGTGGCAAGTATAATATGATACCGGTATTATAGCAATAATATTGCTCATAGATATACGTTGATATCATCTCACCAAGTCAGTTCCTCTTTCCCGTTTCCCCCGCCTTGTGAATCTACAAATGGGGCAGGTCTGTAGCTTGGACAGGAAGCCAGCTTCTCTACGAGAAACGGAGCAAAGCTACGGATACGTCAGTAGTATCAGTATCATCAAGAGTCACAGGTGGTCGTTTATTGCTGCCACTGTGCTTATCTTCCTCACGACCACGATTGGGCTTATTATCGGGTATCGCCTAGGCTTTCAATGTGGTTGTATGGCGAAGGGTGGGTGGCTCCCGGTATTGTGAAGAAAACACAGACAGTAGCTGCCAATCGCTGTTCTTTCTTTTCCTGCAGCAACCCCCAGCCACAGCAGTAGTGGCAGTTTGTTTATTTTTGCCGGCACCCGAAACCAGCAGCTTATTCAGTGGCAGCTGTTTTTCGTTGTTTTCAGCGACAATCACCGCCTACAAGAGCAGCTTTTTCTTGACGCAGTAAATCGCGGGACCATGGCTGCTACGATTGATTGCTGGACTTATCAACCTGACGCTTTTACAGCAGCTGTTGTTGTTGCTGCTGCTGTCGTTGTTGTCATCGTTGTTAAGACTGCAGTTTTAGCTCGGCCCACCGTCAGAGAAATAAGAGTCGTTTGTTTAGTTTCATTTTCATGGCGTTGTCATCGTTGTCGTGAAACTCTAGTGGTTCCCGCCAGACCATCCAACACTCAGCAAAGCTACGTCGGTTTCTCCCACGGTTTTTGATTTGATATATTTTACAAGGTTTCCCTTGGGGATGAAGTTAACTTGATACCCCGGAGGCATCGCATGTCGGAATTATCGGACGGAGCGGTGAACGTCTTGGTCATGGGTAGGGTAATTTTTTAATACGCCGGGCAACTCTAGTGACCGGGCGGCAAACATCTTGATCACGAGTCGGGTCTTTTTTTACTATTGTATGATGCGCCCGGGCATCCGATACGCCATAAGTAGTTTGGCAAGTGGCATAAAATTAAAGTTACATGTGTTTGGCGGCGGTGTTTCGCTCACCATCCCCAATGTTCTGTATTATATAATAATTTACAGTACGAGTGCTGTCTTGCGGTTGAATGAGCGGCGCCACCACTATACGCAAAATCAGGGGGGAACGTTGTGCTTCTTTAATGTACAGCGGCAGTAGTCACGGCATGATGGTCTTGGAACGAGTGTGTGCATTGTACGCTACTACTCTGTACATTGTAGGTCTTCTGTACCAGTACGTGGCAGCGTAGGCTTGGTGTAGCCCAACCTGTAAAAACAGTCCATGCAACATTTCAAGTAAACTTGTGCCTTTTACGCGGGGGGTGCAATGCCGGGACTACGCGGTGCAGGCCGCACCAAGAGTGCCTGAATGCAGGGACTACTTCGCATGTTGCCGTAACCGGTACCGTGCAATGTGCATCGAGTTGATTTTTTGTAGTCGTCGTTTTTGCTTCCCAACAACCTCATCTCGTATGATGAGGTATTGTAGTATTTTTTATGCACTGCCACCTTCTGAGCACGTGGTAGTCACTGCCAGGTGTTAAGGTACGGCCATGAAAGGCCTGCAATCACCTGATTTGATAGGTAATTGGCCGTTTTCGAATGATAGGTTGGCGTTATCTATTCAGGGTAGTCAGTAAATGAAACCGATTTTTTGCGCCTCGGTTCTCACGGCTAAGAAAGTGAGTACTTACCGAGGACCTGCTCAATAGGCAGACCTGCAAGGGACACTCTGTGTGTCCCCAATAACTTGGGAAATGGCGTCGTCTTGGCTTGATGTTGCTTTTGCAGCAGTGCTCCTCGAATCTCTCCGATGCCTTTTTCTTTTAGTAGCGATTTTCTGCTTTTCGTCGAGTCCGAAACCCCTGTTCCCGCGCGGGTAGCATCTCAACGGAGGGAGCGCCCTTCCTTCTCCAACGGCGACCACTACAGCAGTGAGACGGCAGAGGCCCCTCCTGTTGATCGCCGGGCACGTAGCGCACGGATAACACCTTCGAACTACGCGCAGAAGACGCTGCTCCCCGGAGCACGTTCTTCGCCTCGGCTTTCTGGTCGCACGTTCCCCGCCAGCAGCTTCACGGCAACTCCGCAGCGGACCGGCCGAAGCCCCACCCACCAGACGCGTTCGCTCCGCGCTCAGCCAACATGGTTCCCCCTTGCCACCTCGCGCTGCGCAATTACCTGCACAATATCTCCGCGAGCAGCCAGAACAAGCCCCAAGGTCGCCTGTCGACTTGCCCTTCCTTTTGTGCCTCGGGGGCCTTTGCACATCTGCACACACCAAAGACAACTAAGCATACTACTGGCATCAACTTTTGATATGCCGCTTGTTGAGAGCCAACACCGGACTGTGCACACCTCTGTTGACGGAGCCAGGCCGACCTTCGAGGGACCTCCTTGGACTGCGGGCCCTGCGCTAGAATGACTTTTTACCTCGACGTAGCGGCTCGTTTCGGGGCTCCCTCGTTTTGATGCTCCTTCGGGAGAACAGGCAACGGCTCGCGCAGAGTGTTTGGGCTGTCTTTTTCTTCGAGATTTTTGCAGTACACGCGAGCAGCAGGTTATTATGTGGGTCTCAGTACATGCGCTGATCTGTCTTGTGCGTCGGACAAACTGTGTTCCCTTTCTGCTGAAAATAGTACAGATACTAATTTGACGCAACCCGGACCCCACCCCTGATCTTTGGCGATAAACTGCGATCCACTACGTAACGTAGCTTCAACCTTGATCACGTTCGCAGCGCTACCAACTACAGCACAGCATAGTGGGCTTTCTGCCAGTACATGCCGTTTACCGTCGGATTTTCTGCTGTTGAAGTCACTTTACAGCAGCCGAGCCGTCTGCTTCGCTTCCGCCCATTCAACACACAGCTCGCCCCTTCACTGTCCCAGCGAGCGCAACTACAGCACTGCAGCTCTGACACCCTCCGCTGCTGTGCGAATGCCCCTCGCAAGATCGATTCGAGAGAGTTTTCGTCTTGGCTCTCCCGTGCCACAGAACTTGAATTTAGTGAACGCTGAATTTCTATGCTGGTGTTGAGGTTTTAGTGGGGTATTAGTCCGTTTGACCACTTGCAAAAGGTTAACCAATAGCTTACCCAAACTAAGCCTTAGAACACTCCCCCCCCCTGAAACGGCGGGATACCAGGTCGGCCGGATGTACGGGCGGACCTGTCAATATCCAAGTGATTTTATTTCCTGGGGATACCGGGGAGAGTATTGTTCAAGTTCGACACAGGAAAATCTGAAAAGGTTTATTATGGTGGATGTGGGACTCGAACCCACGACCCGAAAAAAAACATGGTCTGTCGACGACGCCATTTTTTAAGGTATCACTGGGGTACTAGTCCATTTGAACACTTGCAAAAGGTTAACCAATAGCTTACCCACATTAAGCCTTATATAACACTGGATTCTTCTGTCGCGCTGTCAGCATGGGGGTTGCCTTTTGTGTTGGAACGCAGTACTAATACTCCTTCCCTGTGTGGGCACAGCAGCGATAGAGGAGCACACTGCACTGCTGTCGACGTAACTGCCCGTTTACAAATGCGGTCGGTGTGGGGTGCAGATTTTTTCAGCCGTTCAGGCGTGATACTGTCTTTCTGATGCTGCCCTTCACGATGCTGCTTGGGTCGATGCTGGCATTTTTTCTGCAGATGTCAGGACTTGTACGGCCCATCTTAGTGTGGTTGGTACATCCTACATTTCACATTGCTGCTACGGTCGGTACTGCCCCTGTTCTCCAGCTGTTCATGACGTTCTACTGCCCATTTTAATGCGGTTGGTATTGTATGTACCTATCGGCACAACAGCGATCATGCGGCAAGCAGCACTACTGTAGAAGCGACCGTCCCTCTACAAGTGCGGTCGGTGGGGAAACTGCTTTGTTCTGGCGCTATACTGACCTTTGCACTGCGACAACAAGCAACGACGTGCATACCAATGAGGAAGCGGGGCAGGTTGAGGTCTTCCACACGCCCCAACCTGGATACCCACGAGACAGGAACTGCTCGCTCGAGATCCCGCGACTCGAGACGGGGGGAACTTCCGGAGGAACGTTCCGGTGACGAGACGGAGGACGGACCACCAGACCACCACCCGGACCCGCCAGCCAAGAGGATCGGTTCGCCGGTTCGCGCAGCGAAGGAGGTGGACCAACCTCCACCGGACTCGGGGGCGTCTCGGTGCCAGCTTTCGCCAGCCCTGGGGGAACGCCACTAGCTGGCCTCCCCGCGTTCGACAGAGCGCCATCGCCGCCATCTGGGCTATCCGCGCTCGACAGAGCGCCACCCCCAGAGTTCCCGGGACCGTGGCGTCCATGCCAGCCCCTCGGAATTGGCATATGCGGCGGCCCGGGCCCAGCGGGCGCTCGACGACGCCAACCAGACGATTCTCCGGCGCGAAGCACGCCGACATCAGTTTGACGAAGATATCGAGCAGGCGAAGACCGCTGCGCGGGAAGCGTCTCTAGTAATGGAGAGGGTGCACCAAGCCATCGCCCAATCAGTTGCGTCGGCTGCGGCGGGAGCTATCGCGGCCCCCTCGCCTTCGACGCGCCCGCAGGGTATCGCATCCCAGCAACCACGGCCTGGGTACGACGCCTTTTTCAAGGGCAGCGTCGTGTTCATGGCGTCTGCACCGAGGGTAGAGTTCTCCTCAACGTTGGCGACCGCGGTGGTGGAAACGGCCCCCGCTCTCCTCACGTTAGAGAGGGCGGCGTCGCGGCACAAGGATGCCCTTTCAGTGGGGGCGGCCTGGGTTCACATGAATTGTACCTCCTATGCCGGACAGACGAGAGTTGCCCCAGCTCTTGCCCTCGTCAAGGCCCTGCGGATGGCCCACGACGAGGCCCCCGACCCCGCCTTCTGGCCGACCCCGGAGGAAGAGTTGGCGGAACGCGTCCGGAGGAAACAGCGACGCAGCGACAGTCGCGACCGCGGGGATCGCACCCGTGGGGGTGGTGGCTCCGGGGGTGGCGACAAAAATGGTGGGGGTGGCGACCACCACCACCGCCGCGGGGGTGGCAGCGGTGGTGGAGGCGAGGGAGGCGCGTCGGGTGATGGTGGTGGCTCAGGGCGCCGGCAAGGGGGCAGCCTTGGTCTCAACAACCGGGGCAATGGCCGCAGCTGTGGCGGTAGCAATGGAAAGCGGAGGAACGGCGCGAGAGGATGTTCAGCGTGGGACGGCTCGTCAACCTCCTCCCGATTGTTTTCGGCCTCGAGCACCACGGCGAGTTGACCATGTGTTAGCAGGCAACAGGTGTCGCGAGTCATGGCAGAAGGAGCATCTGGGCCTGAGTCTTTTACCCTTCTGTTGCGTCTGCTGATGACGCACTTCAACCGGGTTGACACGGGGGAGGGTTACACCAAGTTGCACACTTTTGGAGTGTGTATTGGCACATCTTTCTGCGATTATAGTCGGGAGTTTCGCGTACTTGTGTCGACCAGTACGGCGAGCGAGCGTGTTTTGTCTCAGGGGACGGATGTGGTGTTGGAGGTGGTTTGGATGGCGGTGAACGGGCAATTTCCGACTTTCATGCCTACGTTGTACCCTGGTTCGAAGGCAACGGACCCGCGGCCATACGCCTCGTTGGATGCTATGTGGCGGACTTTTAGAGACTTAGCGCATGTAAAGACACCTGCCGTCAACGGCGAAAAATATATTTCTCTGCCGTTTCTTCGACGGGAGCGCGGCCATCGGCCCCGTCGGGGCCCCGGCCCGCCGACCATGGGCGCGGCCAGGGCCAAGTGCCATCCCAGTCGCTTTCGTGGCAGACTGGATCGAACCATCATCCAACTTTCATGCCCATCGATGATTCAGATTCATATGACCCTTGGCTTGACCAGACATCGAACTGCTGGCCACTAGAAGAGCATCATTATGCAGAAGTGTTCGCCGTTAGTGCCTCGTTTAAGACCGACGACCCCCCCCTTTGGAGCGGCCTCCTTTCACCCTCCGCTCGCGCTGATGCCCTCCGAGAAAACCGCGGGCTTTGCCTCAACTGCCCCGAAGACAAACACTCCTTAAGCATTGTAGGCAATAGGGTTAGTTAATGCGAGCGGCTGTTTGATCCCTGAACTTGGCCAACATGGCGACGATGACGCATACCAACGTTGGCAAGCACGCATGATCTGCTACCGCCGAGACGGCAAATATTCTCGCACAAACAACCACAAGAAAAATCGTCGCCATTTCATTGAGGTCAATCGCGAGAGTACCACCAGGATCAGGGCCAGATAAACTGTCACGACGATAACACATATACGTTGGATCACCATGGTGGTATTCCGCCCTCGCCCGCCTCTTCTGTCCCCGCTCCTGCTCCTGGAATGCCTTTGAAGCCGCCCATAACCGGGGCGGTAGTCCGAACGCGCACCAGCCTGGCACATTCCGTACCGGAAATTGACAGCTCGACGGCGGTACGGTACACCCGGCCTGACCGTCGACGGCACTGTCGGGGACACCTCTTTTGGTTTCCGAAGGTGCTTGTGTACCCGTTGCTAGCATGTCCAATAACGCAGCACAAATTGCCTCTGTCAAGAGCCCACTGGCTCCTACGCCGTCTGTTGACGATTCTCATGGCGTAGTACCGGCGGCGGAAACTAGCACTTCGACCGTGGTTCCCCTCAGCCAGGTAATTTTTTCGATGGCGAGAACGCGCGCTTCCAGCGACGTTCCCCTCGGTCATAGTCTGAGTTCGGCGACGGGAACCCGCGCTTCCAGCGCCGTTCCCCTCAGCCGCGGCATAAACTCGGCAATGGGCGTATGCGCTTCAAACGTCGCCCCCATCAACCATGGCACGGGAGCTTGCGCTTTGCGCGCTTCCCCCAGGCACGCGTTGCGCAGCAATGTAGCTGCGGTGACGGCGCGTCGCCATTTTAGGTGAATGTGTTCATCCCCCCCATCTCCCTAACCGTGCGGTGGCGGTCGGTTGGAGTTGTGAGACGGCCGACCCTCAAACACTTCTTCTGACCACGAGGTTGCGGTCGGTTTGAGGTGTGCGAAGGCCAACACTAAAACACCGAGATCTTTTGCGAGGCTCAATCCGGTGTTTACTCGCGATAGCAGCGGGCGCTCTGTCGTTTTTTCTATCAAGCAGGAGTCGACAAGATTAGCTACCTCGTCTCCCTTTTCCAAAAGGCCTATCGGAAAAGAGCCTCCTTGGGTAAGGAAAATTATTGCCACCTGCCCGAGCCCCGCTCAAAAAGACGCCCACAGGGTCTACGGAACCTGCTTCGTCTTCTAGCACGCTAACCCATGTGCTTCAGGCTACGCCTGCCCCAGTGGTACAGGAAGAAGTTCCGACACTGCGCGACGGGCCAGCGGTGACGCCACGGCCTCCAGCATGATCAGCTGGACGCTTTCCCCGTAATTTTAACAAAACATCGCGCCTCTCGTCAAGCAGAAACAGTTCAGAGCCCCTGTCCCTTCGGGCGCAGTTAGAGCAGTTTCTTGTGATTGTACGCCAAACAGCGAAGAGGCCACGACGCGAGAGGCTATGGGTTCGGACTCGTGTCGTGCTCCCGCGGCTTGCTGTTCCTGAGGGGGGCACTACAGGCCCAAAGTGCCGAGGACTGGTGTTCCAAGATAGGGACATTGCAGACCCAAAGCCCAACGAGGCTACTGACGGCGCCACTCTTTTTCGGGTGCAGTAAGGGCGGCTTCTTACGAGTTTCCGCCAGCGAGTGAGGAAGACCCAAAGCGAGAACCCACGGGTTCGGACTCGCATTATGCTCCCGAGGCCTCATGTTCCCGCAAGAGGACACAACAGGCTCAAAGAGGCGAAGACTGGTGTATCCAGATGGGGACATTGCAGACCCAAATGTCCAACGAGGCTACCGACGGGTTGGCACAGTCGGCTTTTGACCATTTTTCGGGCGCAGTTAGGGCGGGTTCTTGTATTTTTTCGCCAACAAGCGAAGAGGACCCGAGGCGATAAACCGCGGGTTCGGATTCGCGTTGTGCTCCCGAGGCCTGGTGTTCCCGGACGAGGGCATTGCAGGCCCATATTCCAACACTGCTTTTGACCCTTCTCTCGAGTACTCCACCGACAGAGTGGTGTTGTTCTGGCAGCCCCTATATTATTTTGTTTCACCGTAGTCCCCTTCGTCGTTTGTCGTGAACGACGTGCCATATTCTTGCGTGGAGCAGTATATGATTGCCGAAAAAGCCACTATTTTTCAAGACCATCGAGCAGTGGAGCTCATCATGTCGCCGCCAAGCCCAAACACACGCAAGGCATTGGTCGAGGCGTGGGCAACTTTGACTCCGCTGTTGGGGACAGGGAGAAGCAAAACGCCGTGTTATTCGGCACCTACGCCAAATTCACGCAGAATCCAGCCACGAAAAATCACCTTTTGAGCTCTGACAACAAGCTTCTGGTTGAAGCCAGCCCTCTGGGGTCAGTGTGGGGTATTGGTCTCCGGGCGGATGATCCCAGGGCTAACAACCCATGCCAGAGGAGAGAAACAATTTGCTCAGTAAGGCACCTTCTGCCGTTCGCGAAGCTATTTGCGACAGTGAAACAAGGTCGGCGCACCCGGCCTCCCCTAGTCGGTTCCGCACCTGCACTGCGAATGCAAGAATCATGAAATCTCGTCCGCGCCGCGGCCGGGCCGTTAACAGCGGCCAGCGCTCGCAAAGGTTCTCCTTCATGGCCTATTTCTCGAACGCGTTGGCCGACTAAAAAGCGTGAAGCTTTGGAGATAGCTTCTGGCGTCGGCCCTGACCTTGCGCTGTCAGAACACGACCACTGTTCCGTCGGGGGAACTGTGACACTGGACAACGTTTCGTTCACTATGAAAAACGCGTATATCAGTCGAGAAACGCTCGACTCGGAGAGGCACTGGACTCCTCTAGATTTGGGGAGCGGCAGCATTATATGGGCCCCCAAACGCCTCCGAGGGTACTTTGAGGAACAAAGTTCCGCATATCCTCCGGCCACAAGGCACAGGAGAGCATTGGCGAAATAGGAACCCTCAATGCACGAGTCCTCGGTAGCTTGAGTTTGTCACCGTGTTCGATTGCACACTTGAGTACCGCAAAGGCAGCGCCAGCGGCTTCTCCGATTTTTCTAGCCCGCTTGCCAGAGCCTGCTACGGAGTACGACCGCGGTGGCTTGACAAGCTTCAACCCCGTGGGATTGACAAGCCCCAAACCCGTTGGAGATAGCGGCATTTACCTCCTTACGGAGCGGCGGGCTGCGCGCTCCCTCCTCGACGATCCCAGGGGTCGGTTTGGGTGGACTCGTGCCCCGCACCGAAAGCACCATTTTGGGTGAGTTCGTGCACCCCGCACTGAAAGCACTGCCTTGGGTGGACTCGCGCCCCTCGCTGAGAGCACTGCCTTCGGTGGGCTCGTGCCCCGCACTAAGCATGCTGTCTTGAGTGGGTTCCCTCTAACCTGTACCGCATTTCACGATTTTCGCACACACAAGCCACGTATAAGGATTGACGGTTTTCTGCTTCCCCGGGGAGGTTCGTTGCCCGTGTTTCTACCTCCGTCGCCACTACCGATGGCACCTGCCGCTGACACCGTTTTCGCTTCGGTTTTTCCATACCCATCGAGGGCGGCACGGGCTCCGCAAAAGCCCTGGCTGCAGCGACGCCCATCGCACAGCCGAATCCTCTATCAAGGAGTTCTACACAGGAGACGGACTCCGCCGCGACGATTGGTTCCACTGTATCCGTCTCTGCCTTGCTTGACACCCCAGCCCCCCCGCCGTCGACGACGGGCCGACGATCAGCGACTGCAACCGGTAGTGCACCCCCGCTGTAGATTATGGACTCGGGCCCGGCGAGGCCCCTCGACCATCTGCCAAGAGTGTCAACACCCCGCCGCGAGTCCCACAGCCGCGACCGACCCCGTCGACCGCCGCGATCCCTGCTCCTGTCGCTTCTCCAGCCCCCGCGATACTGATCCCGTCCTGTCGTGACCGCGCGGAGTCTATCGGGACTCCTATATTACGACATCCGTCCACTCCTGGCGACACGCTAACAATACCTACAAAGTTAGACGTCCTTGGCGACGTTGATGAACTGAAGTTCGCTGATTCCGTTACGCGATGTTTGCATGCCGACTGGGAGCGAGAACACCAGATTGCGCCGACGTGCCATGACGAGGTGCGCTACACCACTATCGGCCGGCCGCCGGCCCAGTCACCCGACTTATTATCGTGTTACCCTTCGCACAAACTTTCCTTCCTTTTGGACACCCAGGGGCTGACAAATAAAGGCCGCCTACATACAAGCGACGACCACTCGTCCGTGACCCGCGGTAGCGTCATCTCCGTGATATACAAGACGCATTGGCTGGGACTCTCTGAACCATGCTGTGGGTGGGAAATAGATCTCCAACACTCTCGACACCACATATTACGTTATTGGGCCGGCATGCCGGACCAGCACCACCAAACCAACCGCCTCTGCCGACGAATGCGGATCGGGGCGGCACAGCACGAGCTCTCCGGCAACAACGGGAGGCGTTTCCTAGCGCCGGGCTACGCTTGTGATACCCGCGCCGATTGGCTCCGCCGCTACCACGACACGGTGCTTCCTAAGGGAGCCCACTTTTGGTACAAGGGAGACGATGGGTTATGGTGGCTTGAACAAATCAGCGCGAGCACTACCGAGGACAAGGTATACCCGGTCCGCTTTCTGGACGACCCGGGGCCGATTAAACTTCCTCTTCCGCTGGCGCGCTACACGACTTCGACGGGAGCCGTACGAGGCTCTTGGTGCCTGCAAGTTCACATGACCAGCGCGTTTTCTCGGGGGATCCAACGTAACGCAGATGAATCTCGAGGCACGACCGTGCCCAGTTGACGTTCAAGCCACCGCCGCTCCTCGACAGTTTTTCATTTTTTTCTGGGTTATGGAGTTTGGAGTTTTTTACCTTCGGGTTGTTCGCGGTGTTTCGAGCGTTTTATTTACTGGGTGTGGGGCGGTTCTAACCATTTTTTCTTAGTCCTGCCCCCCCCCCCCCCCCCCCCCCCCTGTGCCGGGTCAGGGTCCGGGTGATCACGTCACTTTCTGAGGCGCAGGACTGCCGGATTTCGTGTTTGTTCAATTTCGCCCTGCCGACGCCCTCCTCAGCCCAGGGCTGGGGGGCGACCAGGGTTCCCTGTTCGCGCATACCGTGATACAGGGCGATATACGGGACTGTGTGTTATCTTATACCTTTGTGTGTTGCATTTGTTCTACTTGCTTCGGCTAACCACTTCTCCCCCTCGCGGGGCTGTAGGTGGTGCCACCTTCCATTCCGGGTATTTGTCGTTTCCTCATCTAACCCCCGCCATGCCACCGGTCCGCGGGAGAGTTTTGGCATGACTTCTCCCTTGTATTAACGCCTGTGTTCCCCTTCCTTTCGACAAAGGTTTGCCTTGCCATAGTGCCTTTTCTGTGGTTTGTTTGCCGTAGAGCATTTTCTGCCCTTCCCCCCACCACACCGGCGGTACGCGACAGGCTTTTGATGGGTGGTTTGCCTTGATGTAGGGCCTGCGTTTCCCTCAACTGGTTCTCTTCGCGTTTTCCTGGCTCCATAGCCAGGCCGTTAGAGGTGTGGGAGTGGGTTTAGAGAAGCCGCATCTTCGACTCATGGCCTAGTTGGTAGAACCGAGGTTCCCCCGCATCTCCCATATTTCTGCATATGCGGCTCATTAGGGTCAGCTAGTGTTAAGGTACGGTCTTGAAAGGCCTGCAATTACCTGATTTGATCTGTAGTTGGCCGTTTTCGTATGATAGGTTGGCGTAATCTATTCGGGGTAGTCAGGAAATGAAACCGCGGCATGCGCCTCGGTTCTCAGTTGCTATCCGGGGCTCTGTGGAAATAATATAGCTGCTTCTTCACTACGGCTAAGAAAGTGAGTACTCCCCGAGAACCTGCTCAATAGGCAGACCTGCACGGGACACTCTGTGTCCCCCCCCAAGAACTTAAGATAGGTGCCTCCTGTCTCCCTTTATCCCCCCCGGTACATGCCTTGGTTAGCACTTCTATTGTGCTTGCCCTTTTCACCGAGTTTTTCCAACCCACGCACTTGCGTTTTCAACAGCCGAAGAGAAGATGGATTATAGACGAGAAGTTCCAACTTGGAACCCCTCGAACCTCCGCCAGCAGGGCTGTCAGTCCGTCTGTTACTTGTAAAAACAATGTACCCAAGCCTATTTACTACCTGGTACCAGGTGCCCTGGTAAAGCCCGTCAGTGGACTACCCCAGGCTATTTACTACCATGTGGCGTGCTACGATAGAGGTGCACCAGTTTTTTTCTGAGGATCCTCTCCCTTTGGGAGCCTAAGACCTCTCCCAACAACTGATTTGGAGAAAACTACACTGCTAGACCAGATGAAAAACCCCTTGGCTTGGGTACACAACGAGAATCATGCGAAAAAATCGGCCTATTTCCGACGAGTTTAGGTTAAGGAGCCCCGTCATTCAGAAACCTAAACAGCGAAAAAGTGATACCTCTATCGTAGCATGCGTCCAATGTACCTGGTATTTGGAGTGTATGTATCAAGGCACTAGGTCATAGATTATAGCAGGTATGACATGTATGTCTCGGGTGGTTTGAAACATGTCGCGAATTCAACAACCTTTCGCCTTTTGTTGGAGTATGCAGAGTAAAGAGTGGACCTACGTAGGCTGTTGCTAGAATTACCGTTCGGTGTTGTTCAGCGGGGTCGGGCCAATTAACGGAGAGTGCTGGGTGGCTCTTCTACTGCCAGCACGCTAGTTTCCACGGTTTGAATAACCATCATCACGGGCTATTCCTCCCGAAAAAATAATCTTGTCCGGTCGATTTTCACTCCAAAATTTGGGTTAAATGTCTGGTACCGAGCGACGGGCTGTCGACCAAGTGACGGCGCGAGCGAACGGGGCGTCGTCGCCTTTACACAGCTCACCCTCTTGGTGGAGGCATCATCGATCGGGTGAGTGGTGTGACACGTGGTAACGTCGTTGTAATCTCCTTTCTCTCGTTCCTCTCCCCTCACAGCGCCCCCCTCCCTGTGGCCGTCATCGCCAACGCTTGTTCGGGGAATCAACTAACCCGCGACACGGTATCAATCGCGCATAGGTGGAGCAAAGACTCCAATCTTCTCCGCTGCTGCTACTCCTGTTGTCGGTGTCGCTCGAATCACCTAGTGCCGACGGTCGTATCCTGTCTACGATTTTTCGGTCTTGTGCGTGCGCCGCCAGTCGATATTGACATCCTCTCGCGCGTGCCCCGGGAGCATGTCGCAGGTCCACTTTCGTTCGATCGGGACCTGCAGTCTTCAACAGGGTACGCAAGGACCCTTTCCACTGTTGTAGTCGCGCGCGTCGCGTGTTGCCGTCTCTCGCGTGAGATGTGGTTTAGTCGGTCGATGTCATATACAATTGTGGTGCTTGTGGTGGAAAACGCCCGTCCTCGCCTTTGTTAGCCTCCCCGCCCTGATCCTCGTCCTCGCTCTGACCGGCGTCGTCGGCGTTCTCGCCTTCATTCCTGCCGTGAGATAGCATGGACACGACAACGACAACCCCCCCTTCTGTTCTCCAACCTCGCTGTCGTTGCCGTCGCTGGTACTGATGCTTCTCCTCCTCCATCTCGCCTTCTCCCTCGCTGTCGCGTTCCCGCTCCCCTTCCTGCCCCGGCCGTTTCAACAGCCTCCCCATATGCTCCGCACTCACGATACCCTCCGGCTGGACATCCGAAGCCGCTCGTTCTCGGAAGGCAATGTTACCGTCTTCTTCACCGTAGACGATCGCGTAATGTGTCGATGTCGAGGTCCTCGCGCAGTAGAGCCCGGCCCCTGGTTGACGGTAACTTCTGTACTGTCGAGGAGCAGCACATCGGTGACGGAACCTGTCTGTGCTCTTGTTGATGTGCCGCCGAGACTCAGCTCTGTCTTGTACGTCGCGCTCTCGCCGCCTAATGCCAAAGCGTCGCTGGCCCGTTCTATGTTCCCCCTCTCCCAGCTGCCCTCGCACGTCACCCTCGCCTCGCCTCCGGCTGAACCCTTAAAGCTGTTCGTCCTCAGAAGGAGACGTCGCCATCTTTGCGAAGGGGGAAGGTGCTTATCCACTCAAGCCCCTCCCTTCCCCGCTCAAATTTTATTTCCTCCCCTTGCGATTGTCGGCTCCTCCCCCCCCCCCCCCCCCCCCCCCCTTTCCGTCCTCTTATGAAATTGACACTTTGCGATTATCGGTTTCCTCCTCCCTGGCGACGGGAGCTTGTTTACGGTCTCGGAGCGTGTCGGCCACACCATCCAGGCGGAGCTGGACGTTGACCATGTCTCGTTTGCGATGTCACCGCCTATTGTATTCTCAATGAATCTCTGGTAAAAGCGCAGAAGCAGTGGACGTTGTCTAGCACTTGGGCGACCTTCCCCGCGGCCTTCCGCCCCGCCGCACAATACTTTCTCTTGGTGGTCTTCATTTTCTGTTTATTGGCCAGTTTTTCGTGATAGACATTGACGGGGGCCATCGGCACATGACAAATAACTATGATGTTGTTTCTTCCCGCCTGCTGCTGCTAAAAGCGGCGTCGGGGAAGAGCGGTCACGGGCGGGACTATGGCCTGGCGACGAGTCTTGCCCCGAAGCAGGTGGGGACGGTTCGTGATCACGGAAATTATCAGTGTGCTCGTAGGCCCAAAAACTGTTCGCGATCGCGTCGAGATCGCCGTTTTTTTATCTCTACCGCTCGGGCCATGGCAGGGACAGGAAGAGGGCAAGCTCAGTCGGAGTAAAAACGGCCCTTTCCCAACGGACCAAGGCCTTTCTTTTTTACTCCAGAGGTCACCATGAGGGCTGGGAAGCCGGGACTACCCCGAGCGTCGTGACACGCGGCCATCTGCTCCGGGTGGCCTAGAGCGGACATGAAGGGCGTCCAGGAAATCCCGCGGATGTTAGCGAGGGTTTGCGAAGGCGCCAACGCCTTGACGGCCGAAGAGGTTGAGTAGCCGGCCATGCCCTCGGTGCTGACAAGTGCTACGAAAGGGGTACAAAAGTTACCTCTTTTCGGCCGATGCAACAATTTTGACTCACGGTATGGTACAAATTAACTGACGCATACACGACCTAATATCTTTGAAATATCCTTCGTGTTTTACCTTAGTTCTCGATACGCGCAGGTACAAATACACCTCGTTTTGGCCCAAACAACATTTCTGCCTGACGGCATGATGCTAATTGGCCAAGGAGTACACTGCCTTGGAACGCCCTTTGTGTTACCACATTAATCAATACGCGTGTTATGATTGGGGTACGAATCGTATATCTTTTTTTTATGGCCAAAACAATGTTTCTGACTGACTGTATGACACAAACCAATTAACGACTACAACACTACTCAAATATCACTGAGTCATTCTACGGTAGCCCCCCCAAATTTTATTGAACAAAAACGCTGGTTTTGAAACCAGCTCCGGGCCGTATCTCCTGCAAAACGGTGCCCCTTGCCCCGACGACGTCTTCGTTCGATCGTCTTTTGCAAGCAACGAAAATATGTGATGGTTTTATTTTTCATGGCATCCTTCCTCGTGTCGATCAGCCATGAAAACGTTCGCTAAAGAAAATCGCTGGTTTTGGCTATCGTAGAATCAGTCCAACATTCAATATCATTGGAATCAACTCGTGTACGTCGTATTGCAAAATTGTTCGTTCTATACCTAGGCAAGCGTTTTAATCACTTGTTTTTTATCAAAGGACATTTTTTTTTGTGAGATTCGGACTGATTCTACGATAGTCCTCCCCCCCGCAAACCAGTGGTTTTCTTTGACGAACGTAACGAAGACCACTGATAGGGACAGCTTACGCTATACCTACAACAGGACCCGAAGGTTGCGCCAGCTAGCGTTGGGCTGCAAAAGCAGCTAAGTTTAATCGACACACGACGCGTATGAAAATACGTGGAAGTGTGGTGAGCTAAAGCTTTATTTTTCCCCATCCGCCGGAGGATGAAAAAAAGAAGAAGAAAAAAAAAAAAAAAAACGTTTCATGGCTGCTCGACACGAGGAAGGATGCTATGAAAAAAAAATAAAGTTACGGGTTTTCTTGTTTGCAAAGGACTATCGAACGGTGACGTCGTGGTGGAACGGGACACCGTGTTTCCGGAGATGCGGCCGGGACCTGGTTCCAAAACCGGCGATTCCGTTAAAGTAACGTTGGGGGGACTACCGTGGGACGACTCGACATAGAAATCCTCATTCAAGTAGCCTGAAAAAAAACTATTTAGGCGCCACCCATGTACCCTAGCAAGAATCTGCGGACATACGTACCAAACCCCAGCGGCGTGATCCATCACTTTCCATCTCCAGGAACGGGCCGAGGCCCTGTCCTCTCGTAACCAGGGATGGTTCTCGCGGGGCGACGCTCCTTAGACCAGGGGGGGGGGGCAGCAGTGGTCACATTTGTTTTTACAGCTCGACCCATTGGCGTTGGACAATGTTCTCGAGACAGAAACGGTGCATTTCGTGTACGCCAGCACCACAAGGCATGCGCGCGATTTCGTCCGAAGAAGCCAGGAAGTCAGCAATGATGCAGCATTCTTGAACCCGATGATGGTCCTTGGCGCTGCCAGGCGGGGGGGGGTAACGACAAGACGACTGCGTCGGCACAGTTGGACGGTATTTACGTTTCGGCGGCGTCTGCATGACGCCGACGATGGCGTCCGGGGGGCGAAAAGCAACGGGTGAGCACGATAACCCGGGAACAGCCTCGTAGGTGCCGGTATATTCCCGAGGAATAGAGAGGGTCCGCTGGTTGTCACGGCAAAGCGAGGGTCGGGACGTGGAGACCCGAAACTAAGGAGCGGGAGTGCGTGGGTAGCCGAGGCCGGGCATCGCAGCAGGTGAGAGCCGACATCGCGCGGTCTGTGGGGGATTGAAGGTTCGGACGCAGATCACAGCGGAGCCACGAGGGAGACTTAAGCTCGCCCACGGTTCGTCGCCTAACTTCCTCGTCTTCGTGTTCCTTCTGGGGTCATCCTCAGTGGCGTAGTTAGTGTCTTGGCCACTTCGTTGCGCTCGCGCAGCCGCCAATCTTTGAAAAAAAAGGGGGGGGGGGGCAAGCAGAAACGACGGAAAAGCTCAGGAACTACCACACGTAGGAAGGGCGTGCATCACTTGATAGGGTGCCGGCAGAGCAGGGGGCATACCCAACCTCAACCTTGTCACCAACTTCGTCGATGCCGCCTGCTCCCGTAGCCGCTCCCTCCTGCTCGCATTATTCGGCCCGCCCCTTCGCGGTGCTCTCGTTGCCATTGCCCAATCGCCGGCTTTCCCCCCACCGCGTTACACCGCCACGCAATGTCCCTCGCGTCGAGCCTGTCTCTTGTACCAGAGCGGCGCTCTGCCGGCCCCGCTGCCGTTCGTCGGCGCTCGTACCCGCCTGCTCCCGGACGAGGCTTGATGGCGGGTATGACCGTATTGTTATCAGAACGCAACCACCTCCCACCGTTGACTCGTCAAACCGCACCCTGATCACTCCGCGCGACCGTACACTACTGAACGGCACGCCAATATACCCATGTGATCGAACGGCGACCAAATTATGTCGAACGCAGCGCGATCTAGCGTCCGCCCTTGGCAGGGGTTGACCTTTGTTGCCCCATAGAAGAAGAAGCACAGTGGGGACTGCCCGCGTATAACGTGCGATCCAACTCGCGGGAGGATATTGAACTTTACCGTTTTTTGTCCGCTTTAGGAAGATAGCGGTCTCGTTTCACGACGCCTCCCCGAACGGTGCGGCCGGCCATGAAGTTGGTCGTCAACGACGCGCCCGAAAGGGGGGTGTGGTGGGCGAGGGTCAGCAAAAGGTTATGGATTTACCGTAGACAGCGCCCCGCCGCACACTAACATTCCTCGGCGCCACGGCGTACGCTCGATGCAGGACGGGCTGTATACCGCTCACGTAGTCGTGCTCGGGGTTGACAAAGTCCAAGGACCACCTTAGGCTCGGAAAAGAGAGCGTGCAGGTTGCCATTGTAGGCTTCGGCGGCGGCGTGGGTGGAGCCAGGAGAGCACGGGGGAAAATCCTGGCACGACACCCCCATTTCTGAGACTCGGGCACAGGGGAGGGCATGGTGAACTCAAAGAAAAAGCGAAGAAACAAAAAATGACGATTACGTTAAGTGGGCACACAATCGCATCATACTCGCTAGTTTTTTTTTCATCCCGACATCGTGACGAGTGTGACGTCGTTTTCTCGTTAATGCGTGCCCTGGTGAAGCACATGATGAAACCCTGTGCGATGTGGCCGGGGTCGCCGAGATGGAGGGGAGACGAAATCGAGGACTTCCTCTTCGCTCTGCACTCACCGTCCCAGCCAAGGTGGCAAGACGTGCATGCCGGTCGGCGAGCGGTCCGTCCAGGTCCCCGCGCGAAGCGCGTGGACGGGGTCGCTGTACTCGGAGTCTCCTCCCACACGGGCGCCCTGTCTACAACACATTTAGATCTGCCAACATTATACCACGCCAAATACAAGTGGTTTATCTCCACAAACATGAGGGCAGTCATAGAGGGGCAAAAAAACATCACGATCGTCACGTACCTCCACATCGGTGAATGGTGCTCGAGGCTGCTCCAGGTGGGAGGCCGGCGGACATGTCCCCGATAATAATATTTTAGGGTAATTGAAGGAAGCCGACCGATGACGTTCATGATCCCAAACGGTAGGTAGAACTAGCGCAACTCCTGCAGGCCTGGGTCGACCGCCTCAAATCCGATCCTCCGGGCGACCTCGACCGCGTCACCTCGCGCGCAAAACATCCGTAACACGCAACAGAGCCATGGCATCCGACCCTGCCATCACCTAGCACGAGGGGTTGTTTGCCCGGGGTCCCAGGAGGGGTCCTGGCACTAAAATCCTGAACCTCCGGTACGCGGTGGCGCCGTCGGTTTCTTGAGCGGGGAAGTCCCCGAGGCACGAAGACACCGCCCGCCGGTGGGGTAACGGCCACGCCGACGAGCGGCCGCCCCGAGAGGGGGGTGCGTAGATCAAGCACCACAGTACCCGGAGGATAGTGTTTTCCCTCGGCCTGACAGTGGCGGGCGGGCATCCTCTGGAATATCCTCGCGGGTTTTACTACTGTTAAGACTAGATCTAGCCGGGTATATAGCGACGCTGGCTCCGGGCTCCTGTTTCGCTCAGTGGTAGAGGTGTGGGTGACAACTTCTTTGCGTGCCCTATACGACGTAGCGCGCACCAACGCCGCTGGCGGCGGGGTCTCCTATGGCCGCATCGACCAAGACCCTGCCCTAGTCGGCGCTGTGACCGGGCCGCAGTAGACGTCGGAATTCGGCGCCACGATCATGCTGCCGGAGTGATCGTGCTCCTGCCTGGCTCTTTTTATCCCCCACCGGAGATCTCACGTTTGGCTATAAGAACCTTCAGCCAATTCACTCCACGTCGGTGGCTGTCGTCATGCATCCGAAAAACAACACGGGGTTCCTCTCGCTGGGCGCGTCCGACTGCGGGCGATCTAAGACAGGTTGCACTCGGCAAGCAACGACCTTATGAGCTCAATTATTGTGACTGGCTGATGGTGTTGTACACGGAACGTTCAGTGTTTTCGTCGAGTGCTCTGGCAGTGGTCAGGTCAGGGCTGTTGCAGTCCACTCTTCTTCTGGCGACGATGTCACCAGCTTGGAGTAATCTCGCTCTCCTCAGTTGTCTTGCGTGAGCAATCTGCAGACGAGAAGTATATAGTAGCATGCTGCGAGCGTGTTATACAGCTCCTTGCAGCGGAAACCCTGCACAAAACGAATGCCTCGCTTGACTTGGTCTCAGTGCCGTATCACTACTACCAATAGTGGCCGATGCGGCAGTTGCGCCCCCCCTCTCCCCCCATTATCTCTCGTCTCACGTCCCAAACGTGTCCTGTCCTGCTGCTGTCTACTCGGTACATACAACGTCGGCGTGCCCAAGTGAATTTATCACAATTACCACGCCCACCTTCGGGCGCGATAATCTGCCAAGCCACCGGTCCAACTCTCCATCTAACCCATCCAATTCATGCATACCCCGTTGCTCATTATTTCTGCTGTCTTTCGTCGTCTGTTTTGGTCCTGGTTGCTTCCTTTTGTCCGCACCGCCGTGAACTACACGTACGAGTCCTGGTCCCTCCTCGCCCCACCCCCCTCTGCAATGATGTGGCGGTTGCCAAAAAAACAACCTAATCACCGACAAGATTGATTGGCTTGCCAATTCGTTAGCATCCATTTAGTTGGCTTGCCGTGTACCTGGTACTAAACATCGATTCCATTAGCTTGCCGCGTCAACAGCATCGATTGCACCGCTTCAAACCCATCGATCCGATTGGCTTGCCGTGTCATGAACATCGATTTCATTGGCATATGTTTTTTCTCGACTGGCACTGATTGACGCCAAACAAGAGCGCAAAATCATCCACATCGATGGATCGGCTTGCGGTGTCCTCTAGTTCGATTGGTCCGCAGTGTCATCGGTCGATTTGATTGGCTCGCGAAGTTCTCGACTGGAATTCCTCAAAGTCAATCCACCTACTACCGTACGGTGGAAATCGATTTCGTTGGCTTGAGGTATACTCTTAATCGATTTCCATTCGCTTGCGGAATACTTTTGATCGATTCCATTGGCTTGCGATCCTAAGGAATATTTTAGGGCCTGCATTCTTTGGACGAAAACACGACCAATCCAGCAAGGGCACCAAAACAACAACAGCTAGCCAGTCAACCAGGCAACCAGCCAGCGAACCAGCCAATCGCGACTGGCAAAGAAAAACAAGCGGTGAATTGCGCTCATTGTGCGGAACTATTCGAATCCAACAAACGATCGGATATCTCACAATCCGTCGAAATATCCAACGACCAGCTGGAAAATGGAAAATCCAATGATGCGTTGGAAAAAGGAAAACCCGACAATACGTTGGAAAATGGAAAATCCAACGATCCGTTGGAAAAAGAACAATCCAATAATCCGTGGGAAACTGGAGAATCCAACAGTTCGTCGGAAAATCCAACACTTCGTCGAAAAAATCACACATACGTCCCTCGGAGAATCCAACAAACCGTCGGCGACCAAAACCGCAGTTAAAAAGACAAGAAGAATAAAAACGCTCGCCCTTCCCTACCCCCCTCCCCTTTGAGCGTTTCGCAGCAGTACACAGGGCCACTTTTCCTGGCCGCAGACATGGGGACCAAACGTACGCCCATGGCGAGGAATGGACTCCCCCCCCGTGGCCCCGACCCCCCCCCCCCCGCCCGTCGAAACGTCATCGAAATGACGTTACTTTGCACATGGAAACAGCCATGTGTGCTACTTCAAGAAGCGTACCACCGCCGCAACTTTCCTACGACACCACATTTCTTCGAGCAATTAAAGCCAGTCAGCTGAAGGGCCGGGCTCCCTTGCCCTCATAGACAGAAGAACGCCAGCGATATTCGGCCCGCGGGGGGGGGGGGAGGGCAAGCGCGATGGGGGTGGAATCAGGAACCGAAGCCATGCCCGACATGTTGATAGGCGGACAGCCAGTAAAACTCGGCAGAGCCAACACACTGCCTGACCTGGCCTGTGACGATCGGATCCGCGGGACAAAGCACAACCCTTCTTTTTGCGCAGGTAAACCACAGGAACCCCCAGCCAGGGAGCCATGCCATGATGGCGATGCACGCGACCACGACGCGTCGGAAGTTTCCTCGGACTGTAGCCGCGATATTCGCTATTTGCGCAACATAAACACCCGTGCAGTGCTTGCTAATCCGGTCCCGGTGCCATCCCGTTCCATCCCATCCCATCCCGTCTCATCACATTCCACTCCACCTCACACCCCATCCCATCCTGTTGCATCCCATCCCATTTAATCCAATCCCATCCTATACCGTCCCGCCCAAACACAGCGGAACTTTACCGCTTAGCCATGTGCGCTTCCAGTTGCGCGTCCAAATCGATCGTCGACAAAGAATCTCCCCTCTTTCCTCCCCTGCCTGCTCCTCCCCTGCCGTCCCGCGCACCACCACTACCGCCCCGCTTATTTCCGCCACCGCCGCCACCGCCCCCACGACCACTGCCTCCACCCCCGCGACCACCCGCACTACCCCCGCGGACGCCGCCACCGCCCCCGCCTCCACCACTCCGGAAGCCACCCCCACCGCCGCCGCCGCCACTGTTCTTCCCACCAGTACGTGAGAGGAAGGAGTTGCTGTAACCTCCACCGCCACCGCTGGGACGAAATCCTCCCCCTCCCCCACCACCACCACCACCACCACCACCACTGGAACGGAACCCCCCCCCTCCTCCTCCGCCGCCGCCGCCACCGCCACCGCCACCAACAGCGCTGTCGCGGAATCCTCCGCCGCCGCCAACGCCGCCAACACCGCTGCTGTTGCCCACACCGTTACTTGACGGCAGGCCGCCTGTGAGGGTCACCTGTAAACCGAGGTGCACGGAGGTGGGAGAGGCCACAGGCAAGGTTAAGATATCTCTGAAGGAACGCACATGGTGCAGAGGACATTGGGGACGAAGGCGGCGAAGATTTCAAGCACACGATTGCGAGATACGAACTAAGGGCACAGAAGGGAATACATACACTCACCCACCCACCCACGATCGTGGAGGTCAGATAGCACAACAGGTATAAATCTTCAAGCAAGAAAAATACAAGAACGATAACCCAAAAGAGAAAAAAAAAATTAATAACAAGCACAAGGAAAAACAAAAGAGAGCACGAAACGAAATCGACAAGAACAAACAACAGCAATAAATAATTATTAACAAGCACAAGGAAAAACAAAAGAGAGCACGAAACGAAAGCGACAAGAACAAACAACAGCAATAAACAAGTATTAACAAGCACAAGGAAAAACAAAAGAGAGCACGAAACGAAAGCGACAACAAGAACCAACAACAGCAATAAACAAGTATTAACAAGCACAAGGAAAAACAAAAGAGAGCACGAAACGAAAGCGACAACAACAACAACAACAACAACTACTACAACAGTGACAAACTTCAGGATAACGAGCCCGTCCCTTTCCCCCGCCCAACTTCCACCCCCTCATCACCACCCTCAACTCAAAACAAGCCATCAATACGCCCAAAAAGGAAACACTCCACGACAAAGAACTACCCGCCTCCCCCGTCAGCCATCCCCTTCCTCCTCCGCCTCACCACCGCTCTCGTCACAAATTAAGCCATCAGCACGCCAACAAAACCTCTTGAGGACATCGAACAACCCCCCACTCCGCCACTCCTCCCGTCCCCTCATTCCAAAACAAGCCATCAGCACGTCAGTAAAACCCAACTCTAGAACGACGAACAAACCCCGTCTTGTCCTACCCCCTCCGAACCACCTCCCCCAACTCCCTTCTCCCACCCCCTCAACACCGCCTCCGTCCCAAAACAAGCCAACACAACCTCATTCTAGAATAATGAACTATGCTTATCCCAAAACAAGCCATCAACACACGCCAACAAAAAAAAACAATCAAGGACAACGAACAACTCCCTTCCCCCCTCCCTCCCCCCCCGCCCTTCTTCCCATTCCCGGCACGCACCTGGAATGAAACCTCAGATGCGCTGTTCCCTCCTCCGATGCCCCCTCCTCCCACAACTCCTCTCCCCGCCATACCACCGCCGCCTCCACCACGGGAACTGCCCCCAAACCCATTCATGGACGGAACCACAAAGTCATCGAGGTCATTCCCTTCATCCATGTCGCCCACCCCACCGTCATCATCCAGCGCAGTGCCGAATATTCCAGCGCGAACATTGGGCATAGCCGGGGGGCGAGCAGGCGCAGCCACCGCGATACGCGACTGAGGCATGCGGGAGCGGGGGGCGGCGGAACTGGCGGGCCCTGAGATGCTGTTGATACGCCCACCACCACCACCACCACCAACACCAACAACGCGGTCATCACGACCGCCGCCGCGGTCGCTGTACCCTCCTCCACCGCCACCGCCTCCGCCGTTTCCGACGCCACCGCCACCCCTTCCGTTTAGCGGGGACCCTCCAGCAAAAGGTTCTGTAAAGAGGAGCGGCGGTGTATAGATGGGGGTAAGGGTGGGAACGGGGGTGTGGAGGGGGGGGGTCAAGGATTCAAGGAGAGGATGTAAGAAGAGCCAACTTTGTGGGAGACCGGTTTCCGGGCATTTTCCGGGAGACTTCGGCGAGCAGCGCCACCGCTGAGCCGTGGGGGGTTGAGAGGGATCGAGCAGCAGGTGTAGAAACATCAATTCCCTTGAAAGTGGTGAAAAGCTAGCGGCGCAGTCCAAAACAAAGGGGAGCTCGCAGCGTTGTCCGCGGCAAGAACGAACACAACAGCCAACAAGCCACGATATTACCACCATTTTGTTTACTTCACGAGACGAGGACCGCCGATAGGGACAGCTGAAGCTATCGCTATAGTGGGAACCAAAGGACACGCCAGCTAGCGCTGGATTGCGAAGGCTATTGAGTTAAATCGACACACGACGTGTATGAAAATACGTGGAGGTGTGGTGAGATTAAGCTTTATTTTGCCCCATCTGTCGGAAGATAGAAAAAAAAAAAAAAAAAAGACAGCCAAAGAGAGAGGGTACACAGGCGCAGCGTTAAAGAACAAAAAAACAGGCAAAAAAACGGGTCACATCAATCACCACCCTACGAACCGTCACTTGACCGCTTGATCCAGAACAAAATACAACAGACCCCAGGGCGGCAAACCCAACAGCGCAACCCTCACGCGTACACTACTGAGAGCCCGAAGGCCATACACAGAGAACGCACCCAGGGACGACAAATTATCATTCTCGGATCAGATCCGCCATGAACGCATCGATCTCGCATTGGCGTCCACGAGTGCACACCGTCGACCGCCATGGTCCCATGATTTTGATCTTCCTATTACGCTGTATGATTGCCAGCAACAGTTCCGCCCCCGCCTCCCGTCCGCTGCGGGTTGTGGCAACAAAAGAGATCAAATCAACTTTGATCGCCAATCAACCACCGAAGCAACCCCGCAAAGAAAAAAAAGATTGTTAAACACGCCAACACTACCGTAAAACAAATGTAGACGTGTCGCAAGGGGTCACGCAGGAGCAGGAAAATAGTACGTAGCTGTCGCCAGCTTGTGCGCTTTGATGGTCAGTGGACGCTCCAGGCAACTCGAAAGGGAACTGGCTCTTGTCTTTTGTTCGGGGAGGTCAAAATTACAAAATCCGTACCAGTAATAAATACCAGGTATCAGGTGGTAGAAAAAGCTCACGGGACCGACTCTGTGGTGTGGGCCGTCAAAACTACAAACTCCGCAGTTATGCCAGGTATCAGGCGGTAGAAAAATCTCACCTCGCCAGGTTGAGGAAACAGCACCGCCTCCACCGCCACCACCACCTCCACCTCCTCCTACTCCAGCACCCCTACCGCGCACACCGCTCGAGCGTGCACCGACAGCACCCCCTCCCCCCCCACCGCCTCCACCACCACCACCACCACCGCCACCACCGCCACTGCTGCGGGGCTCGGGCCTTGATATAATCTCTACGTGCATCGGGGCACCGTCAAGGGTCCGCTTGTGAAATTGGGCCACCGCGTTTTCCGCATCCTCGAGACGTTTAAAGATAACCAGGGCTTTCTCGTTAGACCTGCCGGTGCGATCGAAATCGATCTAAAACACATAGAGGCGTTTTATTTAGAGGGGGGAGAGGCGAGCGGCGGGGGTTGGGAGTTGGGGGTGGGTTGAGCGTTGGGGGTGAGGGCCATAAACGGGGGCGTTTATCAAGACGTGGGGCAGCATGGAGAAGCAAGGGGTGAGGGGTAGGGGTTGGCGTTGGGGTGGGCGGCGGGGTCGGGGGTGGGGGGCGAGTGGGGGGTGGGATAGGTAGGTTAGTGGGGGTTGGGGGTTGGGGTGGGTTGCGGGTTGGGGTTGGGGGCGAGGGTGAGGACTGAATAGAGGTATACGAAAAGGGGACTTTACACTTCAAACCCTCACCCCTAGCTCTACTAACCCTACCACCGACCGCACGGTAAAGTAATCGGAATGGAAACGTAAGGGGTAGGTAATATAGTACCAGTATGGAGTATCATTCAGTAGATCAAAGCTGGGTCAGGTCGAATACTTTACTGTTTGGGATCGGGGTGGGGGTAGGGGTGGCGCTTGGGGTTGGGGTTGGGGTTGGGGTTGGAGGTGGGGTTGGGGTTGGGGTTTGGATTGGGGTTGGGGTTTGGATTGGGGTTGGGGTTGGGTTGAGGTTGAGGTTGGGGTGGGGGTGGGGCTGGGGGGTGGGGTTAGGGTTGGGGTTGGGGGGTGTACCCAGTTTGTGCATGGCTGCAGTCGTATGACCATAGACCCTCGCATCCCTACTATGCCGGGACGGAGAACGTCGGGTTTTTCACCAACCAGGCATTGTTTACACCAAGCGCCAAGCGCCGTGAGGTGTTCTGCGAGTCGCATGAACGGTGAACTGCATCCTTCCAAGAACTGCTCGTCACGTTGTGCCTACTTCCTTGCTTATGGATGACAGCGCCGATGAGTTACTTCGTTTTCCGGTGTCGCTGCTCCAGAGACGGCAATGGGAATTACTATGTAACCGTCTCGTAGGTGTCTTACCACATTCACACTAAGTGATACGATAATTCCTCTTGTTCGGAGTTAGGGTTCTTTACCCCGCACAATATGATCTAACTCGATAACCAACACGGTGAACGCAAGAAAAAAACAAGAAAAAAAGTTGGGCTTGGCGTGGCGTTAGGATTGGGGTCGGGATGGTTAGGCTTGGGGTTGGGGCTGGGGTTGGGGTGGGGCTGGGTTAGGAGTCGTAGTAAAAAAGGGTTGGGGTTGAGGTTGGGAGGTGGCAGGGGTCTAAGAGAGGATCGGGGGTGGTATTGGGGCTATAACCCCTTTTACCATCGCAAATACGACCACACACTAAAATCAAGTAGTTTGTCCCCAACAACGTGGGCGCAGTTCTAAAAGAGTTGTGTTGCGAGAAGAAGTGTGAGGAGGGGAGGTGGGCATGAGAATGGGAGTAAGGGTGGGGGAGGATGGACGCGGGGGGTTGAGGTCGGGGTAGGGTTGGGGCCAGGAATGGGGGTGATATCAGGGGTATAGTATAGCGGTTAGGGATGGGGCTGGGAATGGGAGCAAGGGCAGGGCGGAGAGGGGGTCGGGGGGTGTACTCAGTTTGTGCATGGTCGTAGTCGCATGACCATAGACCTCGCATCCCTACTATGCCGGGACGGAGCACGTCCGGTTTTCACCAACCAGGCGGGCATCGCTTGCACCAAGCGCAAAGCGCCGTGAGGTGTTCGGCGAGTCGAATGAAGGGTGAACTGCATCCTTCCAAGAATCGCTCGTCAGACGGACTTCGGCACCATGTACCTATTTTCTTGCTTATGGATGACAGCGCCAATGAGAATATTTTATTTTCTGGTGTGGCCACTCCAGAGACAGCAATGAGTATTAATGATGTAACTGCCTCGTGGGTGCCATACCATATTCACACTATGTGATGCGATCATTCACTTTGTGCGGAGTTAGGGTTCTCCACCCCGCACAATATAATCTAACTCGATAACCATCATGGCAACCGCCAAAAAAAAAAAAAAAAAAAAAAAACGGTACCCTGGTCGTCTAGCTCACGTAGTGACTGGCATGTTTTACAGCGTTGTTGCCAACCAACGCCAACCCTAATATACATACAATGTTTTACGGCGTGGGCATCAACCGAGGCCAACTATTATATATATATATATATTGTAAGGGAGGGGGGGTGAACTCGTTTCATACATAACCGTAGTCGCACGGCAAGGGGGTGTTACTCAGGACAGGGGGGGTGACAATGGGAGTGGGGGTGGGGTTGGAGTTACGACGCTGGTTGGGGTTGGTGGTACGGGTAGGGGTTGGTGGTGGAGGTGAAATTCGGGCTGGGGTTGGGGTTGCGGTTAGGGGGGAGACGGACGAATATTTGCAAGATCATTTTTCATCTGTGAGGTGACGTAGGGGGATGGGGTAGGGGCCGTGGGTTTACAAGCTAGGAATACTTATATATCGCCGACGCTGTCGGCTGCAGCAAGAACAACTACAACAACAACGATGACAACACCGATGACAACAACGATGACAACAACAACAAGAACAAGAACAAGAACAAGAACAAGAACAAGAACAAGAACAAGAACAAGAACAAGAACAGGGACAAGAACAAGAACAAGCACATGAACAAGAACAAGAACAAGAACAAGAACAACAACGCACCGAGCAGTGTAGTAGCTCGCCGACGCCTGCGAAGAGCTCCTCGATATCCTCGTTCATGACGTCATGGTTTAGACCTTCCACGCTCACGCGGACGCCGGGTTCTTCGTGCACCTTGCCTGTTCGGTCGGAATTCGGTCGGATTCGGTCAAATTCGCTCGTACTTCGGTCGGAATTTCGTCGGGATTCAGTTATACTTCGGTCATGATTTGGTTGGAACTTGGTGAGAATACGAACTAACAAAAGAAAAGGGGAGAGAGAGATAGGCAGGGAAAGCACACGCGACCGAGGGGTATCGGGGTAGCGGTTGCGCGTGTCGTACAACTCGGTTCGTTGTAGTCCGACTTAAGCACCATGCGATACCTCAGCATCCCGGGCTGCTTCGCGTGGCCAACACTTCAGTCAACATGACTGGGCAGTGTTCAGTTTATATCTTTCTTCCCCTCTGAAGTCCCGAAATATTGTACAGTACGAGCAGTTACACCTTTGCTAGTGGCAAGGCGATGTTGCTCAAGAAAGTTGGAATTTCCAAGATACCAGCCAAGCTATTCCTGTACAGCTTGCATATGGCCCAACTTTTCATATTTTCCTTCGGAACATTCCAATTTATCAGAAAAAATGAATTCCTCGCGGCAATCTTAAGGCAACATCTGCTTGAGAAATTCTCAAGCAGATGTTGGTTTAGAACCGGCTGGGTTTCGTGTGCTCCACACGCTTCGTTCGACGAAATGAACAGCAGCGTTGTTAAATCTGAACGTGGCGAGCTCGTCAGGGGTCCTACTCACCCCTGGTGTCACCCTTGGTGTACAGTGCTCACGCTACCGCCGGTCATGTGTGGCGGACGCCGACCAGGCTAGTGTTGAAAACCATATGTAGCGGCTGGTGTGAGGAAACAGAGATTGAAGCTGACGGAAGACCACAGGCAACGTGGGCAACCTTACGCGGCGCGAAGAGTGGATCCACATGAACTCTTTGGCGCTGTCGCCTACAATCATGTAGCCCTGTCCGGAACGAAGAAGGCTGGTCGTAGGTTGTCTATATCTCAAGATCGAAGGTCAATCGTGGTTGTTGGACAACGTTGACCGAGGTTTGATGGAAATTGACAAATTGAGCCGCTTTGCGCATCGCTGTTTGCCCAAAGCGGCGGTACAAAACTCAGACAAGCGAAAAGTGAGAAAAAAAAGGTTCAACATAACCTTGCCAATAGCAACGATCTCACGGAGGCGACTTATTATTCTTATTTCGTTGGGGGGGGGGCTGAAATTATCTCAGCTTCAAACGTCGACAGCCGACGTTAACGTCGACAGTCGACATTACATTTCTATGGTGCACTTGTTGCACTCGTAAACAGTACAGGGTTGAAAATAACAACCATTGTAATACGAAAGGCAGTATTGGCATTTACATTAATCCTCGTATGCAAGTAACCTTCACGTCCCAGGCACGAAACGCAACTTTGTGGAGCGATGAAAGTGAGTACTCCGATTCAAGAGCGCCCAGAATAAGAGCATCCCTCGCAGACTCCAAGGGGGGGGAAATCGCCGGGGGAAAAATGAAGATTGGAGCATCGGTCATACGAAGCCGCCCGGGTTGCTGAAGCCGGGGGCATGTCCGACGCGCAACGTCAGGAGCGATGCGGCACGCGAACAGCGTGGTGATACTCGAATCGCTGCAGGCTCTTTCTTCCTGAACGAATGATACGATCGCACTTTTCGTGTTTTACAGGGCAAAACGCTATAAGTACCAGGGGAATACAGCAGTATACAGCAGTATAGGTTTTGTGTCCACGGCGGGTTCTGATTCCCCTTCGAGACATCAGAGGGGAAAATCGACGGACAGAATTGACGGTTGCAGCATCGACCACACGAAACAACAAAAGACAGCATGCTCGGCAAAGGAACTGCCAACTACTTTCCAGGTTGCAACCCAAAGAATTGTTCGACACCCGCGCGGCACGCTATTACTCGTACTGCTGCACGCTCACACTACACCACGACATGAGCTAGACCATACAGATCTGCCCACTGATCTAGATCATCAAGTGGGGATCGCATCTGCCCGACGTGTGCACTACTGCGCGCTCTCACAAGCTAACAACTCACCTGAAATATGTTCGGTCACTAAACCGTCGTTTCGAGGGAGAACTACTAATACTTGGGTATTACAAGTCGTGTTGATGTTATTACAGGGCTTTTCGCGGGTCATGATCCGGCCCGCGGGTTGGGTCAGGAGGTGTTCAAAAACTCGCGGGTCGAGTCAAGTCGGGTCGGGAGATTTGGAATGTCACGGGACGGGTCGGGTCGGCCCAGAGGTTTTTCCAATCTCACGGGGCGGGTCGAGTCACCCTGATTCGATCTGACCCGCGATAAATTATCCGGCCCGTGAAAAGCTCCAAAATATACCATGGTATTGCGGTATCACCAGCGAAAGGTTGCAAGGTTATTAATGACGAGGCCGCCCCTTTAGGACCGACCGCCCCCGTACCCACATGCTTGGGCCAACCTTTGCACGGTCATGTTGCTGTGTGAGAGCCCGATGGTCTGCATGATCTACTACTAACAGCAGCTCATGTTTCTTGGAACTGTACTACACAGATCCTGCGCACCACGGCATAACGACAGACACAGGACCGAGATCATCTAGATTATCTAGATGATCTAGATCATGATCTGCCCGACGTCTGGACGTTTCAACCACCGTGTTTGCGGCATCGTCGGATCGTCTCACTTGTACGACACACAGCGGCAGTATGGCAGTATGATACAGGACGCCTGTGACAAGAAACAGGAATGCTGGCTAAGGCCGGATTTCATACTTCAGCAAGGAGGCACTACTATACAATTCGTATTCTCAACGATATGAAAAAGGTATTACATCAACCGTCGACGCATAGACTACACTTACTTGTTTTCGTATTTTTCCTGAGCGGGCTCTATTGGTACATCCCTGGTCTCTCAAGATCTCCCACTTGAACACCGCCTTCTTCCATTGCTCGCGGAATGGTCCAGCTGTTCTTTTGATTTCTTCATTCACCTTTTTTGTTGTTTAATTGCACGAAGCATCAAAATACAAGGTCCCAGCTGACCGCAGCTTGGCTCATCAGCTCAGCTCAGCTCAGCTCAGCAGCACACCCGCAGCGCTAGCTCAGCAGCGCAGCGCCGTGCGGTGCCGTGCGGTGCCGTGCCTGCTGTGCAGCGCGGTACTGTGCAGAGCTGGGTCGTGCTGTACCGTGTTGCGTGCTTTGCTGCACACCATTCTTTCGTACAACGTATCATTCGATATATCATACCAGGTACCAGGTACCAGTACTATACCAGGTTTGTACGCACTGCATTATTGTTGAATCACAAAAAATGCACTCCCAATTCTCAGCTCAACCCGGCTATATGTAGCTCAGCAGTGCAGCGCAGCGCCGTGCGGTGACGTGCGGTGCCGTGCCTTGCCCTGCGGTGCGGTGCTGTGCCGTGCTGCGCTGTGCATTATTTCGAACATACAGCATCAGGTATGTATCACCCGAAGGTACCTGGTACCGACGGATGTGCTTGTCTTCGCGCTTTTTGATTCCTATCTCGGCCGTCTTCGTTTTTATTTTTCGCAAATTACACCCGTGCTGCCGATCAGAAATCGCCAACAGGTACACAGCACAGCACAAGGCGATCAGCTGTGCACAAGTAGCTCTTGGCAAATCGCTACTGCTGTAGTTGCACGAATCATGGGCCTCTTCGTTCTGCCCCCTTTACATTTAGTTGTATTCCTTGCGCGAGCGCAGCGCGCGGCATCAGCCGCCCGCGGAGCGGAGCCCTTGTAGTCAGCTACCTGGTACTGTACCAGATACCAGTACCAGGTACCAGGTGGTATTGAAGAACGGCTGCCGAATTTCTTACCTGGTACCAGGTATACTCCTGTAAACATCAGCTTACTTTTTCTTATTATGCTATCCTGTTTATCACCGGGTAAGTATCAGGTGTCCTGTACTCTGCGTGCTCTGTACCGGTATGATGATACGTAGATGAGGGTTTGGGTTGGCTTCGGGTGTTTGGTGGGACAGAAGCTCCAAGCCAAGGCCAGAGGAAGCACGCGGCGAGTGCGGGTGCTTGGCTGCTTTGCGTCAACGATCCTCTCCCGGGAGGCCGGGAGACACGAGACCACAGACAGAGCAGAAAAGGCGAAGGCGTACATTAGCTAGCGTACCTGCGACGACATAAATCTAGACTGGAACACAGAAAGAACACACACGAAACAGGCAGATTTAGAGACACGCAAACCCGTAAAAGCGGGGCAAAAAAAACGCACAGAAAGCAAGCAAGACCGCAAAAACGCAACCATGCACAAACAAAAGCACGAGCGAAAGCACACGCAACCAAGGAACAGCCCAAAGAGCGACACAGAAACTTTGCAGCTCTGTGTTGGCGGATATCAATAAAGGTGATCAATCTGCGCTGGAATCCCGTACTAAAGTACTGTCACTTCTGCATTACCAGGTATCAGGTACTGCTGTGGATAAAGGCGGTTATTGGGGTAAGCCAGTGCCTGGTATACTCTACAGCAGCAGCCAGGTGCGGCGCCAATACAGCAACAGATAGTTGCACTGCGGCTGTACCGATGCTGCGTGCTGTGCCTGATATAAGCAGAACCAAATGCATCTCGGAAAGTTTAGGGTACGTATGATAGCGCTCAACACGTCCACACGCAAACACGTCCACAGCAAACACGTCCACACGCAAACACGACCCACGAGCAAGTACACCAACCGCACGAGCATCCGCCACCCACAACGCGCAAGCCAGCGCCCATCTCTGCCCCAAAAGAAACCCATTCCACGCCCGCCACCGCAACTCAACCCACCCCCCCCCCCCCCCCCGATGGCCACTACCAAATCCAGTATTAAGTTGCCCAACAAGGACGCAACGATGCAATCAATGCAATGCAACAAGCAACGCCCACCCCTCTCTCTCACCGAGCCGATCAAACACGCTCTCGGCATTCCTCGCAGGCCGCTGCTGGTACGGGGCTGCGCTCTCCCGTGCGGCGCGCGCGACGCCCGCCCTCCGGATCGGTCCCGACCCCGACGACTGAGACGACGGGTACTGCTGCGGGGCACGGGCGGAGGCCATTGCAGAGCGGAAGGTGCCGCCCGCCCCTGCCACCCCAGACTGAGGCCGCGCGACCTCGCTTCTCATGCCCCCTCCCCCTCCACCACCGTCCCTCCCACGAGCACCGCCTCCGTGCCGATCCGCAAACCAGGCACCGCCGCCTCCGCCGCCGCCGCCGCCGCTCCCGGATTTGTACGGGCGGGTGCCGCGGGTGGATAGCTGATCGAGTGACATGCCGAGTAGATCGTTTGGTTCCATAGCCGGGGGTCCCATACCGTGTTTTTCCCGACTCTGTGTACGCGCACTCTCTCCCCTTTCCTTCCCTTCCTCTCGAAGGGATTTTGAGGGGTTTCGATTACATTGACAGGCGTGTTTGCCAATATTATGATTTTGGATTTTTGTCGATACATTTTTCAAGTTATTTTTGGGCGGTTTTTCGTTGCAATCTTCTTGCTTGTCCATATTGTTGTATACCGGGTGGACGGTTGCTACACAGCAATGGGGGGTGCGCGATAATACCAAGTGCCCTGCTAGTGTGTGAGTGGTATCAGAACTTTGAGCTTCGGGGGTACAACAAGGCAACAGCTCTGGCCGTGCCTACAGAGCGCACCATTTATATATTTTCGCTCATCACCCCTTCTACCGAATATTATTAGACTAGATTATACTAATTGACCATAATATCGGCGCACCTTCTATTTCTTTGTCTCGATCCCGTGAAGTATGATAGCTCAGATCCGGGGTCACTGAGGAGGTTCTTCTCCAACCTCCCCCCACTGTCGCACATGTGCCTTCAACACTGATGATGTATGGTTCCCATGAAAGTCCAAGGACACACAGCGGCAACTATGGTACGTAGCTGCTACTTTATAACTAATTTTCAAGGATGTCAGCCGTGAGTTTGACGAATTTCAGGTCAATACTCATCTTTGCAAGCTGCGTTGTTGGTACTCGTAATATACTACTTGAGTATATAAGTGAGTTTTGATTGGGAGGTGTCTTATTTTTTGTCCACTATAATGGTAAGTATTTGTATTTATACTTTAGGTGGGGAATCTTGAGCTAGGTAAAACATCACATCTATTTTATAAATTTATCTACTGTAGTTTCCACTATAGTGCTTCATCATATGTATGGTGGGCGGTTTATTTTGTTTTTCTCCCCCCGGGGGCTTTAATATCGCTATTTATTTATCCGTTTCGATCTTCCTCGCACGTGGTGCGTTCCTTCGTTGTTGGTTGGCGTGGAGGGGGCATGGTATAACGCGCCTTGTTCCGGTAGTGAGCGAGTGAGTGATAGAGGGCAGTAGCGCTCTGAGCTCCAGGGGTACAACACGACGGTAGCATATGCCTACTGATGACTGCGGAATTTTTGTTTCGATCTTATTAAATTTCGCCCGTTCGTTGTTGTTTGTCGGTGACGGTTTGCTGCAGTGGGGGGTGCATGTCCATTGACAATGCTCGTTGTCCCGCTCGTGAAGGGCGGTAGAAGATTTATGAACCCTGGGAGTACAACATATCAGTAGTACCGAATATGTCTAGAAGACCACACCGCCTGACTACCGTTTCCCCCCGCGAAAGTCCTATAACACAGCAGCAGCCGCTGCATGTTTTGGGCGTTATGTTCGTTTCGATCTTGCTCGTTCGTTTCGTTGTTGTTATTGTCCTGTAAGCGATGTTGCAGCGGAGTGCAAATGGAGGGGGTGCATGAAATCGCTTGCCGTCCCGCTAGTGGGGTGAGTGGGTGGTGGAAGAGCTCTGAGCTCTGTGGGCACAACACAGCAGTAATAGTACGCCGCCTGATACTCGTTTTTTCCCCGTGCAACACAACCCAAGCCCACGCCAGCAGCTGCATGCAGAAAGAACTCTCCAGCATGCAACGGTCATCTACACATACAAGACATATCCGCCGGCAACACAAATACAGCACAACGATCAGTATCATCATTGCCATGTTCTTGCTAACAAAACGCTCGCTTTTTCACCTCGGGGCGTAGGTTTGAAAGCTTCCCTGCACCGACATTTCCGGCGTGTGGGCTTTGTGCTCACCGAATCCAATTTTAGATATTTTCGCCCGCACTTTGCGATTTTTGGCCCGAACCGACGTTTCCGATGCGGGTGGGCGTGTGCCCACTGAACCGGATTGCGGTAATTTCGACGCACGCGGGCGACGCATGCGCAAGGGCCGATTTACTAGGGCTGACAACCTCCAACTCCCGCCGTAGAAAGTTCGTCCTTCGTGTTTCTTCATCCAGCTCTATGTGGGATCGATGCCAAAGCGCCATAGCAGACGTGGTGGCCGCCCGGACTGCCCCCGATTCGATATTCGCGGCAGCTAATGGAGGCGTGTCCGGGCACTCCGGCACTTCAACCCCTCAACTGCCGCGCTTACACTCGATTTTCCCGAGCTCGTTTTTATTTCGGATGCTTTGCATGGTGCTGCTGGTGCCGCTTTAGAATCAAATCTGTCAGCACCTTTGGTCTGATGCTTTGGGATATCACCCTTCGTCTGTCTTGGGCACGGCTCATGTCGTTCGTGCTGCAATTTGTTTAGGCCCGCCACAAAACAAACCGCTCCTTCACGACACCGCCTCATCCCGCCACCATCAACTACGTTACATTTCGGCCCAGCCCGTTTCTCAAGACGAGCAGCCTGTTGCTCGACGTGATACGCCACAGCAGTAACATTTTAATCTCCGATATGCTGCATGGGACCTGAGGTCTATGATGCGTTACGAATCCGGACCCCGAGGGTTCCTCGATCGTCCATTGGGCGGCCTCCGCCCGCGGCGTATTCTCCGAGAGGCGCGCTGAACCTAAGTCTTCTAAGGCTCCTATTTTTTGTTTTGCTCGTCCCTTCTAATAATCTTCGCGGTTATATTTCTACTTCCCCCTCCCAGTAATAACTCAGTTCCGGGGCCACTACGCAAACTCTTCTCCCCCCTCCCCACTAGGGCACGCGCCTTTGTTTTTATCGCGAGAAAACTCCAGCCGTTTCTTCCCTCGTTGACTCGCACCGAACTGGGTCACTTGAAAATCTCCAAACCTGGCCCGAAAGTTGAGTTTTCTAATAGAAACGGTAGGATGTTTACTCGATGGATAATTCCACGACCTAGGCATAATAAAACGGATGATATGTGGGGTGGTTCGTCGCTGGAAGGGGTCATCCCACGCTATCAGTAGGGGTGCAGAAGATTCGAAGAAATTTCTGAGCATCTAACAGGAGGAGGAGGTCCACACATCACCATCACCCCGAAACATGACTTCGAAGGCATTCGTTCCCGCAACCCGACCGACAGAAGTTCTATGCGCCAGTCGTATAACCAATGTTACGCGTACAAATGATCGTACCTAACCGATAGCTCCACACGATAGAGGAGCTCAACCTGTCAGAAGAAACGTTTTGGCCTTAAAAGTGCGACCCGGGTACCGAACTATATAGGGATGACCCGAAGAGCCCCGTCGGGCAGAAAAACGTTCGCAACGCTCCTTACCGTGGGATGACTCGAAGAGCCCCGTCGCCCAAAACGTACGGAAGGGAGTTCCTATTGGGGGAGCTTTTTGTCCAGGAGCTCTCGGGGTCAACTCGCGCGAGTAAACCCCTCTGTGTTCCTTGCGGCCTTTAAGCTTTCTTGGTGTTTTAAAATTGACGGCATCGACCGGCGACGAGGTTTTTACTCTACGCCGCGCCAAAACAAACCGCCTGTAGGAGAGTACTTTTGTCCCGTGAGGTGACCAAGGCTATGGTGTTGTCGTATCATACCCTCATTCTCACCATCGGGTTTGAGCAACTCGCACGATTGACTTGGTACCGCACGGACCAAAACACTCCAGCAGGGAGATCGTTTTGGCGTAGCGTAGATCACGATTCCACTGCGGACTGATATTGTTAAATTTAACATCAACAAGAAACCCTGAGACCGCAAGGAACACGGAGGGTTTACTCGCGAGAGTGAACCTGAGCCACCGAGAAACGGCCCCAAGCGGGGCCCTCGCTACCATCCCCCGAGTCAGATGTGGAGTCACTCGCGCGAGTGGCTCAAGCCCGGTAGCGAAAAGGGGGGCATATGATAGAGTATGGCACTACGATGCCGTACCCTTGGTCCGTCGGGCAGAAAAATGCTGGCCAAAGAAAGTTCTAATCTTGTTGTGGTCGCACGCGACCCCGCTCGCTCTCTTCTCGCCAGCAGTCGACTCCGGCCGACGACGACGACGACGACGACGACGACGACGACGACGACGACGACGACGACGACGACGATGACGACGACGATGACGACGACGACGACGACAACGACAACGACGACGACGACGACCCCGACCCTCTTCGTTCTCCCTTGATGGTCCCGCCACCGCACGCAGATCCATACCACCCGCTACGACGGTGGAGGTGACATCACACAATTTATCTTGTGTTTTGAGGCTTTTAACCACTTGAGGAGCTCGCTTTTTTTCTTTCCTTCTGAGGCGAAGAATAATTATTTGGGGGAAAAAAACGACAGTGCTGGCCTAGCTGTACGACGAAGAATACTTCCTTTTTTTATCAAGCATGAAATTCCGACGGTTTGGGGCCAAGGAGCCCCGGGGAATTCTGAAACAAAAAACCAAAAAACGTTCAGGCAAAACGTGCTCTACCCCTCTATCGTGGCACGCGTCCCATGTCGCCCGCCAGCACCATCGAGCTGTCTGATGCACGCCGAGGGGGCACATCGCATATAACCGTGGGGACTTTTTCTTGTGCACAAATTGACTTTCGGAAAGCGCGAGAGCGTGATTTAGCAACACTCGATGGGAAATCGACGAGCAAGTAGGATTACTGCACCCTATGCGCGATAAAAATTGAAGGCAAGAACCGGGGGGGAGAAGGGACGGCACCTGTGACCACGGCTTGTCCAGAAGCTGGAAAGTAGAAGTGTGAGAAGAAAAAAAAAAATTATGATGACGATCGTGATAGTGACGATGTTCTCACATGAGCTCCTTTCCCCGACATCTAGGCCGGTGGTAATACCAGGGGCTGAAAAAAACAAAATAACCGGGGATTGGCTACTGCTCCACCACTGGGGCATAATCAGCGCCGGGTTTCCAAACCAGGATTCACACGAGAGTCGTTCTACGGTAGCACCCCCAACATTTTTTTCACGAAATCGCCGGTTTCGAAACCAGCTCCCGGCCGTATCTCCTGAAATAAGGTGCACCTTGCCCCCCCGACGCGATCCTTCGGTAGTCCTTTGCCTACAAGAAACTATGTGGGGATTTATTTTTCGTATGATCCGTCCCCGTGTCGAGTAGCGATGAAACGTTCGTTAAAGAAACTCGCTGGTTTTTGGGGGGTCTATCGTAGAATCAGTCACGAATGTTTTTTAGGCCTTTCGTCGATGAGGCACCGTCTCGGCGCTGACCATGTCACGGTACTACGGTGGCTTGTTCAAGTTCCGACGCGCTCTTTCTGCTATCCTCGAGTTCCGACGCCCCCGCCCCCCACCCACGACGTGCCCTCCTCCCGTCCGCCGAACACCTCACGGCGCTTCGCGCTTGGTGCAAGCGATTGGCCTGCCTGGTTGGTGAACACACGACGTGCTCCGTTCCGACATTGTGGAGATGCGAAGGGGACTTTTCACATGCCTACGGCGATGTATGAAATGAGTAACCCCCACACACACAAACACACTTACCGCCAGGTTTGTTGAGACAGGTCCCTTCAGAGCCGTCACAGAACCCGGGAATCTGCTAAGCACTCGTACGTAACCCGAAAGCAACGCGGTCAGAGCCACACCGTTCCTTTCCGCGCGACCTTGGGCTCATACCACGGTCAACATGGCGATACAGAGTCATCCCTCTGTGGTGCGGTTGGGGTTGCACTTTTTGAGGCAAATGTTTTTGATGGATCTGATCGACCTGATCGATCTGATCGGGTGAGCTTCTCAAGTGTAGAACTATCGGTTGGTATGATAATAGATCGATCTGATCGATCTGATCAATCTGATCGACCTGATCGGGTGAGCTTCTCAAGTGTAGAACTATCGGTTGGTATGATAATAGATCGATCTGATTGATCTGATCGATCTGATTGATCTGATCGATCTGATCGGATGAGCTCCTCGAGTGTACAACTATCGGTTGGTACGATAATCGTACGAGTACCTTGGGTGTAGGACCAGCGCATAGGCGTGTTGGTCAGGTTTGCCCGAGCGAACGACTTCGAAGTCATGTTTCGGGTGGTGGTGGTGGTGGTGGTGGGATGTTGAGCTCCTCGTGTTAGGAGCTCAGAGAATTCTTAGAATCTGCTGCACCCCTATAGCGCGTGGAATGACCAGGCAGAGGGCCTGTTCTTTCTGTGGATCCGTAATCGACGAGCTCTAAGGACGGTTCCTAACGAACACAAGAAAACAAAATGTCAGGGAATCGTGACAAAAAAAAGTTGAATTTTTGTTGGCGAAATGGTGATGTTTTTGTCGAGAATCCTGATATAAATATATATATATATACGAGGGCTCCGCATGGGTGCCGGCATCTTGGGTAGGGCAGGGCAGCACTTCGAATTGTTCGATTCAATACTTAGTAGAGTAAAACAAGTCACCACACACAATCATCGTCTGCGCGCACAGTATGTAAGGTCATCGGGGCCAGTAAGGTGACTGATCATGTCCGCTGCGTGTTCTCTTCGTAGCCACTGAGAGGCGCGCACTGAGCCAGCTTCTGAAATACATAATGCATTATATAATACCAGGGTAGTATAATCTTGATCCGAGCCTCCCAGATCGACTGTCTGTGTGTTGTCTGGTCGTGGAAAGACGTGCTGACGTTGTTCCAGGCGCAAAACACGGTGGTATGGCTGCCTTCGTCATTCAACTCCTCGAATGCTATTGCAATGCTGCTGCTTGTTGCTAGCTGTGTAGATCGCTCACTTCGTGTAGATACAGTTCGCGACTACAGCGCTTACGATTTTGACAGCTAAGAATTTCAGACTCGAGTTTTTATAGACGAAAATAAAACATGTCATTTTTGTCTGATCGCTCATTGGCCAGGATTCATACACAAAGTAGGCGTCGCCCGGGCACGACAGGGTCACATGCCGGGATCGGAATCCATCCACACATCTCCAACTCCGACAACCCGGGGACAAACCCGAATATCATCCGGGTTGATACCTCCCCGCACGGTATGCAAATCCCAACCCCACCGGCCGATTTTCTGATTGGCCATAGTTCGCATATTGAGCCATCTCCACCTCGGAAGGATATAGGGCCCCACAACCTCGGCCCAGAGGTCGTTCCACATCTCTAAAACTTCCATCAACCGGGGATGCAAACCGAGCTTTCTCGGGTCGACACCAACCTGCACGGTGAGAAATCCCAATCCCGTTGGCTAATCGCTGATTGGTTCGAGCTCCACAGCTCCGTCCTAGGCGGATAGAGGCCCATCAATGGGGGGCATTTCCGTCTCACGCGGAGAAGACAGGGTCCCATCTCCGATTCATGAATCTCCCGGATCTCTGCAGCTCCAAAAACGCGGGAACAATAACGATGACCTCCCGTGTCGACACCCCTCCGCACGACGTGGAACCCCAACCATATTCGCTACCGCTGATTGGCTGGGGCTCGGACATAAGGGCAACGCCACCATGGGAGGATATAGAGTCCTGTGCCCGTTTCAGAAATCCTGACAAACCGGGGACGATAACCGATTTCGCCCGCGGGTCGACACAGCCCCGCACGATGGTGCGACGATATTCTATTATTCACATTGGCTTATCGTTGAATGGCTGTGCAGCTCGTAGAGCCAGGGACACCCGGGGGGCGTTCCGACACACAGAGTTTTCAGAAAAATGGGAACGGAGCCTAAAATGAGAACCCAGCGTTATCTCCAGAACCATGTGGTGTATCAGAGAACCGAAATGATCCTGCGAAACCCCTTGGCCAGCCCTGTGAGAGGAGCTCGTCAGAACGGTCATGCTCCATCTCATGCCTTCGGGTGGGCGCAAAAAGCGATATACGCTGGCTCTATGGTGATTTCTCTAGATGCTGGCTACCGAGGCGATGCCGAGGACTTCCAGCCTGAGCGACAGCTCATTGGAAGGCTGCTGTACAGCCCCACAGGACTGTCATTTTATTTTTTTTGAGTTGTACATAATTGGTTTGCTTTCTAAAAAAAACCGTCCGTTCTCATTTTAGGCTCCGTTCCCATTTTTCAGAAAACTCGATGAGGATAGGGCTCCAACGCCGTTCCAGAAATCCTTCCATACCCCATCAACTCCAACAAACCGGGGACGAAAACCGACTTCTCCCGGATCGACACAACACATCACGGTGTGGAAGTCTTAGCTAGCTGAGGATAGTATACAACGCCAACACCGCAGAACAGGGTCCAACCCCGGTTCAGAAATCCTCCAAGGTATTACAACTAGAAAAAAATGGGGCAACTCGCGCTACTGCTGAATTTTTATTCGTATACCCCAACCCCGCGGTACGCGGACATTTCATTTGAGCCCCTGTCTCGATACCACCCCGCACAGTGTAACCCAACCTTCGATTGATCGGCTCGTCCAGGGTTGGTGGATAGAGGAAACCACCACTCAATATGAAGTTCAGCAGATTCAATGACTATCATCTTATACTGGCCTGTGATTACAGAAGTTGTACATGGACCAATTGTATAGTCTAATATACAGCAGTCGGTCCAGATCGAGTCGATCGGTGCAACTTGCTTGGGTATCATATTATTACAGCAGCAGCAATGCACTTCACTTCTTTTCTTTTTCCCATCCCAGTTATTGTGATGCTCGCACTACTCTCGCCCTCCCAGTGGAATAACTCAGATCCGGGGTCATATAGCGGGCTCCCCTCCCCCCTCCTCACTACGGTACATGCCCTAATTTTTATCGCGAGAAGAATTCAGCATTTTCTTCCCTCGTCGATTTGCGTCGAATTGTACCTACCCACGCTGCTAGGCGATTTCAGGGGTTTCAGTTGATCCTTTTTTTCTCATTTACTACTGCAAATGAATAAAGCCAACAAAGCTCGCAACGCGGTGGTTATCTAACTCAAGGACCAACGCTAGTATTAATAGTAGTATTCGAGTGTGACCCCACTCGACCACCGGGGCGACCGGCTCTATATCACTCTCTGCCCCGGTGGCATATCAGGTTATCGTCGAGCCTGGTATAGGTCAATTTCGTGAGTTCGAATCCCCCCGAGTGCGTACTCGTATAAATTTCGTGGACTTCTTCTTGTTCACTAATTGACTTGCGGGAAGCGCGAGAGCGTGAGTTAGCCACACTCGATGAGAAATCGAAGATCAGTGAGTGCTGAACCATATGCGCAAAAAAATTGAAGGCAATAACCGGGAGGGTGGACGACACCTGTGATCACGGCTTGTATGTCCAGAAGCTGGACAGTAGAAGTGCGCCAAAAAAAAAACTCACGAAAAGAGATGATCAATCCGCAATCAGCAACAACGAGCACGTCAAGTACGAAGCAACACAAACTTAGTTGTCTGTTACGTACCAACACGACCGCTTGCACTTGACCGGCAAACGACCACAGCAACGGAGTCATGGACCAACAACAGAGCACACGGCCTATATTTCTCCAAAGAGTTTTCTCGGGGGAAAAAAACAATAAACGATGGGGTACCGGAACGAGTGCATGCCACTCACTGGTTTCTTCCGTGGACAATATCTACTTACCACGACCTTTGCGTCGCGCAGCTTTACAACCGGAGGATCGATCATTTTCCCCCTTGTTTTTTGTGTCGAAAGTGTATTCCCTGTATTGTGGTACACCCTCCCCCCATGCCATAAAGTATGTCACAGGCAAAAAGCATGTTGTGTGTAGTAGAGCATCGCTGTGTGTGGTCTTACTCGTACGCACCTATATTGCTTGAACGAGAGTACAAACCATGTCGATTTGCCCGAACTTGTATAATACCACCCTCGAGGCCCCGGGGACGCAGCCACTCGCAATGCTGCTATGTGGCTTTTTCTGGGGCAGTAATAGTAATAAGTACTACTACCTCCCCCTCGTTTTAGTCATGCATCCGCTTGCCACGTTTATATCCATGTGTGTACGTGTACCTACCGAAATTCAATAAATAAATGCACTACTATGATACCTACCGCAGTACCATGGATGGGGATTTCTTTTGCGGTAAATATTACTCCGGAGTATTTGTTTTGGGACAAAATATGACGCCAATTTGAAAATAATGTCTCGCCAAGTTTTATTTTATCAACCTCTCCATACATCAGGATCCGAAGAATGACTGGAGAGTACCGTTCAAAATACAATTTTTTGCGCGCTTCTCGCTTGTCTCGCTCAGCATCCATCCGCGTTCACGTCGTCGAGGTGCTGAACGGATTGACCAGCAACAACAGCAGTCAGTAGCCAGCTCAATTCTTGCAACCAACCAACAAAGCGTTCGAAACACTACTACCTTGATAATCACACCTACCTTTAGAAGTGCATCCACGTTTCGTTTGTGGGGACAAATATACATGGAATTAGTGTGGGATATTTATTATACGGTCCTGAAAGATGGATCGTTGATCGTGGACCGATACATACGGAACGACTCTTTGGAGCGGCGACGAAAAGACTGACAAAACATTGTTTCTCGTACTGAGATTTTTTAAAAGCGACCACTTCGGTTGGTGTGTTTATTTTCTATTTTTTTATGGTCTGGCCTGTTTTGTTGTGTTCTCGTACCCGGTACGCTAGCATTTCACTCGCCTTATACCTTGATTAATTGCGGTTGTTTGGTTTACTCTGTCTCACAGTCTGTGACCACATAACACTGGGTGTAATGATGTCGTTGGGCTGGGAACGGCCCCCCTCGAAGACAACGAACGCTCGAACAACAAGATATTCAACCGTGAAATCCGATATCGAAAAGCAACGACGCAGCAGTCGTACGACAATATGCCAAACGCTTCGAGGTGTGACCATGAAAAAAGTGTGGTGGGGACGAAATAAGAAGCCAATTTGGAAATGATGCCAACATGGAAATAAAGGTTTTCCCATATGTTTTTTTCGTTCAAGCTCTGCATATATATGCCAAGATCCAAAAATAGCTCGGGCGTATACCGCCCAAAATACAAAAAATTACGCACTTCTCGCTTATCCCGCTCAGCCCACGTACCCGATCCCGGCCAGGTGCGGAACGGATACGGCAGGGCGAGGGGCGTTTGAGCCGCCCCCCGAAGACGGCGCTAGAGCGAAGCTATTTGACCGGGAATTCCATCTCCGAGAATCGCATACTGAGGGCGCAACGGGAAAAACTCCTTACCGAATCCCCGAAAAAAAGAATGATCATATACTTCGTATATAGTTATTACTCTGTCCGACAGTCTGTGACCACATAATAATCATAAGTTGTATCTCTCTAGAATGAAGAATCAGCACGGACACTGGGTGTAATGATGTCGTTGGGTAGGAAGCGACCCCCCTCGAAGACAACGAACGCTCGAACAACAAGATATTTAACCGTGCAATCCGATATCGAAAAGCAACGACACAGCAGTCGTACGACAATATGCCAAACGCTTCGAGGTGTGACCATGAAAAAAGTGTGGTGGGGACGAAATAAGAAGCCAATTTGGAAATGATGCCAACATGGAAATAAAGGTTTTCCCATATGTTTTTTTCGTTCAAGCTCTGCATATATATGCCAAGATCCAAAAATAGCTCGGGCGTATACCGCCCAAAATACAAAAAATTACGCACTTCTCGCTTGTCTCGCTCAGCCCACGTACCCGATCCCGGCCAGGTGCGGAACGGATACGGCAGGGCGAGGGGCGTTTGAGCCGCCCCCCGAAGACGGCGCTAGAGCGAAGCTATTTGACCGGGAATTCCATTTCCGAGAATCGCATACTGAGGCCGCGACGGGAAAAACTCCTTACCGAATCCCCGAAAAAAAGAATGATCATATACTTCGTATGTAGTTATTACTCTGTCCCACAGTCTCTGACCACATAATCATAAGTTGTTTATTACTAGGATGAAAAATTAGCACGGACACTGGGTGTAATGATGTCGTTGGGTAGGAAGCGGCTCCCCTCGAAGACAACGAACGCTCGAACAACAAGATATTTAACCGTGAAATCCGATATCGAAAAGCAACGACACAGCAGTCGTACGACAATATGCCAAACGCTTCGAGGTGTGACCATGAAAAAAGTGTGGTGGGGACGAAATAAGAAGCCAATTTGGAAATGATGCCAACATGGAAATAAAGGTTTTCCCATATGTTTTTTTCGTTCAAGCTCTGCATATATATGCCAAGATCCAAAAATAGCTCGGGCGTATACCGCCCAAAATACAAAAAATTACGCACTTCTCGCTTATCCCGCTCAGCCCACGTACCCGATCCCGGCCAGGTGCGGAACGGATACGGCAGGGCGAGGGGCGTTTGAGCCGCCCCCCGAAGACGGCGCTCGGGCGAAGCTATTTGACCGGGAATTCCATTTCCGAGAATCGCATACTGAGGCCGAGACGGAAAAAACCTCCTTACCGAATCCCCGAAAAAAAGAATCATCATACGAGTATATAAAATTATTTTTAGCCTTTTCGATATTTTTCCATAAAAATTGATGTCGGCATCTCACGACTAGTAAACGGGACTTTTTGTTTTTTGAAAACATATCAACATACATCAGAATTTTCAAAATGTCAGGAATCGTGACTTTTTTTCTCAAGATTCGTGTTGTTTTTTGCGTTCGTTTTGGAACGACCCCCTAAACCTTACCCAAAAACCGATTTCTTCTGGGAAATAGTAAAGGCGAAACTCGATGAACAATCAATCCCATGGCCAGTGACACACACAAAACCGTAATCTCAGAATTGTTTTTCCGATTATGTCGGGAAGTTTCCCAGCTTTCGAGTTACGGAATCCCGTATGGAGTGAGAAATAGTTAGACCCAAACGGACTACATCTGCTGTAGCGCATGTTATTATGGTATCTCGTTCCACCCTTGCGGCGTTGCGATTTAGGGCCAGTGTACCCCTCCCAGAATATTAGAGATCCCGGAATGACGCGTGCTTATCACGGACTGAGTTTGTTCGTTCCACACGTCGAACTTGAGCCCATTAAATTTGCCGTTGACAGCTCTAACGAGCTTGTCTATCGCATCAGCCGCTTTCGTGCCGTCTCCCACGCTGATGCTGATGCTGATGCTGATGCGGATGCTGTAGTCGGCTTATTAAAGGTTTCCTCTCAAACTTCACGGTAGGATACGACAAACTACAATGAGATGTCGCTTGGTGCCGATCGATGTTTATATCGAAGGTCGAGGCTCATAACCTGTGAACATTATGGGTGTGTGGAGGCTCTGTCTTCTATGCGAAGAGATGCAGAGGTGGCACCGAAGCGTCTGTTAAGATCACTTGTGATAAGTAAGAAAAGGGACAGTTTGGAAAGGCCAAAGAGAGAGGAAGAGGAAAGAAAGGAGAGAAGGGAGAGAAGGGAAAGCAGACAGAGTGATTGTGGTGGGCTGGATCGCCACTCGATCATCACGGAGCAATACCTGTAGTCCGGTAGAACACCGGGAGAACGGGACAACCATAACATACTCAAATCTACGTTTACATCTAAGTTCCACCGAAGATTCAACGAAAGATTCAACGAAAGAATCAACGTAAGTTTTAACTGCTTATCTTATTCGTGCGAATAGACCGCTGGAATAGACTGCGCATTAACTGGGATATGAACCCAAGGTTCATATTCCCAACAATTTCCTGGCAGGCGTTATCGCCTACCTGAATGAGATGAACCCGCCCCTTTCTTGCCAGCAGGCATCTGGCGGGCAACAAGCAACGAATACCAGAGATGTAACACCCAAGTAATGTGAGTGATCAGCACAGAAACAGAGGCACACCTGCACGGCAGTAGTCGGTCCCAAGGTCCAACCTGCCCCATCTTGGTACCATGTCCTCGACGGGATCGGTATCGATATCATTGCCGCTCACGCTAAGGGGCGTTTCCAACCGCACTTGGCATTTTTTTTCCGTCAAATTGACAAGGTGTGTATGGAAATTTGGATTTGCCAAACATCGAGGTCTTGGCCAACGTTTTTCTTGGGTGTTTCCATTTGAACTCTTACCATTGACCAATTTTTTGGAATTTTTTTGTTAGCTGTTTGTTTTGATTGTTATTTCGAGACATGAGAAACAAAAATGCCCAAAAAATGCCAAATTGACCTTTTGTTTGCCGTTTGCAACGTGCCGGTAAAACAGCCCTAGAACCATGGCACTACAAAATGGAACGTACCGACGGCGGAAGATATTTCGCCCTGAATTGCACATGTATCGGTTGATGGCATTCTTGCACCGTGACGGATCTGACCGCCGCCAAGGACTTCTGCACACACAAACCGGCACATTAAGTCTTGAGAGACCTTGACGGGACTAAACTAGACCGTCAGCTGACATGTGCTGGCAAGTGTCCGATGTTCGCATCGCTAAAGTTGAATGGAGTAACGGCGATGGGCATCCCGATCGATGCCAAAAGAATTCATGGTAGAGTGCGTGGAGGGGACACGGTAAGGGACGGAGGCACGGATAGCTATTAGCCTGCGTGTTCCCTGGCAGGAGTACCGGACAAACGATTGGCCGCTCCCATTGCCACCTGATCCGTCGGCTACAGAACCAGCTACTTCGATTGCATCAGGGGCACGGGTAGTACGTTCCTCGAAGCATCCAGGAGGACCAATACAGAAGCGCGGTGGAGGTACAACAGATCTTCGACCTACCGGGGGGCGCTGAAGCACTGCCGTTCTCCGAGGAAGGATATCCGGGCGATCGGTGGATGTAGAAGGCCCAACAGCACGCAGAGGCGTGCTGTTGACAGAGAGGGCATAGCTGTGGTTGCCATCGGCAGAAGCGAGGAGTATCTCTGCTTCCGTTAGGAGCAGGGTTAGCGTGATGCTGGAGGTTCTTGGCTCAACTCGCAGGATCGTTGGGGGACCGGGTGAAGACGGGGCTGCCTGAATCGAGCATCATCAGCAGGTTCGAAGCGAGCCTGTGCGAGATCCGTGACACGTAAATGGGGGAGCTCCACAGAAGAGACGGCCGGCATTATCCCTAAACCTTGGCAGGGGTGGCGTCTTGGCGTAGAGGACGACGCCGGCCCAAGGCCCCCGGAAGTTGACGTGCTCGCGGCGCTCACCGCAACGATCACAACCCCTAGCAAAGCCCAACAACAACTAGGAAGTCTGGTCGATCGTGCCTTCAAGCCACGTGCGCCGCTTCTTTAGACCAGCTGCCCCAGATGGCAGGGCCACCTGAGACAGGCAACCAACTATGAGGGCAAGAGGGTAGAGCATTGACCAAGGTCCGTCCCAGGAGCCCCTCGGGGTTGTGAGAGCCACCGCTTACCTTCGTGCGAAGCCAACCGACCGCCTACGAGTCGTTCCCGCGTCGGAATTCTTGGGCACGGGTCGACTACTGAGTTAGGCACCGAGGAGGACATGCCGCCAAAGTGTTCCTTAGCTCAACCACGGCGGAGAAGAAGACACGGACAAAGAAAAACAAGCCCCCCTCGGGTCGAAGCGTAGCAGGTGAATCTGCATCACCCGCTGCTTCACACGATGTGCTGCACGTTGTTGGAGCGGCTTGGAGTCCCTCGCCACGGGAAGAAAAAACGAACAGCCTTGACCGCGAACGGGTGCTACGGTGTAGGAGCAACAACTTTTCCGGCCGTAATTTTTTGTCGGACAGGGACTTCTTAACACAGGATCTACCCACTATTGACTCATCCCTCGGTAGGGGCTACACTTTTTGGGCGAAACTTTCCTGACCGGTTGGGTTCCTCAAGCGTGGTACTATCGGTTAGGACGCGCGCTACGAGGACAGGGGTGCACCACTTTCTTTCTGATGCTACCCCTGAATTTGGAAGCTTAAGACCTACCCCTCAAAAAACTGATTTGAGGATAAACATAAAACTGCTACGTACGTACCGGATGAACAACATCCCATGGACTAGGGATACCACGAGAATCATGCAAAAAACGAAAAAAAATGGTCTATTTTTCCGACGATTTTGAGTTAAGGAACCCCGTCATTCAGAAAACATTTTCGCCAAAAAAAGGTATACCGCTATCGTAGCACGCGTCTTTAGAAAGAAAACCGTACGAGCATATTTGTATTGGGACTAGCGCATAGAACCGTTTTGGTCGGATTGCGCGAGCGAAATGTCCTCGAGGTCATATTTCGGGTTGTGAGACATTGACCTCCTCCTCCTGTCAGGAGCCCAGAAAATTCTTAGAATCTGCTGCGCCCCTGCCGTGAGATGACTCTTTTTTTTTTGCATGTCATCTGCTTCGACGACGGAAACCAATGAATGTGTTGGGTCAGACCTAATTGTGGATTAGCTTAATTTGCTGAAGGGTATGAACAGGGTTTGTAAGCGCGTCGATCGCGGGGGCGGGGGCTTGCAGTAACACAATGTTGACGCCTACGAAAATAAACCAATGCTGATGGTACACTGTAGTCAACCCGCGAAGCCTCAGGAGACACGGCGAGCGACGGAATACGCGCGCTGCAAACGGTGTCGGGCGGGCCTAGTGTTCCACACTTTATGCTCGTTGTTAACCTAAACCATGATACCGTTCATCAGGCTGCTGCGCTTTCATTTTCTCTTGAGGCCATTTTTTTGGGCGAGGTGTGTACGGATCTTCTCAACTTGAGAGCCCCAAACGTTTTAGCACGCCCCCCGGGGCATTTGTCCTAGCGAACAGAAGCGCAAAGATGGGCATATTATTCTGTCGAGGAGGCCTTCCCGGACAACCTGTGCTGGGAATTCCGCAACCAGTCGATCCTATTCAGTATCGCCCACGCCGACCCGCAAGCGCGGATGCAGCACTTGCGAGAAGGAAATGCCGGCCGGGATGGAGCAGCTGCCGCCATTTCCGGGATACGCGGGCGCCAACTCTACACTCGACCGGAACGAGTGACCCAACACGAGCGGAGTCACAAAACTCGCCACCTTTTCTTTTTTTTGCCGAGGAAAGCTTTTCACACGCCGGACACATCATCACCGATTCTCACTTGACGATCTTGATACTTCACGGAAGTTCTGTGTCTAGTCACTCTCATGTTACCGGGCGGCAGCCGTACGACCTGCATGATCTAGCATTTTTTTTTCAGAGGTGGATCTTTACTACTTATATACAGATCTTGCGCAACATCTCGTAGCGGCAGGTACAGGATCTGTTGTAGATGATCTAGATAATCTAGATGATCTAGATGATCTAGATCGTGATATATCATAGGTGTGAACTATTTTGAGGGTCTCGGAGTAAGAGGGAGGCGCCCTCATCGACCAGCTGGCAGCGAGCGTCATCGGGGGAAGGGGTGGCCATGGCAAGGATCGAAGCAGTGAAGGAACGCTTACTGTAAACATTGCGGGTTGGCTCGGTGACGTGACCACCCAGCACCTACGTTGCCGTCTCGTGGAGCGGGTGTCCCACTTCACAACTTCACATGCGTAGGGATAGGCAAAGTAGTGGGGGTCAGACTCATGCCCATATAGTGCGGGGATGGGCGGAGGAGGCACGCATTGAGTCGCAATACGAAGTAAGAAAAGCCTTCGACCGGGCGTACGGGGCGGTGTCATGGACACGTTGAGGAGGCGATGGAGTAGCATTTTAGGACCTCTGGTTTGAGCGAATCAGGACCACTCCCGTGAGAGGCTACAGCACCCTAGTGCCTTGCAAGTCCTAAATTACCCTTAGGCATTTACGTTTTCGTCAAAAAACGACGAAATTGGATTGTTTGCTATGCTGCAAAAGATAGAAGTGAGGGGTATCTACCCCTGTACCGTGACATTCATCTTTCGAAAGCGTCGTTGCGACCCGACCAGTCAGAAACATCAATAGCCCTTTTTACTGTCGAAAATTCATCCCAAGCTAACTAATGCCAAGTGGTTGGTCCCAATAAACGTAGGTGCGATCCAAGAAGAGGGAGTGTGAATAGTTCGTTTTGGACAGTCAGAAACGTGCGGACCGTGTTTCCCGTCCTCTCTGGGAGAGGATTGCGGCGCAGCGCGCTGGATACGATAGACGCGTCTCCAGTCGCAGCGCGAGTTCGGAAACGCCACCGGTGCGCCAGGCAGACCTGCCCGGCTTCACGGTTTCCAGTCTTTCTACTAAGAAAAGTGGTCCTATAAAGTAGCGCCGCGTTGGCTGGTGTTGTTGCTGCCATGTTGCATTTGTTGTTTTTCGCCATTTCCTTCAATCTGCATAAGGTTTAACATGGATCACTCATAAACAATTCGAGGAACATAAAAGAAAACAATCATAGAGAGAGGGACACATGCCGCGTGCATGTACAGCGAGCGAATGGAGTGGAGATCGGCGGGGCAGTTGGCCAACCCGATATCACGCTGCCCTGATCATTTCGTTTTTTCTCCTCCGGCAAATGGGCAAAAAATAAAAAGTTACGTTCAGTGAGCACACTTCCGCATCTATGCGTGTCGTGCGTCAACTCTTGCTCGGTTGTAGAACGCTGCCGCGGCAACGGCAGCGCGAACTGCCGAGTCGTTCTGCGGTAGCCCCACCGACTTTTCTTTGACGGAATCACTGGTTCCGAAACCAGCTTCCGGCCGTACCTCCTGAAGTACGATGCCCCTTGCCATCCCGACGTCATCGTTCGATAATCCTTAGCAAACGAGAAAACATGTAAAGGTATTTTGTTCATATTAATAGCACCCTTCCTCGTGTCAAGCAACCATGAAACGTTTGTTGAAGAAAATCGCTGTTTTGGTGGGAGGGCTATCGTGGTAAGAATCACTCTGCCATTGCTTATGGCTGCCGCAATCTATTGCAGCGTGACCTGCCGCGGCGCAAGGACGCGAGCGAATGTTGGGGGCCGTGAGCTACGAGCACACGTGGGGGGCAGCCGTACACGTTCTGGGGTGCTGTGGAGGTGCTTTGGTTTCGCAGCGCGAAGTCGGAATCGTCCACGCATCCGACCGATGTCAACCCAGGTCCTCTAGATCCTGTCTGCTGTTATAATATGTTGCACAGGGTCTGTGTCGTTTACATATTCAGCTCAGGATTAACGTGCTAGACCATCCAGGTCATACAGCTCACGGCAACATGACCCAGGGCATGCAGGTTGTATTACCTGGAGATGGAACGTTGATGAAGAACGGGGAAAAAATCAGGGGCTTCCTCGGCACCGAATTTTCGTCTCGGGGGACGGGATCCCGCGGAATCGAGATATCCCGGGATTCCCCGGGACGGGATAGGAAGGGGTATTCAAAGCACGGGACGGTACAGGACGGGATTGAACCATCACGGGATTGAACGGGAAAATTTGGACGGGATTGAGATTTCACGGGATCGCACGGGACGGGATTGAGATATCACGGGATTTCACGGGACGGGATTGAGATATCACGGGATTTCACGGGACGGGATTTCACGGGACGAAAAAAGCACGGGACTCCACGGGACGGGATTGAGATATCACGGGATTGCACGGGACGGGATGTGAAAACGATTTACACGGTATTTGTACGTTACACAGCAAGCAAAGTGTGTCGTGTGATATTTTACGATTGCACTTTTAGTACTAACTGTGTTACATGCGAACACGACCGCATGCCATGGCATGGACGAACTGTATTCGTTCATCGAACGGGGAGCGCAAAAAACAAGAAGTCATGCGTACAATGTTAACATTGCGCAAAACGGGAGCATTTTGAATCATAGGAAATTAGTGAAATTAGTACAGAAAATCTCTGGAAAGTAATACAATAATAAAGGAAATTATACGTACGTAGCACATTTAAAAAACACATGTTACAGGCAAGGTCCGAAAGCACGACTTTCTGCCTTTGAGTTGAGCGCGTCTAATCGCTGAGCTATACGAACGCCTAAAGTCACGGGAAAAACCCGTTGTATCGGAAATCACGCGATAGACCCCGCGGGATCCCGAAACCACGGGACTGGTTTGGACGGGATGATATGGGAAATCTCAAAATTCCCGGGTTTGCACGGGACGGGGCACGGATTTCACGGGATTTTGCCCAACTTTCACGGGACTGGTTTGCACGGGATCGGGATATAAAAAACAAAACACGGGGGGCGGGATCGGGGTCGCGAACATTTCCACGGGACTGGTTTGGACGGGATGATATGGGAAATCTCAAAATTCCCGGGTTTGCACGGGACGGGGCACGGATTTCACGGGATTTTTCCCCAACTTTCACGGGACTGGTTTGCACGGGATCGGGATATAAAAAACAAAACACGGGGGGCGGGATCGGGATCGCGAACATTTCCACGGGACTGGTTTGGACGGGGATGATATGGGAAATCTCAAATTTCACGGGTTTGCACGGGACGGGACACGGATTTCACGGGATTTTGCCCAACTTTCACGGGACTGGTTTGCACGGGATCGGGATATGAAAAACAAAACACGGGGGGCGGGATCGGGATCGCGAACATTGCCACGGGACTGGTTTGGACGGGAACGGGATGTTCAAAAATTCCACGAGATCACGGGATTATCCCGTATCACGTGGAATCACGCAGGATTTTCACAACGGGAAAAAATCCCGAGGAAAGCCCTGGGAAAAGATACACCGATAGCTACAGTAAAAGTGTGCGGAGAATGAAAATTGGGAAATTGTTGGCAGAGAGGGGTCATAGTTGAAATCCTGCTTTTTTTTACGGAAATATATTCGATTTGTGTCGGAGTGGCATCTACGCTCTCTCTGCTGTCGGAGCGCAAAAAAATACAATAAATGTATATCGGGACGACAACTGCGCTATACTGTTGGAGGGCAAAAAAGTAACAATAACTTACATCGAAACGGCATCTACGCTATTTTTTCCCTCTAACATCGAAAATAATTAAATATACCATCGTCTCCCTCTGACATCGAAAATGATTGATGAGTTTATCAGTCAGAAATATTCTGGGCAAGAAAATAAAATAAAAATGCCATCTTTATCGAATCACTTGTGTTGTCAAGTCTCACCGCCTTGGGGGTGGTCTTCATTGTGCGCACGTGACTCCGAGGGTACCCCGAAAACGAAAACAAGTGAAACTATCACATATACTTTTGTAAGCAGTGTATTGTCTGAGGGCAGAAGTACTATCGCTACTACAACGAGTCACCCCACGCTAACAGGAGTGCAGCAGAAACACCGCTTAATAATGAGGAACTCGATACCTCACCCGGAGCAAGACGTCGAAGGCATTCGTTTCCGTGAACCCGACCAGCGTTTCTTTGCGCTAGCCGAAAAAAAACACTGTAAAAGTAAAATGGTTCTAGTAACCGATAGAGTCTTGCTACGGTAGCCCCCCCCCGACTTTTCTTTAACGAATATTGCCGGTTTTGAAACCAACTCCTTGACTTATATCTCCTGAAATACGTTGCTCCTTGCCACCCCGACATCATCGCTCGATGAGCCTTTGCAAACAAGAAAGTTGTATGAGGATGCGCATCATTACTCGTGTCGAGCAGCCATAAAACGTTCGTTAAAGAAAACCGCCGTTTTTTTTTTGGGGGGGGGGGCTATCATAGAATCAGTCGATAGTTGCACGCTTGAGGAGCTTAACCTGTAAGAGATAAGAAGAAAAGGTTTTGGGCCTAAAAAGTTCAACCCCTCTACTTTGATAGCACTCTAACCAGCGAGCCATCTTCCCTGAAAATGCACGTGGATCATGAATGAGACATGCCCTGGTAAGGCCATGGTAAGGGTCGCACTTTTTTTGTAGTCAAAAACGCTCCTCGCGGATTGAGCTCCTCATGTGATAAAACTACTGGTTGTCTACTGTAGTCAGGCAAAATCATGTCTTATCTTTTTTTTTTCAGGAACGCTCCTCGCGAGTTGAGCTCCTCATGTGAGAAACTACTGGTTGTCTACTGTAGTCAAGCAACTTCATGTCTTATGTTATTTTTTTTTTAGGACTAAGGCGTAGAAGTTCGGTCGGGTTGTGCGAACGAACGAATGCCTTTGAAGTCATTTGTTTTTTTCGGGTGAGATATAGTGGGGAGGGGAGACGAGCCTGCTGGGTGATTCCGGATCTGACTTACGTCTAGGCAGGGAGAACGAGAAAAAAAAGTACGAATACAATAAAAGGGATGAGCAAAAAGATAAAAGTAGGCTACTATAGCTATGTCTGGTGTAGTAGCCTTTATAGCATGGTATCTTGGAAACGGCATGAATATGCATGGTATGAAGGGAGAACGTGTTGTCTATCGTCGTACGTATACCGGTAGTATGCCATTTCATGGCGGAGGGGGGAGTGCGGGGTGGTCTGCTTTTTCCATTCTCCAACTACCGTAGTGTCCGCTGAGAGCGCCCCCTTCCATAACCCCCCCCCCCCCCCTCCCCGCCCAAAACACGATCGGTGAAGCCCCAAAAACTTTAAGAACGCCCCGGGGTTCTGTTTTCTTTCTTAATTTCGTTTTTATCGACCTCCTACCTCCAAGTTCGCCCCGGGATGTTTTTTTTCGCCTAATTGTTGTGCCGCTCCACGGGGCGTTCACAGAATAATCCAAGGACGGCGGGTCGAACCCGTGGCGTACGGTAGTCTCGGTTCGCCCGACCCTTTTCGGCGTCGTTGGGGTTTTCGTCCCCCGAGGGCGAACTGCGCAAGCTTCTCCAATCCTCCGTCTTCTGCTTCTTGAATGCTTCCTTGTATATGCTGTTTAGGCGCGAGATTGTAGGTTCCAGCGCGAGAAGTCCGCGGCAAAGCATGTGCTTGAGTGTGTCCGGTGGGTTCCCCAAACGGGAAAAGAAGAGACCAAAACACCCCGTGGATTTTTCGCCTTGGTTTTTTTTCTCTCTTGTTTTTTTTGGAAAGATCCCTCCCTTACCCCGTCATCCCCCTTAATATATATATATAATAGTTGGCCCCGATTGGTACCGACGCTGTAAAAAAATTAATGTATATTGGGGTTGTCGTTGGTTGGCAACGACGCTGTAAAACATGCCAGTCACTGCGTGAGCTAGACAACTATGGTACCGTTTCTTTTTTTGTTTTGGCGGTTATCATGATGGTTATCGAGGTAGATCATGTTGTGGGGGGCGGAGAACCATAACTCCGCACAAGGGGAACGATCGCATCACGTAGTGTGAATATGGTAAGGCACCCACGAGGCAGTTACATAGTAATAACCATTGCTGTCTCTGGATTGGCCACACCAGAAAACCAAGTATAACTCATTGGCGCTGTCATCCATGAGCAAGAAAGTAGGCACAAGGTGCCGAAGTCCGTCTTACGAGCGGTTCTTGGAAGGATGCAGTTCACCCTTCATGCGACTCGCCGAACACCTCACGGCGCTTCGCGCTGGGTGCAAGCAATGTCTGCCTGGTAGGTGAAAACCCGACGTGCTCCGTCCCGGCATAGTAGGGATGCGCGGGCCTATGGTCATACGGCTACGGCCATGCACAAAATGAGTACAATCCCCCTTCCCCTGTCTCGAAAGGTATGCGTTGCAAATGGCCAAATGACTAAGGCAAGCACGAAATGAGTACGCCCCCCCCCTCCACTGAAAACGCCCCGGGGTGTTCTTTTCGCCTAAAATGTGTATGCGCACCGGAGGGGCATTCTCAAAGGATATTGCGGTATCTACCTGGCACTAACAATAGTTATAATGGAGCTGGCCTGTGTTAACAACTTCAGAGAGGACCCCCGCCCCCCAGCCCCTCCACCCCCACTCCGATACGAACTCCAAAATAGTTTTTTCCCGGCACTGGATTTGTTCCTCGATACTAATTTTCGAGTAGTCTTCCCCCAAAGGGGTGAGGGTGGTGTTGATCTACGGGGGGGATTTAGACTTCAGAGGAAAATAATGTAGAAAAAAAGACGGACGATCAAGCCATCGACCACACGAGGGAGCCCGGGGCTGCTTATCAGGTAGGAGCTGTGTTCGAACCGCAACTTGAGATAATCAAGTACCAGTTCGAACGCAAAGTTCGCCCACGTCATATGGATCGCCGATCCCCACTTGATGACGATATAGAGGTTTTTCCGGGGAGACCTGCATCGTCCAGCTCATGCTACCAGGTAGGAAGCGTACGATCTGCATCATCTAGCACCACATGCTTCCGTAGGTTTGGATCTGTACTCCACTTAACTACAGATCATGCGCAACATATCATGACGGCAGCTATACGATCCATTATTATAGATGATCTACCGTAGATCGGGGTCCGTCCGAGGTGTGAAAGTTTGTGAAGAGGCGTTACTGCAATACTAATTGTTGGGTAGGGGGATGTTTAGGCAGGGTGTGTGTTTGAACCACAACGTAAGGAGCCGTGGGTCCGTCCGAGGTGTGAAAGTTTGTGAAGAGGCGTTACTGCAATACTAATTGTTGGGTAGGGGGGATGTTTAGGCAGGGTGTGTGTTTGAACCACAACGTAAGGAGCCGTACGACGGACACGCGCCGCATACCCTGACACAGTAGGAGTTCCCGATCAAGCGGCGGCGTGAGTGAGGCGGTGTCGCGATATGAGGCGGTCAAAAATCGCATATGGCGCGACTTGGAAATTGCGCTCATAACCTGGAAGAAATTAGACGGCATCTCCCTTTGAGGCCAGGTCATATTGCTCCGGCGCACACACCACAAGAACACACGCGCGCACGCGTTGGACGTTGAAACGTTGAACAGCTGAAACATCGTGGGGTGCATACACTGTACAGTTGTGTCGACACGCAGACAACTGCACGGTTGCGTCGACACGCAGGGCAGTGACAATCCAGCATTTGTGGACAGCGAGAACGGGTTTTTGTGTTGTACGCTTTTCGTTGGAAGAGGTGCTCATCGTGTACGGGGCGGGGGAGGGCTTGGCTCTTCCTTGCGGTGCGGGAGGTGTCGACGTAAACGGGCGGATAACGTCCAAGCAAAAGAGGAAAGCGGGGGGGTGGAAGTGGATGAGGGTGACAAAATAGATCATGTCGGTCACCCCGTGTTTTTTTTATCTCGCCTCAAACCTGGCAGTGTGTCTTCTGCGCTTCCACAAGCCAAGAAAGCAAGTGGCACGGACGTTGGGTCGAACCGGGGGTCACTCCCCCATACCAGGTACACAAACTCGGTACCACTCCACTATCGGGTTGGAACACCGGCACGACCGGCGTGCGGGTTTTGCATGAGCTGTGGAGTGCGTGGAACATCCCCGCTAGCATGTCAAGATCAGGGCCGGCACAATAGTAGAAATACTTGGAACCAATGACTCGTTCTACAGTAGCCCCCCCAACTTTTCTGTACCGAAATCGAATCGCCGGCTTTGAAACCAGCTGCCGGCCGAATCTCCTGAAAAACGGTGCCCCTTGCCCCCCAGACGTAGTCGTTCCATGGTCAGTTGCTAACAAGAAAATATGTGGACGTTGGGATACTTATACCATCCTTCCTCATTTCGAGCAGCCATGAAAGGCTCTTTTTCATGGGTGAGCTATCGTAGAATCAGTCCAACGTTGGAATTAATCGAAGTTTGGTTCCTCCATCGCCGCGTTGACCTCGTGACCTCACACAATCGATGGCGTTTTTATCGCGAGCTATGATCCGAAAATAACCCCCCCCCCCCACAGCTGGTTGACTCGGCGTCGACGGTTGACTCCATACATTTTCCATAACATTTTCTCGGAGGAGTCATCCCACCCCCGGGGTGCAGCAGATTCTAAGAATTTTCTGAGATCCTAACACGAGGAGCTCAATGTCTCAACATCACCCGGAACATTACTTCGAAGGCGTTCGTTGGCTCAATAATACCTATTGTCCGGGTATAGGGCGGGGACACCGAGTGTCCCCTGCAGGTCAGCCTATTGAGCAGGTCCTCGATGAGTACTCACTTTCTCAGCCGTAGTGGAGAAGCAGCTTCATTGTTTCCGCAGAGCCCCGGATAACCACTGAGAGCCGAGGCGCGTACCTCGGTTTCATTTCCTGACTACCCCTAATAGATAACGCCAACATATCATACGAAAACGGCCAACTAACTATCAAGTCAGATAATCGCAGGCCTTTCAAGGCCGTGCCTGAACACTGTACTTCAATGCGCTATTCTTGTAACAAATACAATACAACACTCGTAAAATGATTACTACTATATATAGTATAGTTCCAAAGTTGAGGATCTTGACCTGTAAGAAGTAAACGTTTCACCCCAAAAATGGCTACTCCAACCGCGGGGTGACTCCGAAGTACCCTATCCTGCTACCAAAAGTGCTAGGAGTGGAGTGAACAATCCCCCCCCCCCCCCCCCCCCCCCTGAGGTTCCCCGATTTCGGGAGCTTCTTAGACCTCTCCCCAGAAAAAAAATGAATTGGAGGAAACTTGAAACAAAAACTGCTACCGGGTTGAAAATTAAGAAAAAAAAAAATGCCCATGTCCTAAGGCACACGACGAGAATCATCAAGCAGAAAAAAAAATGTCGTATTTCCGACGATTTTGGGTTAAGGAGCCCCGTCATTCAGAAACCGTTTCCGCCAAAAAACGGTATACCTCTATCGTAGCACGCGGTGTCATTTTGTTTTTGGGGGGGGGTTTGCGGGGGCTCGTTTTTGCGATGGATAGGGGTGACTCGCGCGAGTGAGTGACCCAGCCCCCTCTGTTCCTTTGCAGTCACGTACGATTTTTGTGCCGTTTCATAAGCGCGTCGTGATCCTGCCATGGAATGGTTGGCTACGCGCTTCGCCCCCCAAAAAAAAGCCTATTTTTTTTTTTTTTTTTGCAGTGTGAGGCACGGCGTCACTCGGGTGAGTGGACCAAAACCCGGTAAGGAAGAAAGGGGGTACCCCCCTCCTACCGAAGCCTGGGGCAGGTATCGATACTGGGAGGCACCGCTTCGTGTTGTATAGCTTTTTCTCGTAGAAAGGTTTTTTCTCAGCTCAAGGCTTGGTACACGTCAAGGCTCTAAGTGACGGGATGGGGAAGGTGGATTCTGTCTATCGCCCCCGCCACACCTATACCACGGGTGGCCACTACAGGACCTAAGGGGCACAAATGCTGGAACAGCCAAATACTGCATCGGGTCCACGAGGACCGTTCTAGGAACCTATCTTCATATCTGTAACTAGATACGACGACAGTCCACATCATTAGCCCACCCTGAATAATCGTAATAGTCGCAGATGCAGATCACACGACGATCGAAAATATGGTAACTATGGCACCATCTCAAAATCGGAGAGGGGGGAGTCGAGCAGATGCGGCTGTTCGATACAACTGAATGTAGTCTACAGAACTACCCCCACACCTCGTATATGATGCAAAGACGCCTCTCCTAAGGTCGAGACGTGCTATTCTGAAAAAAGAGAGCAACACAAAACCCCGCGAAGCGGTGCGTGAGATGCGAAAAAGCCACGTGCCATAAAAGCCACGTCCAAGCTTTAGCAGAGACCGAAAGCGAAACACACGGCGGCTCATACGGGCCGGGGTCAACAGCGCAAAAAAAACTGCAAGGGTACTCGACGTGGGGCCGGTGGTACACTCCATAACACCGTCTACAAATTACTTGTTGAACACGACTTTACGTGATACCACACAACAAATAATTTCCAGCCACCACAGCATTAGTTCTTAATTCTATTTCCAGGCATATATAGTTTGTCCTGGAATGGGGGAAGGCGGGTTGTGTAGTAACATTTCAACTCACGTACACCCTATACCACCAACACACACCACGTTCTAACACCGCGCACCACAGCCGCAACCACCGTGCGACACAACGTCCACCGCACAAACAACCAACTTTTTTTTTTTTTTTTTTCATCCTCCGGCGGATGGGGAAAAGTAAAGCTTTATTAGCTCACCACACTTATACGCCTCGTGTGTCGATTTAACTCAGTTGCTTTCGCAGCCCAACGCTAGCTGGCGCACCCTTCGGGTCCCATTGTAGGTATAGCGTAAGCTGTCCCTATCAGTGGTCTTCGTTACAACCCCGGCAGCGCAAGCTACCAACGAAACAATTTAGGATCTTCCCAGATCGCACGAGCGGACGAACTGGAAGAACAAACGAGCACGAGCTCCCACCGCGCCCCGCGCCTCGTTATATTCAACATGAACGGATGGATATGAATGCCTGCACGCATGCACGCATGCACGCAGCACCTAACTGACGGCTGCCTGGTGCTGCTGTATGTAGTATAATATCATGAGATACAGGAGGATGTTTCAACGTGTTTTGTCTCTCCGGTGTCATTTTTTTCCTCCGCTGCCTGCCGCTGTGCCGCTGATGTGGTATTATGAGGTGCAGGAGGATGATTCAACATGTTTTGTCTCTCCGGTGCGTTTTTTCCCTCCGGCTCCCGCGCTCGAGCCTCTCTGTTTCAGGTCTTGCGGCACCTTGCCGGGTAGTCCATACGTAGTGCCAATCAACCCGGGAGGAACAAATAGTTGACTGATTATGTTGTTTGTTGTCGGCGATGCGCTTTTGTTCTGTGTGTTCGTGTTTGTTGCCTCGTACCTCGTACTGCAGTACTTATTCTACTGCTGCTGCTGTTGTTGCTACTCTCCTGTGGTCACGCTCGTGTTTTTCTACATGTTTCTGAAGCCAGCATCATTATATATCATGATACACACATGATGCCTTTTTTGTTCTTTATTTGCTCATTCATCCCACATATTTCACCTCTGCACCTTTTCTTTCTTTTTCTCTCTCCCTAGACGTATCTCGGGTCCAGGGTCACTACTCGTAGGCAGACTCTTCTCCCCCCTCCCCTCTACGGCCCGAGCCTCCATTATTCTCGCCATAAGACTTCAACCATTTTCTTCCCCCGTCGACCCTCATCGAATTGCTCGTGATGCCACATTCATACATCATCATTCTGTTCTTCCTCTGGCCTCCTGTGGGACGATTTGCAGCAACAAGCAAAGATAACAAGCAAGCCGAGGCAACCTTCTTCCGCCGCAATCTGTTGCGGCGTATAAACTTTCCTCCGTGCACCAGCGTTTTGCGCCTTTTCTCTCCGTGGTGGGTGCCGCACATCGTTGGGTTCAGCATTACTCTCCCTCCATCAGTCTCAGCCGTACAGTATCCCTGTTTGTTGCGGCACACAGCACACACATCAAAGATCTTCCTCCCGATTCCCTCCTACTCCCCGCTCCCCCTCTCCCCCCTCCTCCTGCTCGTCCTTCTCCTCCTCCTCCTTCTCCTTCTCCTTCTCCTCCTCCTCCTCCTCCCGGCTCCTCCGTGCTGCATGCATGCAAGAAGATCGATATTTTATCGGGGGGAATGTATCATACCAATCGAGGGGGCAAGAAAATAATCCGACCCACGCGTGGCATTGTTGTTGTTGTTGTTGTTGTTGTTGTTGTTGTTGGTGGTGGTGGTGGTGGTGGTGGTGGTGTTGTTGTTGTCGTTGTCGTTGTTGTTGTTGGTGTTGTTGTTGCTGTTGTTGTTGTTGGTGGTGGTGGTGTTGTTGTTGTTTTATCCCCCGGCGGATGGGGAAAAACAAAGCTTTTCAGCTCATGTTATAAGGCTTAGTTTGGAACAACAATCCATTGTAATTTCACGCACAGGTTCGGGTCCTGCCGACGGCGCCATTTGTTAAGGAATTAGTGGGGTATTAGTCCGTCTGACCACTTGCAAAATGTTAACCAATAGCTCAACAATCTATTGTAATTTCACGCACAGGTTCGGGTCCTGCCGACGACGCCATTTGTTAAGGAATTAGTGGGGTATTAGTCCGTTTGACCACTTGCACCCACTAATTCCTCAACACTCACCACACTTCTACGTACAGTCGTCCCCGCTTTAAAGACACTTTTCTTCTTGAGACAACTCCCCGCTTTAAGGACACAAAAATACCAGAAGCATGGTGCCCCGCAGATGGGAAACATTACGGGGGGGGACACTTTTCCACCATACGGGCCCCCAAAAATTGCTGTAGTACACCTTTAGACTGCACCGAAAGCGGTCTGCTGCTGCTACTGCATGTGGGTATGGAAAGATTCCTCCCATCTGCTGGCGGTTCATCTGCTGCGGGCTTGTAGCCATGTGGCGAAACAACGTGCAAAATCAAAGCTCAACTAGTGTCACTGATTCACCAGTGCCCTTGCGGGCGGCCCATGCACTTTTGTGGTCGGGGCATCGGAGCGGAAGGCCACGGACAGCAGAGAGAGTGCTCGGGTTGCCAGCAGGAGGAAATATTGAGACCAGGCTGGCAGCAGCAGCAGCAGCAGCAGTCCCATGGAAGTGGATGATGTTTGGTGTTTTTTGTTTGTCTTGGGCGAAGTCTCGTTTAGCTAAACTTACCATAATTTGTTTTGTGTTTGCCTCGTTTTTACCTTTGGAAGGAGCGGTGTCCTCTTTTTTGGTGTACTTTCCTGATTTTTACTTCTGGTGTTGTCTGCGTTACCGGCATTTTACTTGATAGTGTCGTCCCAAGTGTGGGTAATTTTGTTTGGTCTCCATGTGGCAGGTAGCCTGTGCCTGTACCGTGTCAGAGTTCCAAAAACAGATGTGATGTTCACCGTGAGGACAACGCCTTAACAGAAATAAAAGCCTACAACAACACCAGCGCACTACCGTACACATTACACTATGTAGGTCGTGCTGCACCCCTTCCCGTGTTTCGGTGGGAGAGGGAAATTCACACGATGGTATGCACGTATTGGAGTACAGCAGCAGTAGCTTCGGCCTTCAAATCACCTTGTGTCGTAGGTTTCAAACAACACCGTTTCGTGGTCGCATTCCTGCTGCGAATGCGCGTCCGTTGACATATGCTACGCCTACGTTGACCCCCGGGACGGTGAGTTAGTGGCCCCGGAATCTTAACGACACTTCCCCACGTTAAAGACACTCGAAAAAAACAAAACGTGGTGTGTCTTTAAAGCGGGGTCGACCGTATTTTCAAACACACCGTGTGTCAATTTAACTCAATTGAATTCGCAATCCAGCGCTAGCTGCCGTGTCCTTTGGTTCCCGCGGTAGCTGTCGTCGCTGCAGTTCTCACATTAACTCGCACAAAATCAAGTCCGTGGCCACATGACAGGCTCCAGTCACTATGGACATGTCGAGTGGAAGAGTATCCCAGGGGGAAATAATAACAAAAAAAATGGTACACGAATGTATCATGGCTGACGCAAGTCGTACATCCGCCAAAAAAATATATGAAAGTGCAATCAGAAGCCAGTGCTCGTGCTATAACATACGTTTCAAGACTCGCAGCTGAAACCAACTACAACACCGCGTGCCACCCGGGCAAGTTAGTCAACGTACAAATCCGAGGGGAAAAAATACTGATGACAAGACAAGCTTGGACAAGAAGTAAAAAGGAGGGAAAAAAACGAGAGAAATAGAAAACAAAGCACGGAACTATTGCGTACAATTTCAAACAAGGTTCGTGGGCTCGCCAACCGAGAGGGTGTAGCGAGGGAAGTCAAGCTACACAGCGTTACGGGGCGGAAAAAAAACACGTCCGATCTAAGCAAAAAAAACAAAACGGAGTAAGGCAACCGCGTAAACATTACACGTAGTAAGTGAAGACAAACGTAAGCTTGCCTGCAGGGGGGGGGGGTGAGGTATTCATGTTGTGCATGGCCGCAGTCGTATGACCATAGACCCTCGCATCCCTACTATGCCGGAACGGAGCACGTCGGGTTTTCACCAACCAGGCAGACATTGCTTGCACCAAGCGCGAAGCGCCGTGAGGTGCTCGCCTGCAGGGAGGGGGTGGCAAAAACATATTAGCCAACCAACCAGCCAATTTTCAATGCTATCAATACGCATCGTACGAATGACGCAATTGAATTAGAAAACAAGTATAGTGTAGCAAAGCAAGGAAATGAAAAAAATGAAGGCGGAAAACAAAGAAAAGAAGAAAAAAGAAAAATCAGATTCTAGAAAATGACTGAACACGGCATTGGACACATAAAGGGTATGGCGCCAAGTGCTTAAAGGACACTGAGAGGAGAACATAGCAAGGCGAAGATGTTCGGCGGCCTTACGCTAGCTACTTACGGCCATGGGAAGGCACACATACTTCAGGACGACGATGGCCAGACCCAGGCTTCAGTCTCTTGGGCAAGACGTCCCCCCTCCCCCCCTCCCCCCCCCCTCCCTCCCCCCTCCCCCCTTTCCCCCTCCCCCCCTCCCCCGTCTCCTCCTCCCCCCTCTCTCCCTCCCCCCTTCCATCTTCCCCCCTTTCCCCCTCCCCCCTTTCCCCTCCCTCCCTCCCCCCCTCCCCCCCCCCCCCCCCCCCCCTCCTCCCCTCCTGCTGCCTCCGCCCGTCCCCCCTCCTCCCCTCCCCTTTTCCCCCATCCCCACCTAACCTCGCCCTCTCCCCCCAACTGAGTATAGATGTCGACGGTGCGCGTCGCTGCCGCGGTTATCGCGTGTCGCTCTGCATCTCCACAGCTCTTCGCGTCATGCCATTTCCGCATGAATGCCTTTGTCCCCTCTTCGACCCGTTGGAACCGTCTGCCGGCCTTCTGAGCAGCATTTCGCCACAGTTCGAACCTCATGCAAAAATTCCATCCTATCTTCCTCCAGGCGCACCATTCAAATCCTTCCCTTGCCCACCTGCGTAGCCCTTACCCCCAACCAGCCCCCCAAACATCGCCCTATGTCAGACGCTCCTACGCCGTACGTGCCACGAACCCTGGGAACAATATCCGCCGTTTCCGCACTATCGCCCCAATGCTCTCAGAGTCTGGCTTGGCAATTGCGTCGGCGCACGAGAGGGTGTGTTCGTCGCGCTTCTGTTTCCGCCAGCCGAGGCATCGGTGTAGCGTGGAATGGTGAACATGCCGTAGCCTGTTGTAGTCATGCTTCTTCGGGCTCCGCGTCATGCACCCGTTGAGTAGTGTCGCGATCACCTCGGCTTTCAACATCCGCACCGTCAGCTGTATGCGCACACCCGGGCGATCATAGACAGATGCGGGGGGATACCTGGCACCCCCTCCCCCCCCCGTACGCCCGAATATTAAGTACATACAACACTTCAAGCATTAGAGGGAACAGAGGGACCCCCCCCTGCTTGACACGAAGCCTTCCATACGACTCTAAAAATACTAGACTATGCTTGCTGCTGTGCGACAGCCCGTAGGCCATGCGTACGAAGCTGCGCGCCGCTGCGGCGACTGCAGCAGCAATGTAGAGAGCGCTACAAAGTAGCTATGAGCTCGCCCGAAGTGGACCAGACAGTCTTGGGGCCGCTTTGGACCGGCTGGCTCGGCTAAATGAGCGCTGCGTGAAGCAGGTCGAGAGGGACGGAGGTATATCATATTGCGTTGTCGGCTTGTGGGGACGACTTTGGCGACGGCTCTGCTCTCCACGCTGAACTTGCCAGACAGCACGACCTGCGGAGGAGAGTACATCGATTTTGCAGGAACACCATGGTCATGGGCATTTCCTACAAGTGCACTATATTGACCAACTGTCGTTTGCTGTAGACTCAGCACCGGTATTTTGCGAAGCTTTATGGCGCCCTATATCTCACCAAGCTGCCTGGTACCTTGTACGTACCAGAACATTAGTCTATATCAGGAACACGTACGTGCGTACTTAAGGACCATTCGACAACATAATATTCGACAAAGTATTGAAAAAAAACTTCCGAACACATCAGATATCTGATGTATCAGCTAGCTGTGAGTTCGGTCATTTTAGGGTCGATACTCATCTTTGCCAGCTCCGTGGTTCGATACACCTGCCGCTCGTTTTCGTCCTACGGGTGTTGTCAAGATGGACATTAACAGCCACCATTGAAATAAGATACTATGAATATGCGAATACAATGTAGGAGTTACATTGGCACCATAGTCTAGTCTATTTGATGAAAAATATTTATAAGGACGTCAGCCGTGAGTTCGACGAATTTCAGGTTCAATACTCATCTTTGCAAGCTGCGTTGTTGGTACTTGTAATACATTTTATAACTAATTTTCAAGAACGTCAGCCGTGAGTTTGACGAATTCAGGTCAATACTCATCTTTGCACGCTGCGTTGTTGGTACTCGTAGTATACTATATGAGTGAGTTTTGATTGGGAGGTGTCTTATTTTTGCCCACTATAATGGTAAGTATTGGTATTTATACTTTAGGTGGGGAATTTTGAGCTAGGTAAAACATCACATCTATTTTATAAATTTATTACTGTAGTTTCCACTATTATACTGCTTTATCATATATATGTATGGTAGGCGGTTTACTTTTGTTTTTCTCCCCCCGGCTTTAATATCGGGAAGAGTACGAACACATAATATTATTATAAGTTATCTATATGTTGCTCTTAATACAGCATTCGAGAATCAAAGTCAGCTACTACGAAGGAACGAAAGTGAGTACTCTCCGAGGACCTGTTCAATTGGCAGACCTGCAGGGGGCACTCTGTGTCCCCGACCTTTATTTAATTTAACATACTCCCACCCCCAAAGGATTAAAAACTCTGTGGGACACGAACCCACGGTTCCAAATTGATTCGCTGTCACTCTAATATTAAAATACATGTATGTATAGTCTATATTTTCAGGACATCAGGTGTGAGTTCGACGAATTTTGAATATGCTTGCTGGTACTTGTACTATGCTATGTGGGTGAAATGTTTTTGGGATTACGCGTACGTTTCGTATACCCCCCCGTAGAGAAAAAGGAGAGAAAATAAATGTACGCTTATTAGACTATTATTAATATTATGGCCGCGAGCTGCAGCGGCATCCTTTGCCCGTAGCCCGCGTGCCTCCTCTACTTGGCATAACAGCAGTTAGCAGCAGTAGCGCTTGCCGGAGCTACCGCAGTCGAACACTCGGAGCCGTTGCGTTGCGCGTCTCCGTTGCCACTGCGTGGCGACGTGAACTCTCCTTTACTGTGCGGTATTATAGGCGGTAGAAGAAGATAATAAGGTAAAACCGCTAATTACAGCAGCAAGCAGCAGTTGTAGTAAGTAGTATATAGTACCTTGTAGTGCAATACTACACTACAACAAACAGCAGTTTGTTCAGTATCTATCTCTGCATGATGAATGAATGCATGCTCGTTTATTAGCATACACGATCGTACAGCACGCAAAAAAGCAGCTAATACTAACCAGAAAACACTGCCGCGCACCAGGAAGAATGTAGTGTCTGGTATACATACAGTCTAGACTACTAGTCTAATGCCCGCACGTGAGACAACGCCACCTGGACACCTTAATTAATAAAGGCCACGGCTTTTACCCACAGAAAAACAAGATCACGAAGAAAAAAAACGGTTAAAAACTACTGACTGCTGCTGTTGTTGTTGTAGTTCAGGGATTTTGGAGGTGGAGGGGGGGGGGGAAGAGGGGGAAGCGGGATATCGTGGGCTCCTCGGCCGTTTCTGGGCCCGTTTGGGGTTCGGGTGGGGATCAGGGTCAGGGTTATAGGGTTAGGTAGGGGGTTAGGGGTCGGGTTGTGTCTACGCCCGTACCTTGCTTGATCCCAGCAGCAAGTGCTTCCTATAGCGTGTGCAAACGCGAACGAACGCCTATCGCCCCAAAGATCCGCGCGATGAGATCGTCGTTCGCTGCGCCGTGCGGCGAGCGATATCCAGATCACGCACGATCCTGTCCCAGCAGGTAACAAACAATATATAAATACGATTCTTTACGGCTGTTGCCCTCTTACTTTTTCCCTTTCTGCCTCTTCTTTCGTTTGTTTTTCGCCCGTCGCGCGGGTTGCTCATATTGCGCGGCTGGCAATGCATGGCCTTTAATAACCTTCCTGTATTTGCAATGTGTATCTATGTCTCGTAGTTTGTGGACACATAACTCGTCTCTCTGCGAGGGATCAGCACGAACATTTGCAAGCTCTCATGCTTGGTCGTTTGTGTGCTGGGTACTGGATGTAGATGTGAGTGCAAATATCATTTTAGAATGAAGAACACACACACTTTGGGGATAAAGTATAGGGTTGTTTCTTCGATTTCCCCTTCATTTTGTTTGTTTCATTTTTTGTTTTATTTTTATCTTTGTTTTTATTTGTTTTCTTATTTTGTTTTTTGTTTTTTGTTTTTGTTTTTGTTTTTGTTTTTGTTTATTTCGTATTTCTCTCTTCCAATGTATTTCTGTTGCTGACGTATGTATGTTGTGCCTGTCGTACCCAGTACTAGGGCATGACATTGCGTTGTCGAATGCATTACGATGCATTATCTCTGTGTCGTGGCTTGTGACCACAGAGCTGATCTTTCTAGGGTGGAGAATCAGTACGGACACTGGGTGTGCTGGATGTCGACGAGTAGAAGAACGGTTTAATGTGAAGAACACACACACACACACACACACACATAGCACGAAATAATAGTTCCGAGCGAACGGTTTCAACCAATAGCAAAGATGCTGCGACAGGCGGCGTAAAAATGAAAAATTGTTCTTTGATACAGAAATAGAATCAAGTTTTTTGAAAAGCTAAAAAGTTTGAAAAACAATCAGGATTCGAATGGGCCCATTTTTATTATTTATTGAAATTATCACAACAAATTGCTGGACTAAAAGATCCCACCCAGTGCATGCATGCACAAGCACACACACAAGAGGACAAAAGGGGAAAGAAAAAAAATCGTTTCGCCGGGCTTTTCTGCTGGACTGGGCTGCACGACAACAACGCACGCCGACGAGCGATCACCCCGTCCCATCCAGTCCATCAACCCGCAACAACAACGCATTCAACTTCGTGACATTCATCCATCCGCCGTGGTCTCTCGCTCGTTGGTTTCACTGGCTATATACCGCATAGGCAGACGGCATAGAATCGGGGCAGGTTGTTGTGGTGTTCTCCCTGGGTTCGGGTGGTGCAAGGTGGCCGCAGGGCAGAAAAGACTCAGTTGCCAGCTTATCCTGTCACGCTCTTGTCTGCTTCGAAAGAAAAATCCGTCGAAAAAAAGAAGTCAGTTTTAGTATGGCTCGACCAATCTCGAAGTCACGAGTACGCGGCAACGCCCCGACGATGATGGTCTCTCGTGCAAGCACAGCAGGCCCGAGGCGATCGCCGATGGCTTCGTTCTGGCGATGGCCGGCCTTATCGCTGCCTCTACTGCTCGGGTTCCTCTGCGTTGGTCACTCAGCCACGCTGCGAGCAGTGGACGCAGCAGCAGCGACAGCATCAGCAGCAGCATCAGCAGCATCATCGACATCATCATCATCAGCAGCAGCAGACGGAACAGATTCCGACACGTCCACATACGAGTCCTCGTGGGACTCCTCCCCGTTCAACCTACAGAGCGTTGCCGAGAACAACCTGGGCTTGATGGCCAGGGCTTGCTCCCAGACCTTCTGCCACGCGGGGATCACCGGGCTGGACCTGTGGGTCTCTCTCGAAGAGGTGAGACGACACGCACGCCCTGGTTGATTTTATATGACTGCTGTATTAATAGTACAACAAGGTAATGCAGGGTGGACCCACTTTTGGATTGTAGATCGAGTGTATGATGCAGCATTTACTGGTATTTCATTTTTTCATGTACTGTATCCTATATGTTTCTGAAGCTCGTGCCATTGCTGCGCAGATGGTACTCGTACGTGCTGCTAGACGGTATGATGCCTGATAAAATATGCACAACGGTACGATGCATTTTACGAAAATTTCATGATGGGTAATTTTCTTTTGCTGTGCGTATTTATCAGAGAACCCCCCCCCCCCGCTGTACAGTAGTTCGTACTTGTTGCTGAATTTTATTTTATCCCTACGAAGTCAATGATGCGGGTCCGTATCTTCCCGAGTGCATACTCACTAGTGCTCCTGCCAGGTATTGTAGGGACTTTCTGTCTTTTGCGGAAAAACTGACCCCAGCCAAAGGGAAACCGCGAGAGCGCGAGTTAGTAAAATATGGATGGAAATCGATGAGCATAAAAAGCTGAGGTAAAACCTCTTACTTACGAGTTGTGCGGTTGTGCTGGAAAAATTACCAAAAAGTGGATTGAAAAAAAGACTGTAACCACGACCCTGGCAACCATCTTCTCCTGGTTGCTCCGGGTATTTGTATCTGTTACGTGTGAGCCCCCCCTTGGGCTGGTTGCTGACACGCCCGGGTGTTCGTCTCTTGATAATATGTGTCTCCGGTTTGGGGGGGTGGGGTGGCTGTGCATTGCCCGTCGACGTGTTGGACTGTCGCTTTCGGGACAATCCTCGAGGCAGCACTACTATCAATGCCTCTTCATTCTCTCCACGCACTCAGCCTCTCACTCTGTCGTTGCTGCTCTGCATAAATACGGGTGCACGTTTATTTGACAACACACCACCAACAAACAAACGACGAATCAAACACAGCAAGACAGATATAGGTCTACTGCCACAAGTATATGGTACTTTTGTCCTCACGCGTGCACGCAAAGCAACCACATCACTCCAATACCCGCGATACCTTCTTCGTATAAGTGTCACAGATAGATTTGCTTCTTACTGTTCCTCAATAGTACCTGGTACAGCAACAACGGCAGGTAGGTGCTGCAGCAGCATGCTGCTGCTGCAGTAGCACACGAAATCCCAACCCCGAAAATCATTTGTGTTCATTCTGATAACAAGTTAAAAGTCAAACTCGAAAATTATTACTTTTTATTATGATATAATAATAAAAAAGAAAACGTCGAACAACCATGCCACCATCCACCCCTCCTGCTGGATGAAATCGTACCCCCCAATGCGTCATGTATATTATTAGTACCTCCCATTATGAAAAAACTCACCCACATAGTATATTACAAGTACCAACAACGCAGCTTGCAAAGATGAGTATTGACCCGAAATTCGTCGAACTCACGGCTGACGTCCTTGAAATAATTTGATCAAATACCTGGTATGGGTTTTACTATTGTACCACCAGAACGCTGACGCTAAACACCTGCTCTCGATGTTTGCATCCTCTGGTCCCACGCCGACTTGATCCTAACCGACCTGAGCTTTGCTACCTGACCCTGAAAACAGCACTTAACCGCCGGCAGGGCCGAACCGAAAAAAAAGGAAACATCTGATGATGTGCAAAACAACTCTTTGTTGTGTACACGGTGTGGGATAGTCCACAAAAAAAGGGTTTCGGTTCACCCTGCCGGAGGCTATCGTGGGTCAGCTTTTTGGAGGACTCAGGTTTATGCGGGAGCAGGGTGTTTGTATTCAGATTTCTCGTGGTGTATACCACACGCAGCTACTATGTGCCCAGTAACCAATCTGGGTGTACAGACCGCAGCGTTAGTTGGGCATTATACTACTATTACTACTACTACTACTTGTACTACCTCTACTGCATGTACTCTGTACGGGATGTTTTTGATGTCACGATGCTGCTGTCGCCACCGTCGGCAGTCGACAGAGTACTTGATGGCGAGAGGCAGCTTTCTCTTTTTTCCGTGCTGTCTTCGTTCTTTCTATCATGCATGACGACGAGAGAGTTCAGATTTATTTATCGGAAGACAGATAGATGTGTAGACTAGATCTAGACTAGTTTAGTATGTGTCCATCCAAATTCTATTTGTATCATTCGTCGTCCAGCAGTACGAAGTGCGCGACATATTTCACAGCTCGACTAAGAGATGCGAGAAATATATCGTACACCTGAGAAAACTACGATACGTTCGGCGGTGTTTGTTTATGCAGAGAGTAGCCCAGGGCACAACCTACAACAACAGTAGCAAGCAGTAGTCTAAGTACCCCATTGCGCAAGAAGAAAGAGTGTTTAGCCTCGCCCGAAATAGATACGGTAGGGGTTGTTCTCTGTTGTACTGTGTAGTCCCGTTTTTTTTTGTTTTTACTGCTGCAAATAGTCTGCGGTGTGCTGGCTTGCACATTTTTGTTTTCGCCCGCGTGCTCATTTGCTGTTGGCGTTGCAAGGATGGCCGTTGTTGTATCACGCAGCTTGACAAATTGTAAAGATGAGTATACCGGCATTTTTTTATCGAACTCAAGTCTAACATATAGGCTAGACTATATATGTAGACTAGTCTAATGTGAATATTTAATAATAATTTTATGAGAACACCTTGCTGTGTTTGCAACGCATATCTCTGTCTCGTTGTGTGTGACCACAGAGACAGACAGAGCTCGTCTCTCTCTTTGGGATGCATCAGCGCGGACACTGGTTGTGCTGTGGATGTAGATGATGAGTGGAAAATATCAGCTTATTAATGCAAAGAACACGCAGACTAGCATCCCCCACGGTTTCCGAGGCAAACTACGTGGATTTGTTTGGTGTTTGAAAATGTTTCGCAGTGAGTGGTTGAAAGGTTCGCGTGCCAATAATATTCCAATTCCACGTATAAGAACACCCCTCGTATTCGTAACTACAACAACTGCTGCCGTGTTAGTTGTACCGAAAAAGAAACCCCTCCCCTCCCGCCTCCTTCTTCACTTATTTGTTGTCTTTCTGCAACCAAATGCCCCGAAGCAACCCCTCCTCCTCCCCGGCCCTTACTTATACACGTATTATAGACAGCTTGCTGTTGTGTTGATACTATGTCGACATAATAATACTGGTTCTTGTACTTTTGCTATCAACCCTTTTTTCACGTGTTGCACACATGTACCCCCTCTGAATCGACGTACTCGTGGATTGTCCCGGAAAAGTGTTTAGTCAGTTCTAAAAAGGCGGTTTTGAAGTCATGGCCACAATCTGGTCCGGTCTCAGGAGCGTTCCATACAAAGCAGGAACGCTGGCTCGCCAGGCTGGATTTTCCGTCTGAAAAAAAACGAGTACGTTCCACACTGCTGTAATTCTGTGGACCCGCTGGCTCCCGAGCCTCTTGTATTCCTATCATATTGTAGAAAAGTTGGGCAGCATGGGAGGAGATACCATGACAAAATTATATGAACCTCACTCAGCCTTCTTATGGTGCCCGTCTTGGGAGTACCAGTATGATATACAGGGTATGCGGGTATTGTGTGCTCTTGTACCTCATCGGAGAAACCGCCGGCAAGCGGTGGCAATAGCAGCAGCAGCAGCAAGCAGTCCCCCCTGCTTGGTTGTCGGCAGCCCCGCGCGCCGTGAGATTGGCTTCCGGCCATCCTACTCGCGGGGGCGGGGGCGGACTCTCTATTCCGGGGGGGGGGGGGGGGGGGGCGAACTCATTTGTTGCTTGCCTTAGTCATTTGGCCATTGACCACGAATCCCTTTCGTGACGGAGCATCGTTCCTACTCCTATTAGAGACACCTCCAACATTTGGGCGCTCATTACGCTTCTTCCACAGCCTATATTATATACGTAGAAACTTTTTGCTATCCTACACCCGTCCTGTTTCGCCGCGTGCGGCCATCATCTATCTCCTAGGATAGCGATCGTTTTCTCGCTACTCTCTAGTGTACCAAACTCTTCCATGTCACATACGTCTAATTTCATCATCTCCTCTAACGCATCCCGTTCCTCCTTGTACATTTCACATTCTCTTACTACGTGAGACCTACTCTATCGTTGTGCCACACGGGCATATATTTGTAGCCGCGTCCTCCTCCTGACCTACTGGTGTATCTCTTTCTTCTTTTTGGCAGGTCCAGGTCTCCTACACGAAATCGCGCGGGGGGGGGGGGGGGGGTGAATAATATCAACATACTGGGGGGGAGGGCTCTAGGGTAGGCGAGGGTAAAAGCAGGAGCAACAAAACTATGCTATGCTTCCCCTCCTTGAGCCCAAGAAGGGAGCAACAAAAAACGTTATGGAGGAAAACACGAAAGACCACCTATTTGAAGAAAACAACTTGTTCTGTCTATCCAACACGCGTCAACATGTATGTGCGTAGTCTGTGTTGTCCATCACTGTTTGTTACCTTCCGGCTGCCGGCTCAACTCGTGGGAGCTCTTGGTGGGGTTTTCCTGGAGAAGAACGTGGTCACAGGCGTCGTCGTCCCTTCCGCCCCCTTGAGTTGCAGATATTGTCCCTTGTCCCGCCCCTGGGTGGCAGGTGTCATATCCTTCTTCCCCCGCTGTGCTTGCCTTTCTTACGGGGCGCACGGGTGGGCTCTCGCCGTTTCACCAACGGAAGAATATTTAAATAATATGGGGTTTTGTACAATACCGCCGTGACACCACGCAAGATATCACACCCCCTGGGGAGATAACACACCCCCTGGGGTGATAACACACCCCCTGGGGAGATAACACACCCCCTGGCGAGATGACACACCCCCTGGCAAGATATCACACCCCCTGGCAAGATAACAACCCCCCCTCCCTGGCAACGATAACGCACACCCGCCGGGGAGCAATTTCCGCGCCGATGTTCTCCTCAAAAAGGGGGAAGAGACACTCACGCAGCGAAAAAAATGTGTCGAGATACTGCTATTGTAATAGACACATACATTTGCATCACTTTGAGTCTTCTTTGATCTCTTTCCTTATCGTTTCTTTGTCGGGAAAATCAGGTCGGGAATTCGTCCGAGAGGGGGTGTCTTATCTGTCGTGCGTGTTACACGGCAGAACTTCGAGCCGCAGCAGCAGTGCAACTGCCAGCGGGGTTCATTGATTCCTCTTCTTTGTTGCGTAGAACTACAATGTTGTTGCACCCACGTTTTTGTGACAAACCATACTTGGAGTTTAGTGGAGATTTTTTTCTGGTCGTCTAAACCTTACGATATTATGGTTAAACCAATTTTCAACTGAACTCGCTCACATTTTGAGGGGAAAACTGCAGCAGTGCATGGAATTTTGGAATGGGATGGTGTTTAATAAGGCTTTGTGTGGGTAAGCTATCGGCCATCCTTTGCAAATGGTCAAACGGACTAATACCCCACTAGTACCTTAACAAATGGCGTCGTCGACAGATCACGTGTTTTTTGGGTTGTGGGTTCAAATCCCACATCCACCATTAATAAAGTTTTTCAGACTTTCCCCATATCGAACTTGAAAAAACTCTCCCCGGCCGAGGTGCTATCCCGCCGTTTCAGGGAGGGGGAAGCGTATTGTAAGGCTTAGTTTGGGCAAGCTATTGGTTAACCTTTTGCAAGTGGTCAAACGGACTAGTACCCCACTATAATACCTTAACAAATGGCGTCGTCGACAGACCATGGGTTTTTCGGGTCGTGGATTCAAATCCCACCATCAACAATAATAAACTTTTTCATACTTTCCCAATGGTCGAACTTGAAAAACGCTCTCCCCGGTATACCCAGGAAATGAAACCGCTTGGATATTGACAGGTCCGCCCGTGTATCCGGCCGACCTGCTATCCCGCCGTTTCGAGGGGGAAGAGTGTTGTGATGCTCAGGTTGGGTAATAAGCTATCGGTTAACCTTTTGCAAGTAGTCAAACGGACTAAATAATACCCCACCAATTCCTTAACAATGGGTCGTTTTTGCAGTAGTAAAAATGGTCAAAACTCTCGGCGGGGAGCCGGCAGTATCTCACGCTGCTCTGGAAAAAAACGAGTACCGGCCCTTAAATTGTGATCGAACTCATGGCTGACGTATTCAAAATCATTAAAAAAAAATAAAATCAAAACGGCACCAGGTATATAGCATCATCAGCAGCAAGCAGTCTCTCTACTCTGGTATCCGCTAACGTACAGACGGTGGTGAATAGAGTCTGCTGGGGTAACCCATGTAGCACCACCCGCAGTCCCAACATTGGGACAAACCGCTTGGAGTTAGACTAGGATCATCTACTCGTAGAGCGTTGGAGATGGGTTAACCCATTTTGCACCGCACTCCCAACATGAGGATACATCCCTTGGACCTAGACTAGGTTAATTTTAGGAGTTGGAAAAGATTCATGTACGGGTTCGGGCCAGGGTCGTATGTATGAATCTGGTACAACTGCTGTGTGGGCCATGTGTGTGTCTAGTGTATATATATATATATCTATACATATATATACACGTGCGAGTAGCTATCTCGGTGTATGATGTAAACATATATTTTGTGTTTGGTTTGCGTATGGGAAATGTGTGTAGACTACCATGTGTATGCATGGGGTGTGTATATACCAGGTATCATACTATGTATACAAGCAGCATCCCGGGGACGCACCTGGTACAACAGGATAAGACTAAAACCAGGAAAAAAACATCGATGCAAAATCGACGAGCGAAAAAGCTGACAACAAGTGGGAAGGAAGGCTGTAAACACTAAGCGCGATAAGAAATAAAGGCACGTACTGGGGGGGGGAAGGGAAGACGCCTGTGACCACGGCTTGTCCAAAGGGTCGCTGAGGGCAAAACCTCTCACGAGTTGATTGAGCTGGACAGAAGAAGTGGTAATTGAGAAAGAAAGAAAAAAGTGACAATCCAACAAGAAAGTGTTTTAAGGCTTAGTTTGGGTGAGCTATTGGTCAACCTTTTGCAAGTGGTCAAACGGACTAATACCCCACTGATAACCTTAACAAATGGCGTCGTCGACAGACCATGGGTTTTGGGTCGTGGGTTCGATCCCCACCATCCACAATAATGAACTTTTCAGATTTTCCCCATGTCGAACTTGAAAAATACTCTCCCTGGTATCCCCAGGAAACGGCTTGGATATTGACAGAGGTCCGCCGTATATCTGGCCGACCTGCTATCCCGCCGTTTCAGGGGGGGTGAGTGTTATAAGGCTTAGTTTGGGTAAGTTATTGGTTAACCTTTTGCAAGTGATCAAACGGACTGATACCCCACTAGTAACCTTAACCAAAAGAGTCTCTCGAACGCTGAACGCTCCGGCCCACAGCATTCATTTCTTGCTTGGGAAAGAGCGCTTTCTACACTAGTTTCAACATAACGGCTCCCGCCTGTTAAGCCGTATCTGTTTCGTCCAACCACCGAGCTAACAAGCAGGTCCTTGGAACAGAGTGCGTTCTACACTGCTACTTCAACATCACGACTGCCATACATATTGAAGCAACTTTAAGGACCGAAAATCATGCGTTATTCTACTAATCTACCTAATATTGTCAAGAGATTGGTGAAACTACCTCAAAATTTGGGGGACAGACTGGTGCACTGTAAACCCACCACTGAGCTAGCAGTGTCAGCGCTGACTGCCGCTCAGTACTGGTGGAACTATCTTGTATTTGGGTACATGCTGGTACACTGTAAGAAAGAACGCCACTGAGCTAGCAATCAGCGCTGACTGCCGCTCAGTGGTTGGTCATGATGTGTACCAGGTACATAACACCAAATGTGTCATCTTCCTGTGCTTCTCAGCCTGGTGTTAAGGTGTTAGTACGGTAGGTATTAGTCCGTTTGACCACTTGCAAAAGGTTAACCAATAGATTACCCAAACTTGGCCTTGTAACACTCTTCCCCCCTGAAACGACGGGATAGCAGGTACACGGGCGGACCTGTCAATATATCCAAGCCGTTTCATTCCCTGGGTATACCAGGGAGAGTATTTATCAAGTTCGACATGGGGAAAATCTTGAAAAAACTTCAAGTATATTTTGGTGGATGTGGGATTTGAACCCACGACCCAAAAACCCATAGTCTGTCGACGGCGCCATTTGTTAAGATATTAGTAGGGCATTAGTGCGTTTGACCACTTGGAAAAGGTTAACCAATAGCTTACCCAAATTAAGCCTTATAAACACTGGCTAGCAGCCACCACAGGCGACTGTTAGCTTCTCCGTGGGCATGGTGTATCTCTGACACTGAATGAAGTTGTCGTTTTTCCAGCATGAATCTCAACCTGCTCTTCTCGGCGTTCGTTGTTGTTGCGGTAGGTGTCATGCTTAGTTTTACCGGTGTCACGTAAAATATATACTACTTTTCGAATGTATAGACCTATAGATATATATATAGGTGTCACAACTACTTGCTGAATTTATGACGTTTCCAAAAAATAATCGCAAACCCCGGACAGCACATGAGCTATGTAGCTCATCTGTGGTTTATACTAGCTCACACCTTCAAAACGTGTGCAGATGAGCTATCTCCTATAATCGTTTACATATAACAGCTCACGCCTTCAAAAACGTTTGCAGATTAGCTATCTCCTATAGCTCAGGCCAGGGGAACCATGTGTAGCTCATGCAGCTCCTATTAGCTCATTCCAGTGAAACATGTGCAGCTCACGCATAGCTCACCCTGGGCAAACATGTGCAGATGAGCTATGTCCTATAATGGCTCAAGCCGGGAAAGTATGTACCAGGTATGTGCAGCTCATGCCGCTCATGTATCTCATGTCATGTAGCTCACCAGTGAACTACTCTCCGAAACAGCTAGATCGAGCTACGGGGGGCTGGATTGTCTGGGGCGTGAACAAGTGTCACGCCAGGGTACTGCGACCGCAAGCACTCTAGGGTGCAAGCAAGCAAGCCAGTGCATTATTTGATGCGCCCATGGATCGGCTACCAATCGATCAAAACTTTTTGGGAACACAGAGGGGGCAAAAAGAAGTGACGATGTTAAATGACGCGATGCACTTTTCCAAATTATACCACAGGTTTGGCAACCAGGCGCCATCTTTTGCTTATTTTTGTCCGTTCTGAAATGCGGACAATAGCGAAATATGCAGCAGGCTACGCCAAATTTCCACCGCCCAACCGATTTTGGTGTGGTTACTTACGTATTAGGCGCGGCTCGCGACTCCCAACGCCGATTGGGAATCTTACCCCAGCTGAGAACCTACCCAACGGGTGGCATAGGCACCCAATCCATGCTACACTTCGCTTGTTTTGCCACCTTGTTGCCCCAAATTTCGCCTGTTTTGCCACCCCTTGGCCCAAAAACTAACTTCCTGGTCTGGCTTTGCAAGCCTGTGCTGTGTGGCCCCTAGAGCCAATTATGCCAATAACTATTCCCACATAATGGATCAGGCCCTAATCTTTATTTAACCTGTGTGTGATACTTTTTTTCTTTTTTCCTCATTTCTCTTTTTTTGAGTGTCACAGACACGACTGGCATTTTTTCTTGTGTATCGACCTATCGGAAGAACTCTCGCAGCTGATTGATGCCGTTTTTTGTTTTTGTTTTTTACTTTGTACTTGAATAAAAAAAGAAGGGGATGTTCAGGTACAGCGACCAGAACAGCAAGTAGTGTGAAGCGTGTTTCTTTTATGTTGAATATGGCGGATAATTGCTGGCAAAGTTGTGAGTATCGACCCGTCGGATCGCAGCTGGCTTGATGCCGTTTTCTTTTTCTTTTGTTTTTACTAAAAATAAAAAAGGGACTCAGACAGGTACATACAGCGACCAAACAGCAAGTAGTGTGATGTGTGTGTGGTCTTGTCGACCGTACAGCTGGTGAGCCCGTAGCAAAAGCGAGAAGCGTAAAGGGTTCGCCAGCCTGCGCTAGATTGCGAATGCAAGTGAGTTACATTCACACACATGTGTATGAAAATGCGTGGAAGAGTGGTGACCTTATTTAGCTTTTTTTTCCTCCACCCGCCGGAGAATATTTACTTGTACCTGGTACATATTTTTGATGCTTGCGTGTGCTTCGTACAACCATTCACTTTTATATTGCCCTTTGGCGGGGGGGGGGGGGGGGGCGGCGCGACTCCGTGCGCGGGGCCGATTATGCTGTAATATTACTTTCGTTTTATATTTGTTCGTTGTTTTTTTCCTTCTCAAGCCTTTTATATACCACTGCAGACAACAGCCCACACTAATCCCAAGTGGTTTTTCCCCCCGAAAAGGTGGATGTAGCTTGAGAGGGGTTATCAAGGGGTTGATACGATAACCGGTTTGGGAGAGTCCTCCAGAAGAAGGAAAACCTGTCAAATATTTGTTTCAAGTACGTGACCATACGAAGCAGCCCAAGCGAGCTGCTAAGACGTAGGGGGGGGGCATGTTAAGGGGGATGTACTCATTTGTTGCTGCCTTAGTCATTCGACCATCGACCACGCATCCCTTTCGAGACAGAGCACCGTTCCTACTCCTAATAGAGACTCCTCCAACATTCGGGCGCTCATTACGCCTGTTTTTCCATACATTACATAGAAACCTTTTGCTTAGACTATTATCCTATCCCCGAAGTGTTTCGCCGTCTGCGGCCACCATCTATCTCCTAGGATAGCGATCGTTTCTCGCTACTCTCTAGTGTACCAAACTCTTCCATGTCACATACGTCTAATTTCCTCATCTCCTCCTCTAACGCATCCCGTTCCTCCTTGCATATTTCACATTCTCCTACTATGTGAATCCTACTCTCTGTTGTTGTGCTACACGGACACATATGTGTAACCACGTCATCCTCCTCCCGACTACTGGTGTATCTCTTTCTTCTTTCTGGTAGGTCCAGGTCCCCTACACGAAATCGCAGTTTCAGCCTTTTCGCGTAGTCCATTGGGCCGTGCAAAATGAGTTTTCATTCCAACATCTTCCCTCAACCCCCCGTACATCTCTACGTGCTTCTCCTCTTCCACCTTATTTCTTAGCGCTAGCCTTTCCCATTCTTCTATTCTTCATTTTACTCTTGTCTTGTACCCGCCAAACTTCTTTACAGATTTAGCACAAGTACCTCTTATTGGTACTGTAGGGGGTGAATTGTCGCAACATAGATCATAGTAAGCAGGGCTTTTAACGGGTCATTGCCCGACCCGGCGATCATGCCACAAGGTTCTCAACACCTCGCGGGCCGAGTGGGGTCGGGTCAGGACGCGTTTAAAATCTCGCGGGACGGGACGGATCGGGTCGGGTCGGTATAAGGTTTTCATATCTCGTGGGTCGGGACGGGCTACCCTGACTCGACCTGACACCTGAAAAACTCTGATAATAAGAAGGTATCAATCATACCTGGTACAGTAGTAGAGGTCCCTCTAGAGAGAGCTGGTTGGGTAGTGCCGGTTGCTCGTTGTAGTGCCTGTGGAGTATATGGTATGGTGATACAACGGAAGTCCTTCTACGGAGGTCCCTCTATAGGGCCAGTTGTCCGCTACAGTGCCTGTGAATTCGCCTGGCACGTGTGGGAGTAACGAGTGGTGTCGGTATGCCGAATAGTGCCGGTTGCCGCTATAATTGGTGCCGGTGTTTTCGGCTGGCAAAAATCCGGCACTATTGAGGGACCACTATACTGCTCTATGTAGTCGAATGGCCTCGTGCTCTTCCGGGACGGCTGACAATGAAGACGCACTTCCCTCGATTGAAATCACTTTTCTTGGCCGTCGAAACGTTTTGCGATAGACTTAATTCCAGTTGCCTATATACACCTGCGCATGCACAAAAGAGTTTTTTATAACTTGGGCTACAACAGAGCTTTTAGGAGGGTTGCAGTGTGTTGTAGGATGTCGATGTTTTCATGGCGCACACGTGTCGTAGTGCTACATCTCCTTGCATTGTTGCACGTACAAACATTGCCGATACTCGTAGTATAGTGCCAGTGTGTGCCAGCCAGCAATACCAGCAGTGTAGAGGACACCGGCACTATTTTCGGGATTGCACCGACGCTGTGTGTGGTACTCGTAGTATAATAGCGGGTTCCAGTCGTGTTCAAGCGATCATTTTACCGGCATTGTACCGGCAACAGGCACTATTCAATCGGCCTTTTACCGGGAGACCCTTGCTGTGGTATCATCGCACACACGTACTACGTGCCGTACGCATATCTCTCCTTGCATTTGCCATTTTGACACCGAGCGCTTTTTGGTTGGGGGCACCCCCTGCAAACCCGCAACATCCAAGGCTGCATGGTGTTACCTCTCTTCTCGTAATCTCCCTTTTGTTTCATCACTTCGTATCTCCCACGTCGAACCTCTCTGACGTCGAACCTATAATGCATCCCCTTCTGCAACGTCCACTACTCAAACCGCGACCGCTCATGAGGCAGAAACCCCAAGAGAAATCACACAAGGAACCTACATCTTACGTCAGCTTGACCTACTACGTACGAGTACATGGTTTCCGTTGACTTTCTCCTATATATCTGTCTACCGCTATACCCTGAAATCCACCCCTCGTTCCTTCTCCCTTTCCTTATGACCTACCTGGTGCCAGGTATTTACCGGTCTTTTGGCTTACCTGGCACCAGGTGTTTACCGGCACCCGCCTCATGCATTGTCCCCACAAACCGCATCCACCGAGCCATCATGGGTGCGAGCGTGCCCCCCCCCCCACCCCTCCCGGCATTGTGTTGTTGGGATGCAAGGGTCGATGGCCTTTAGGCTGCGGTCATGCATGGATATCGAGTACATCCCACCCCACCACGGAAGTGGCCATAATACCGGAAATTACATTAACTCATTGGAGCTGTCATGCACATGCAAGTCCGCCTCACAAGCGGTTCTTCGTGGGATGCAGCTCACCCTTTATGCGACTCGCCGAACACCACCTCACGGCGCTTCGCGCTCGGTGGTAAGCAATGCCTGTCTGGTTGGCGAAAACCCGGCATGCTCCGTCCTGACAAGTGTTGGGACGCGAGGGTCTAGTAGCTATGGCCATACGACAACGGTCATGCATGAATATTGAGTACACCCCACCCCCCCCCTCCTGCCGAGTCCAGCCTCCCGACAATCCCACCAGTGGAGGTTGGAGCGGCACACCCTCTTCAAGGTGGCTGTGTGATCTGTGTGTGTGGTATCGATACTATCTGCAAGAGGCGCTGGCTTCTTTGCAGAAGATGAGCACTTTTTCTGGCAAGGACTCCTCCGCCCCTCCCCCTCTACTGCATACAGCACTAGCCGCCAGGTGGTCGATGAAGCTGATACTTACCCAGTTGGGACTTAAGACCCATCGCGTGCTTTTCTTAACGGCCAGCACCAAAAAATGAACAAAAAAAATACGGCTGCAATGCTGCTGGATATTATGAAAATGTGGTGTAACATCACCAGCATGTATGTGCTCTTCCTTACGACCAACACGAAAAAAAAAGGATGATGAATGCAATGCTCCATATTTATTTTAAAAATAAAAATACACTTCAGCTGTGAGATCGAACATTTCGTCGAAACTCACCTTTGCAAGCTGTGTGTGATACTCCGATCGCGCGTATTACGGGTTGTGTGTCCTCGTTAAGGATATAGGTCGGCGACTCCCCTTGGAACTACAGTGTAGCTGTCAGGGTTGTGTTAGCAGAGAGGCAATGACATCGGCCGTGAACACGTACTGACTGTAGTCAACTAACTGAAGGTTTGTTTTCGGATCATCGCCCGAACGAACTAAAAACGGCAACGCCATCACATTCTAGCACATTCTAGCAGCGGGTAGAAGGGTTATTTCCAACTCGTGGTGGGGACATACCGAGCGTCTAGGAAGAACGAGCGGCAGTCCGGGCTTCAACCACTGCGCCTGCGCGCGTGTCGCATACCGTTTGAACCGCTAGAAGGTAGCACACAAGCACCCCCCCCCCAGGGGGCGGCTCCAAAGCCTTATTTGTTTCTGAACGATTGGGGCGGGGGGGGGGGGGGGCACACACAAGACGTCGAAAAAGTGACGGTTTTGGGAAGAAGACCTCGTCGAGATCTTCGTCTTGTTCTCCTAGATGGGGCTTTTTTTGTTTTTTTTCTCCCGGTCCAGAGAAAACCAGCTTTTTGTGAAATTCGTCGGTGGAGTGGGGTGTGTTGGACTTTCGTGTTGTACGTACGTCTGCTCTTTTTGTGCGGGCACATTCCCCATTGTGCCAGCGGCCCGTGCCGCTTTTGGGCGCGGTCGAGGTTGTACTCGTCAGTTTCGTTGGACGTTTTCAATGTTTCCCTTTGCGTCCCTCGAAGGTATTGTTCAGAGCCTCTTTCCCGAGATTCCCCCCAAGCTTTCCACCGCGAAAGTGATTTTTTTTTCGTGGCTCCCCTCGTCGAAGGACAACCCCCATCGAGGGCGAGCGTAGAGAAAGGAAGGTAGTGTTGGCGCTTGCCCGCCTGGGAGGTATAGAGGCAGCTTTATCAGTGTATATGCAGTAGTTAGCTCTGTCAAAGCACCTCTATTGGCTGCAGATAGTATGCCAATTCACAGTAGTATGTGCCCACTGTCAGTTGGTGAGGCCATCGGAAATGTAGACGGTCTTGTATTGATAGCAGTTTGTTTTGCCTTACGGCGTATATGCTTTCGTCAGCTCTTTATTCGTTTATGTCTTACATCTTGACTTATCTTTTGACTCTGGTGGTTCTCTTTATACGTTTTTCAGATTCAATAGGTCTATCAATAGTTCGATCAAATCCACTTTCGTGTGGGATTTCGGGTCGCATTAATGATTTTTCTCTTGATTTGCTTCAGCAGGGGGTCCCCGAATAAGGCGGTCTGAGCAAGGCGGTATCCCGATTTAAGGCGGTAGTCCATCTCCGGTGTAATCAAGTAGTTATAGTACAGCAGTACGACCCCCCCCAACAAGGCGGTCTCAGCAAGGCGGTATCCCGATTTAAGGCGGTAGCCTATCTCTGCCGTAATCAAGTAATTATAGTACAGCAGTACCCCCCCCCCAACAAGGCGGTCTGAGTGAGGCGGTATCCCGATATAAGGCGGTAGTCAATCTCTGCCGCAATCAAGTAATTATAGTACAGCAGTACGCCCCCCCCCCAACAAGGCGGTCTGAGTGAGGCGGTATCCCGATATAAGGCGGTAGTCAATCTCCGCCGTAATTAAGTAAGTACAGCATAGCAGTACGGGGTCCCCCAACAAGGCTTTCTGAGCAATGCGGTATCCCTATACAAGGCGGTTAACGTCGTTGTCGCGACCGGGAATCGCACTTAAAACCCTGAATGAATAAGGCGGCTTCCCTCTGTAAACGGCGGTCATGTTGCTCTGGCGTACACACCACCGCCTTGCCGAGGGAGTCCTTCTGTTCATCGTCTTTCACTTCAAACGGTTAGTAGTGTCAAGAGGGTTATTTTTCTGGTTTACGCAAAGCAGCGTGTTGGCATTAATTAATATCATAGTAAGTTATAAGTTCTCAAGTAAATATTGGCATTGTGGGCAAATCTGCGTATATATACTGTGCGTAAAAGTTAAATGTTCTGGAAGCATCATACCTGTTTTAGTACTTAGGGCCGTTCCTAACGAACACACACAAGAAAAAATCAGGAGTCATGACAATAAAAAAAAGAGAGCTCGACATCTGCACGAATCGTGCTGTATTTGTCCGAGGAATCTACACTTACTTACTTAGTTTGCATCGTTTAGACATCTTCCATATAATGAATAATATTGATGTCAGGATTCCTGACCAAAAAAACTTCGGTTGCTTTTCGTTTTTGACGTGCACATCATCATCAGAATTTCAAGATGCAGGAATCGTGACGCTTTGTTCTCTGGAGTCGTGATTTTTTTGCGTTCCTTAGGAACGGCATTATTAAGACTAGTTGATAATAGATTTATTTATAACCACCAACCTATTAAATAAACGGTATACGTGGTTCGCATCATACGTTGGGACGGGGAGCATCTGCTACTCGCAGGAAAACAGCGGCGTATTTTCTTGTTGTTGGTGTCCTTTTATGTACTTCAACCAAGCAAGGTGTTTGGGGACGATGGTGTTCCTGTGCGCTCGTGCGTATTATACTACCGCAGACTGTACTTGGCGAAAGCCGCAGCGGGCGGGAGCAAATCAGCACGTATAATATTATAAAAAATGAAAATTCACTCCAGCTGTGAGATCGAAGATTTCGTCGAAACTCATCTTTGCAAGCTGTGTGTGATACTCCGATCGCGCGATAATATAGTAGCGCTCTGATATAGTAGCCTTACTGCTTTGTGCGTTTATCTGTCTGACTGTCTGTCTGCCATCCTCACACCGTCGCCGGCTAGACGACCAAGCCAGCACTCTCGGCTCGGCTCCCCACAGCTACACCACTCGTACCCCCATGAAGTAGTCAATCTTTTTTTTTGCCGTGTAAGACGTTTTCTGGAATCAATAGTGAGTTCGAACCTCCCCGCCCACAACAAAAAAAAAATGTGAAAAAAAAAATCATGTGGAACATGAAATTATGTTCTCCATGTACCCTCAGAAATTGGAATTGCTCGCGTAGCTTTGACACGTCGACCCGTATATCCCGACGCCTTGAATTGCCCCGGTGGTTCATGGGGGGGGGGGGGGGGGTGTACTCAGTTTGTGCATGGCCGTAGTCGTATGACCATAAACCCTCGCATCCCTACTATGCCGGGACGGAGCACATCGGATTTTCACCAACCAGGCAGACATTGCTTGCACCAAGCGCGAAGCGCCGTGAGGTGTTCGGGCGAGTCGCATGAAGGGTGAACTGCGTCCTTCGAAGAACCGCTCGTAAGACGGACTTCGGCACCTTGTGCCTACCTTCTGGCTTATAGCTGACAGCGAACAATGCGCTACTTTGTTTTCTGGTGTGGCCACTCCATGGGGGGGGGGGGGGGGTTGTTAAGGCATGGCCCGGGGTGTGATGGTGTCATGCTATGTGGAGGGCTTAGTTCCGATGGGTAAAGCCGGTTGACTTTTTACCAGTACTGCGGTAGTAGTCAAATGAGTGGACTAAAAATGGCTCTAGTACGTTGAAAGCCTCCCCCAAACTGCCATCATTTGTTGTATAGGCTATTATTGTTGCAGTGCCGTGTTGTGGTAATGCCCAGGACATTATCTCTCAAACCGCCACCATCACGTATAATAGTCTGCACCACCACCACCACCACCACCGCCATCACCACCGTGTGTTAGCTAGCGTATACCTTACTACCTCTATCGTAACGACGAGTGCTACGATAGAGGTATTGAGGTATACCGTTTTTTGGCGGAAATGTTTTCTGAATGACGGGGCTCCTTAACCCAAAATCGTCCGAAATACGCCCCGTTTATTTTGCAATATTCTCGTTGTATACCTAGGCTATGTGGGATTTTTCGTAGCACTTCGTATCTTGATACTATTGTACCCTGGTAGACGCGTGCTACGATAGAGGTATTAAGGTATACCGTTTTTTGGCGTAAAATTTTTCTGAATGACGGGGCTCCTTAACCCAAAATCATCGAAAACAGATCAGTTTTTTTTTTTCTTGATTCTCATCGTGTACCTAGGCCGTGGGATTCTTTTATGCTTGAATATTGTTCTCCAAATCAGTTTTTGGGAAGGATACGTCTTAATCTCCCAAGATGAGGGACCCTCAGAAACAAAGTGGTCGCCTCTATGGTACGTAGCACGCGTCTAACAACGCAACAAGACAACAACCTCGCCTTGTTCTCCAAATCAGTTTTTGGGAAGGATACGTCTTAATCTCCCAAGATGAGGGACCCTCAGAAACAAAGTGGTCGCCTCTATGGTACGTAGCACGCGTCTAACAACGCAACAAGACAACAACCTCGCCCCCAGAAAATGACCCAAAAATCGTCGGATTTTCGCTTCTTCATGTACTGTTTTTTGCTATGTTTTTCGTCGTACACGAACGCTATGGATGGAGGGATTGGTCATCAGACATGCACGTCGCGAGAGGGGAGCGTTTTCTTTTTTTTTTTCTTCTTCCAGTTGGGGTACGAGAGCACTACGTACGCGGTCGTACATTTAGTGTCTTTTTTGGGGTGGAGCACCATCATAGAAGAAGAGAGCTTCTCAACGCGACTAAGTAAGGAGACGACATCGTTTTTCACCTGCTACCAGGTAGGCTATTGGTGCGGAGTGTTCATCCGGGGAGCATTTTTCCGTTTTCTCCCAAACTAGGTTTGGGTGAGGCATAGAGCTCCTCAATAGGTTAAGAGCCTCGGAGTAATCCCACGGTAGGGTTGCACTTTTTGGACCAAACTGTGTCTTAGGTGAGGAACTAACGACTAGTAAGTCGAATAATACTACAAACATGCTACGATAAAGGTGCACCACTTTTGTTTCGAATTCTACTCCTCAATTTGGGAGCTTAAGACCTCTCTGAGGCAAAAACTGATGTGGAGAAAACTTAAATCTGCTAAAAAACCGGATGAAAAAATCCCATGAGCTAATTACACAACAAGAATCGTCATGAACAAAAATGGCCTATTTTCGACGATCTTGGGTTAGGGAGCCCCGTCATTCAGCAAAATATTTCCAGACGAAAAGGGCGACCTCTATTGTACCACGCGTCATTATTTAGGAGGTTAACTTGTTTTGGGACTAAGGCGTACGTGTTTGACCATCCACGTACACGGGTGTTCGGCGCATGGGCTTGCTCATTAAGCGCGGTGGGTGGAGAGCATTATATATAAACCGCGTAGCCGGGTGCAGGCTCTCTCGCGGAGACAGAACTCACGACATCCGGAGCGCCATTGGGCGGGAAAAGGTTAGTTTTATGGAAGAAGTAGAGTATATTTATGAAATTACTGACCTAATGGGGCACTGCCCGCTGGTCATCCCCAAGTGTATGGTATATAGTATACCATATCCCAAAGTGGCGATCGTCTACCATTTTATCGTCCTGTTTCGAGAAACAATGAGTTCCACCGCATCTCCGAAGATGCTCCCATCAAACACGCCAAAATACCAGTAGATCAGACTTAGTCCGTAAGCATAAACCAACGGTAGACGAGGCTTGGCCGGGTTGCGCGAATGAACGCCTTCGAAGTCATGTGTAGGGGTGGGATATTGAGCTAGCTCCTGATGGTAGGAGCTTAAAAAAATCCTTAGAATCTGCTGCAGAAAATTCTTAAAGAGTCTGCTGCACCCCTATCGTGGGATGGCTCCTCAGAACCGTCAAAAACACAAAAATAAGATTACTTTTTCCTACGATTTTTGGGTTTAAGGAGCGCCCCTGTTTTTCAGAAGAACAAAAATGTCAGTGCTTTTATCTCCTATCTACCGTAGGACGCGTCCGTCAGCCCCAGAAACGAAGGTGGGTGCGCCCTCTCGGTACCGGTGTGCCTTGCCTTGCCAAAAGCAAGTAGTTTTGTACCGTCTGCAAATAATTTCGGTGCTCCACAATAGCACCCCGGTATGCGTACAGCCGACCTCTACCAGGTACATTAACACTGTGGCCGCGCGCAGGTCTTGGAGGGTGGTCGTAGCTCTTTACGCCCTTCTTCTCGTTGGCCGAGGGCTGCGTATGTGGTGGTGGTCCGCAGATCGGAATGATAGAACAACAGCAGTGTCGAACAGCCGCGCATCCGCGTTTTTTCTCGCGCGTGCTTTGGCCCGTTTATGGGTCCGGGTTGATGTTTAGGGCTAGGGTTATAGGGGTTGGGTTGCGTCTACGCCCGTACCTTGATCCCACCAGGAAGTGCTTCCTAGCTCGCAAACGCGAACAGCTTACCGTCCCGACGACCCGCGCGACCAGATCGTTAAGCGAGATCTATCTATGCATACGTCTTGTTGTGAGCGAGCGTGTACTATGCCAAGATGCGAGCTGTAGTATGTAGTTCCTGTGAGGGTGAGGATTGTGTTTGCTCGTCGTCGGGCAATGTGCGGCACCAAAACTTCAAATAGTGGGCGATCAACCACTCCCTCCACATTCGCTGCCAGGAAATAAGATACACAGGTGCACGCATGGTGATTGACCAGTGGCAAAACAAGCATGTATGAGCACCACAGGTACTCATTTGGGCAGGTTTTGGGTCTGTTTTCGTACTCATCTATCTCTTCGCACGCGCACTTTTAGACAAGACGCCTACGGGGTAAACACAACTCGACCGTGCGATCACTGCTGTCGTCGAGGTTTGGGCGCGATCCGTGCAGTGTGTCGCGCGCGGCAAGACGAATCAATACATGCATAGATGTCTTATTTCATATGTCAGTAATGTTACAAAATGCATAGATGTCTTATTTCATATGTCAGTAATGTTACAAAATGCATAGATGTCTTATTTCATATGTCAGTAATGTTACAAAATGAACCATCATGCAAGGTATATAAGCATGAAGGCTTGTGGGGCCCAGTATTATATTGGCGGCTTGAAGATATCATTCATGTCGGCCAGATAATCGATCCCCACTTGATGATCTAGATATTTCAGAGAAGATCTGTATGGTCTAGCTCATGTTGCCGGCTGGGAGCCGTACGATCCGCATCGTCTATTTACCTGGCACATGTTTCCTCGGTTGGATCTGTGCTCTACAATATTCACATCTCATGCAAGGTATCGTAAAGGCAGAGATAGCATTGATTGGTGTTTGACCATCCACGAGTACATATTGAGTGCATATTGAGTGCATATTGAGTGCATATTGAGTGCATGTTCAGAGTGGTCTCCGGGTCTCCAGTACTTGAGCACATATTTTCTGTCTTCTTCTTATCTTCTCCTCCGCCTGATGGTCCCTGGTCGGGTACCGAAAGCAATCTCTCCGTGAGCCACCCTACGCCGGGCACACAAATAGTCGATTCATTGGATCTTTGGTTGTAACCAAGGCCACGGTGGGGGGGGGTCCCTTTTTAAGGAACTTTTTTTTGCAGCGGCTAGGGGTCACTCGCGCGCGTGACCCCCCCGTGCTGCTTGCGGTCGTAGGCTTTCGTGCTGCTTTAATGTTTCGATATGAATCCTCAATGGGATGCTTAGCTAGGTTGCGCCAAACTAACCACCTGACGTGTTGTGGTCAGTGAGGTAAAGAGTCACTCGTGCGACTGGTGGAACACCAGCTGGTGAAAATTGAGGGTATGATACTACAATACCTTAGCCTTGCTCAGGGGGGTCCCTTTATAAGGAACTTTTTTTTTGCAGCGGCTCGGGGTCACTCGCGCGCGAGCTACGATAGAGGTGCGCACCATTTTGTTTTTCAAGGTTCCTTGGTTTTTTTGGGGGCTTAAGACCTCTTCTTCCCAAAAAACTGGTTTGGAAACAAATAGAAAAACTACAACTACCGGATGAAAGCTCCGCTGGTTTAGCTAGGTACACGACGAGAATCACGCAAAGAAAACCACTCGTTTCCGACGATTTTGGGTTAGGGAGAGCCCCGTCATTCAGGAAAGAAATTCCGCCAAAAAGGGGTATACCTCTATCGTAGCACGCGTCCTTTTTTTGCGGCCATAAACTTTCGTTCTCTTGCGGTTTGCTTCATAGACGAACCCACAATGGAATGGTAAGCTGTGTCGCGCCTAAAATCTCGCCTGAAGTAGTATTTTTTGGTCCGTGAGGTACTACACTAAGAGTCGCTTGTGCTAGTGGTGAAAAGCCGGCAGCGAAACTGGAAGTGTATCATAGCGCCGTCGTAACATCCCTCCTGCTAATATCGTCGTCTTGGTGTTGTTGTAGACAATCCAGATCGTTATCTGCCGGAGGCGTGGAAAAAGTCCCAAGCCGTAGGAAGTGCGGTCTCATCAACCCTCGTTGAGGGCTGCGAGCGCGCGCAACAAGGTAGTATGCATGAGTATCGCATTTTCATGCTGCGCGGGCACACGTACATGACGCGTGCTATGTGCCATTATTGATAAAGAGGTATACTCACTTTTTGGCTGAAACATGTTCTCAATTACGAGGCCCATTAGCACCGTTACAGCTGGAAAGCCGTTCTCGAGACAAACTTTCTTGGAATAAGAATAGGGAGGGGTTTTAGGGCTCTCAAGGGGTTAACCCATACATAGTCGCCGGAATTTCATTCTTTTTTTGCGGTATGATTTGCTGCATACCTAGACTATGGGATTTTTCATAGAGGGGGTAGCGTTTTTATTTTTGTCAAAGTCAGTTTGTTGGGTAGGGGGTAGGGGGTATAGAGCTCCTCAAGTCGAGAACCTTGCAGGCAAAAAAAAACTGGCGCGCTTCTGCCGCCGTAGCGCGTGGTGTCTCTACCTCATCATGCAGTATGTGTTACCGGTACATCGTCGTATGACAAAACTCCTTCCATTTGTTTTTCTAACCTTTTTTTTTCTTATTTTTGACCTCTGGCTGATGGGGAAAAACAAAGCTTACTATGCTCACCACGCTTCCTTCCACGTATGGATATACTATATTTTTTTTCATACACGTCGTGGGTCAACTTAATTCAATCGCATCCATTTGCAGTCCAGCGTTAGCTCATCATGCCCTGTTATTATGTTATTGTCTGTGGCACCCGAACGACTCTCGGTCGGGCTGGTTCGTGTCGTCGCTGCTGCTGAAAGCAATCGTCACTTATGTTCGAATTTTGATTTATTTTTCGCTCCCGAAGCTCCCCCTAAGTTTTTTGTTGGGTTTTGTTGCTTTTGTTACTCCCAGTCTCCATCCAGTCTCCGCGGATCGCAAGGGCAAAGAAGGAAACAAAAAAAACGAAAGAAGGAAGGCGACGTCACACTTCGGCGATAAATTATCCTAAATATAATACAAGCACTTCGTATGATATGCGTAAAATATTATACGTATTATACCATACCCATGTATGTGTCACTGCCCGCCCAAACGTCATGCAAATGCACAGCTATTAGGCCGTTTTGAGACCCAAGTGTATATGTGTATCATACGACGCAACCGTAGAAGCGAGGCGTTGCGAACCTCCTATCATTAAGTAAGAGCAGTACAGCACGAGCGAGCATCACGAGCGAGCAGCAGTACGAGTGGCAGCGGCAGCAGCAGCGTCGTTCAGATCCTGGCACCATGGCTCGGACACAAATAAGTAAGGTTGTCATCACCCTATCGGGTCATTTCGCGCTAGGAGTGCAGCATATTCTAAGAATTTTCTGGGATCCTAACAGGAGGTCCTCAGGAGCTGAATGAATTTGTCGCCCGAAACTTGGCGTCGAAGGCATTATCCGTTCGCGCGATCCGACCAACAAAACAGTTCTTCCATGTATGCGATACGATAGCCCCACGCAAAACAAATGCTTCGAAGAATGCGTGTAATTTTTCTTGTTGTTCGAGCTAATAACCGATAGTTATAGTTCTATACTTGAGGAACTCAACCGGTCAAAAAACGTTTCACACCACCTCGGACAGATCACTGATCCCTACTTGATGATCTAGATATTTATTCCAGGAAAGATCTGTATGGTCTGGCTCATGTTACCCGGTGGGAGCCGTGCGATCTGTATGACCTAGCACAAGTTCCCTGGGTTGGATCTGTACTCGATAAATACAGATCCAGCTTAACACCTCATAGCGGCAGATACGGGATGTACTGTAGACGATCTAGACGATCTAGATCACCATCTGTCCGAGGTGTGAAACGTTTTGGAGAAAAAAGTGCAACACCTAGCGTAGGATGGCTCCAACATGGCTCGGGCATTAACACGGTTGTCATTCACAACCGTATCCAGAGTCCGCGTCATCCCTTCTTCATGTGGCCGATCGATGCTGTCGTCGCGTGTTCGTTCGTTGTTTTGGTCGTTTTTTGCTGCAACTGCTTTCTTATTCTTCTCTTACCGGCATGTTTTTCCTCGCAAATAGTCTGTGTTCTTGCATATATTTTTTTTGTCTACCCTCGAATTCATTGCGGTTGGCATTGCATGGCCAATTCACTTTCTGTATTTGCAACAATGTGCATGTACTCTGACGGATGCATTCCTTCCACAGCCGTCAGATTTTGTCCCTCTCAAAACGTTTTTTTTTTTATAGTTTCCGCGCACAGATTGATAAGCATCACCTTGTTGACCCTGGTATAAGCTACACTAAGTGTAGTTCTAAGGGGAGTCGCCGACCTATATCCTTAACGAGGATACACACCCAGTAATACGCGCGATCGGAGTAGCACACACAGCTTGCAAAGATGAGTTTCGACGAAATCTTCGATCTCACAGCTGGAGTGTGTTTTTGTTCAACAATAATAGACTAGTCTATATATATGCCTTGTTGTTTGTGACGACATATATTGTCTCCCTGGGAGGCATCGACACGGTCACTGGTTGCGCTGGGTGTACACTACTGCAGTAGTATTAGATGGGTGAAAGCTTAATGTGAACAGCACACACACGTCGCATAAGGAGTGGCGATGAGGTCCAAAAATAAATCATACCAGGTACATCCATACTTGCGGGATGTTTTACTTCCGTGCGCAGAACGAGAGGCTAGATGAAGGTCTTAGTCCTGTTGACCCTGCCTGGTATCAGCAGGGGAATCACCGACTTGCATTCTTTCACTAGGGTAAAAATACCGGGCGCCCCGGTGGCGTATCAGGTTATCCTCGAGCCCGGTATAGGTCAGTTTCGTGAGTTCGAGCCCCACCGAGCGCATACTCGCATAAATTCGTTGGAGCTTTTTCTTGTGCACAAATTGACTTGCGGAAAGCGCGAGAGCGCGAGTTAGCAACACTCAATGAAAAATCAACGAGCAGCAGTGGGATTGTTGAACGCTATGTGCGATAAAAATTGAAGGCAAGAACCGGGGGGGAGAAGGGACGACACCTGTGACCACGGCTTGTCCAGAAGCTGGAAAGTAGAAGTGTGAGAAAAAAACACACACACACCATAACTACCGCGCGATCGGCTTATGACGTGCAGCTTGCAAAGAACATAATTGATGATGACCATTTTTTTATATCTCACAGCTGATAAAGATGCTGCATTAGCCGCTTTTGTAATAAACACTTCGAGAGTATGTCGTATTCAACGCCACCGTCCAAAAGACGTAGTGTACGCGCGTAGCATTGTGCGTACGTGCACATAAATGTACCACACACAGCTTGCAGAGTCCGACGAAATTTTCGATCACGCACCTGGAGTGCATTTTTATGTTTTATAGTATTAGTTCTATGTCTGTCCAAGCGTATACCGCTACGCAGAGCACCGGACACCTGCATATATATTTACTGCGGAATCGAGCTCTAGGAAAGGAAGTCCGAGGTTGCACGGATATCAATAAGCGGCAGTCTTTATGCTGACGTTATTGGTGTGGAGCGCATCCACCTGTTGTGCTCAAACAAGAAATCCAACCTGATGAGCCATCATACTGATTGCTCCTTATTAGTAAATATAGGGTTCCTGCGCTGCTGTTATTGATCCTATTGGGACTCCAAAAAAAAACGCGATCGTACCATACGGATGTATGTACGGACTTATTAATCGTCTAGAAGTGCGGGCACGTTGCAAGGTTTTCATTGATAGTATCATGGCGTTTATTTCTACGGTAGCCCCCCTCCAACTGTTCTTTGACTAAATATCCGGTGTGGAAACCAGCTCCTGGCCGTATCTTCTGAACTGCGGTTCCTCAGGCCACCCCGGCGTCCTCGTGCGATAGCCCTTTGCTACACAAGAACATATTTGGCGATATTTATTTCATGACATCCTTCCTCGTGTCGAGCAGCCATGAAACGTTCGTTAAAGAATATCGCTGGATTTTGGGGGGGGGGCATCGTGGTGAGAATCAGTCATTGCTCACTGCGTGCGTGCCATAAAGTTCCATACCGCTGAGCAATAATAATAGTAGTTTGGAACGTAAATTAACCACCCCCTGATCCAGCCAAAACCAAGCCAACAACAACAAACAGCTTCTTCGTTTTTTTTTTGTGTGTGATCGATGCTTTTTGAGCCTTCTTTTTTGTTTCGTAATATTTTTTCCTATCTGATGAAGCCCCTTGTTCGTTTTTTTTCTTGTGTGATCGATGCTTTTTTAGCCTTTCTTTTTGTTTCGTAATATTTTCCCTATCTATCTGATGAAGCCCCCCACGAGTATTTTTTCGTTGAATGATTGTAAGTCGTATTTCGTGCTCACAACTTGGAAGTATGTATGCACTCGTACACGCTTTGGAAAAGGAGGGAGCAAGGACAACACATTACATATGTCTTGAATCTCAAGAAGGAGGTAGGCGTAGAGGGGAGTTAAGAGTAAGTGTGCGCATAGGTTTCCGTTTGTTTCCGAGATTTTCTGTTTTTTGGATATGCTGTGAGAGATCAACGTTGAAACTCATACGAGTACTAGTCTACTACTGCTGCAAATTACGTTGGCGGATGGCGAGCACAATAATTCATACTGACACCCGTACGAATCGCACTCGGCGGGGGGAGGGGGTGACAGACTACAGCAGCAGCATCCTCACGGCTGTGGGGATGGAGCCTGGATGCGGCTTGTATAAGCGGCACTATGCTAAAGGGGTTGATTACAGCATACCACATGATCATGAGAAGGTCTTCTTTGAAAGAGCCCCGACCGTAAAACGTCGAGCTTAAGCAGGAGGCAGGCAGAGAAGTTCGGTGCAAATCACTACCACTGGTATCTATATGCGCACAGATTGATTAACATCACCCTGTTGACCCTCTGGTACAAGCTACACTGTAGTTCCAAGGGGAGTCACCGACTTATATCCTTAATGAGGACGCACACCCAGTAATACGTGCGATCGGAGTATCACGCACAGCTTGCCAAATATGAGTTCGACGAACTCTTACATCTTACAGCTGGAGGAGTGTATTTTTGTTTCTACAATGTATCATCTCCCCGGGATGGATGTTGTAACTAGTATCGACAGTTGCAGGCGAGCACACACAAAAAAAGAAAACGTACCCACACTTTTTTTTTAAAAGGAGCCAGACAGGGGGGGGGGGTTCTAAAGCCAACGAGTAAAACTAAACTGTACAAACAAAACGTCACCATGTTCACGATTCGCACACAAAGCACAAAACGCTCCGTTTTTTTCCCCCCGTTTTGACCTTTTTGGGAGTTTGGCCCCGTTTTCCCTGACAATTCATAAACTATCTTGATTTTCTTTTCTGCCTGAGAAAAAAAGTCAAGTTCGTATGTCACCCCGATAATACTATCTACGTATGGTACACTATTTGATAGATACTAGATACACTACGGTAGTATTGGGAAGTTCCCATATCCATCGGTCGGACATGTATGCACGTCATGACGACGTAAGCATGCATTGTATTTGCATCACTTTTACGTGTCATATAGCTAACGTGTCTATCTCCAAAGCGCAATCTCAGATATCAGGCCTCAGTATGTCAGTCCCCGCTTTTTTTTGGGGGGGGGGTTGCCCGGGGTCTTACGGAGATGAGAGATAAGTCGAGCCGTATAGGGGAAATAGCTTCTCGTCGGAGGGAGCTGATTCACCGCTAAAGCCCAATAAATAGCCGACAGAAAACCAGAGAGACCCCCTCCCCTCCCCCATTGAAAGCTGTTGTCATCCATATGCAAGAAAGCACGCACAGGGTGCGGAATTCCACCTCACAAGTGGTTCTTACCAGGATGCAGCGCACCCTTCATGCGACTCGCCGAACACCTCACGGCGCGCGTCGCGCTTGGTGCGCGCGATGTCTGCCTGGTCGGTGAAAACCCGACGTGCTCCGTCGTCGCGGCATTGTTGGGATGCGAGGGCCTGTGGTCATGCGATCACAGCTACGCGTGAAACGAATACCCATCCCCCCCCCTGGGTCTACGGCCACACGGCTACGGCCATGCGTGAATATCGAGTACACCCCCTCCGCTACAATGCCTGGTCGGTGGAAACCCGACGTTCTTCCCCCCGGTATTGTCGGGATGAGGGGATCTAACGTCCTACGGGCTACGGACTACCGCCATGCGTTATCCGATGACTACCCCCGCCCCCCCTTCACCCACGCACCCACTCCCAACGCTCCATTGTAGAGTTTTATAGTTGTGACCGCGTTTGAGGGGGGGAAAAGCTCGAGTGGGATTGTTCTGGCCGGTGGTAAAAGTTTTTTTTTTCAAGTCAGAAATAGCAAAAATTCCGTGGCCCCGAGAGGGAGAGCCGTTCAATAATTGGAAAACCTCGTACGAGGCGTTATTGTTGTATGTGCTGGCGTCGTCTTTTATAGCTCTGGGTCATCGAACAAGACAGATATACCAGGCTACGTTGGCATCCAAGGGATCCCGGAGGGGAAACACGTCGGCACGAGGCCGGCACGATGGCCAGGGATTTTTTCACGGGTCGGGCCAGCTCTCGCCGGTCAGGTCAGAGTCGGGCCATCATGGTGACCCAACCCGACCCGTGGCATTTCCGATAAGCCTCCCGACCCGATCCGACATGTGACCCGTGAGATTTCGAACACTTACTATACTTCCTGATCCGCCCCGACCCGACCCACGAGGTTTCAAAGAACCTCTTGCCCCGACCCCGCGGGCCGGGTCATGGCTCATGATCCGTGAGAAGCCCTGGGGTTTGTAGCGGACTTTTGCGGGGTAGAACAGCCGGGGATGCTGGGGTAGGGAATGCGCTCGAAGCGTGAGGTTAGACGCGTGCTACGGTAGAGGTTTCTACTAGGAGTACTTCAATGAAACGTTTCTGACAGACGGGAGATTTTGAACCCGAAACCGTCGGGAAAAAAAAAACACTCTGGATTTTTTTTTTTTTGGAGAAAAACGCATGTTTCTGTTGATGACCTAGCGAGGCCATCACGGCTGGTTTTCACGGCTGATTTTCTCCCAAAATCTGATTTTTGGGTGACATACAGAGCTCCTCAAAAGTGAGAAACCTCAGATAATCGGATAGAAATCGGTGCGCCGATCGAGAATACAGCAGAGGGGTCGCTGTTGCGGCCTGTATATATATGTATATATATTTTTCTTTCACCCTTTCAATTTCCAGCTTCTGGACAAGCCGTGGTCACAGGTTTCGTCCCTTCTCCCCCCCGGTACTTGCCTTCAATTTTTATCGCGCATAGGGTTCAGCAATCCCACTGCTCGTCGACTTTTTCATCGAGTGTTGTTGCTAACTCACGCGCTCTCGCGTTTTCCGCAAGTCAATCTGTGCACAAGAAGAAATCCCCACGAATTTGTACGAGTATGCACTCGGGAGGATTCGAACTCACGAAACTGACCTATACCAGGCTCGAGGATAACCTGATACGCCACTGGGGCAACCGGCTATGCATGTGCAGAGGCTCCGGGGTCAGTCCGCCCGAGTGACCCCCCCCCCCCCCTGTGTTTCTTTTATTACCTTAAGCTTTCTTCCGCGTTTTTTGTTTTGTTTTTGTTTTTTTGTTTTTTTTACGCGTGTGAATCCTGTGATGGAATGAATGGTAAGCTACTCCGTACACTCACTGCCCCCCCCCCCCAAAAAAAAAAAAAAATCGTATCAAGTTTTTTTTTGTTTTTCGTTCCTGAGGTACAGAGTTGGAGTCGTGGAACACCCGGGAGTAGAAACGGGGGTACCCCACCCCTACCTTAGCCTTGATCTGAAAAACGGTTTCTGACTGACGAGGCTCAACCTTAACCCACAACCGTCGGAAATTCGCTCTTTTCTTTGTGGAAAATGTGTTTGGTTGATTACCTAGCTAGCTACTTGTAGGCCTGTGACCACGGACTTGATTATGCGAGTTAATGTGAGAACAACAACAACAACAACAAGGCCATGTGGGATTGTTCGCGGCTGAAGCTATTAATAGGTAATCAACCGAACACATTTCCACAAGGAAAAAAAAAAACTCCCAAAAATGTGATTTTGGGTGACATTTAGAGCTCCTCCAAAGTGCGGACAGCCTTCAGGAAGAAAACGGCCTGCGCGAAAACGGTTTCTGACAGGCTTTTTTTTTTTACCCCAAACCGTCGGAAATTCAGAAACATATGTTCTGTTGATGACCTAGCGAGGCCATGTGGGATTGTTCGCGGCTGATTTTCTCCCAAAAATGTGATTTTGGGTGACATAGTCTATAGAGCTCCTCCAAAGTGCGGACAGCCTCAGAAAGAAAACGGCCTGCACGAAAACGGGTTTCTGAAAGAGGGGGCTTTTTTTTCACCCAAAGCCGTTTTTTTTTTGTTAATTTTTTAAAGCTTCTTTTTGTTGGTTGCCTTGGCCATGGGGGATTGGATTATTCTGATGCTGATTTTCTCCACTACCAACTGAGTTATATCCCCGTGAACTTAGGAAAAAACTTATCATGGGCATGTTTTGTTAGGATGCCCGACGGGGTACGTGTTCAACTTTCATTTTCATTATTCACATAATTGATGAAACACGCACCTCCTTAAGAAAATGCGAACTCCTTATATTTGGGGGGGATTGGAAATTGAACCCAAGACCCTCGGATTAAAGATTCTCCAAAAATCAGATTTTGAGGGTGTTAAAGAACTCCTCGAGGGAGGAGAGTCTCGGAAAGAAAATGAAAAGTGCGCCTCTACATACCGTGAAAGGCGTCATTACGACGCGCCCAGAATGGCGCGATGAAGCTTGCGTGCGCTGTTGCGGGCTATTCTTTGAGGGTTGATAGGACTCGCACTCTTTGTACGGCGGTCCTAACAGTGATCATAACACCCATGCTAAGTGCGAAATATGTCCCGCCACGATGAAGCTTGCACTACTGTTGAGCAACTCCACGCTCTTCGTGCAGGTAGAAGGTTGATATTCCCGCGTATTCTCTGGAACAAAGGGTAAGCTTCACTGGTCTAGAAACAAACATCGAGTGTTTGATTGTAAATCTCTCTTCAATTCAACAAAAAAAAAAAAGTGGTAAGCTCTACTGGTTTAGCAACAAACAACGAGTGTTTCGTTGTAGATTTTGCTACAAACGACGTACTCGTTGTGTGTTTTCAGACCAGTAGAGCTTACGATTCGTTCGAGCTACAACATACTCGTCGTTTGTTTTTGGACCAGTAGAGCTTACCATTTGTTCGAGAAACGAAGTGCTTGTTGTGTGTTTTTCGACCAGTAGAGCTTGCCATTTGCTCGAGAAATATTTTTGAGACACTGACGAGACGAACGGGTATCGTTGATTTTTGGTTGGCTCAGGGTAGAGTCAGGGGTTTGGTTAAGGGTTGGGTGCATTCCGAAGCGTATGCCAACCATGTTTTCGAGTAGGTGGTAAGGTTCCCGCTTTTTTCATTCTAGGCCGCCTTGCCTCAGTCTCTAAAAAGGGCTACCGGTAGTAGCTAATACCAACGCAAAATATGCCGTGACACTTTGAAGTGTTTCCTTGTTTGGTTTTCCATTCGGGTTTTTTTCGTCCTTCTTGTTGGGTACAGGCGATTACAGACATTGCGCGCACAATGGATACTGCTGATTAGTGGTGTTGGTGCCGGTGTCGTAGGCGATGTCGGTTGCCGGTGCTAGCTATTCCGTAAAGGAAGATAAGACAACCCTTGCGCTGATTTTGAGGTCAATACGCTAACAGCCGGACGGATCCCAGGTTGTGCTTTGGGGATACACCATCATAATATACACTGAGCTAGATTATAGCAGTCAGCGCTGACGGCTAGGTCGGTGGTTGTGGTTTATCTTTGAGCCATGTGGCTGTCAACGCTGACGGCTACGTCGGTGCTTGTGGTTCATATTTGAGCCATGTGGCTGCTAGCGCTGACCGCTAGGTCGGCGCTTGTGGTTTATCGTTCGAGCCATGGGGCGGTCAGCGCTGAGTGCAATCTAACTAGCCCTATGGTGATTGTGTATCTCTAGTCTAAATGATGTCGGATTTCTCGGAGGACAAGTACAATGATGCTACGTATACCACTCGCGGCACACGCCATCTTGCCCTACAAAGCAAGAGACTTAGTGGTATTAGGCCAAGAAAACAAGAGCGATTGAAAAAGTCAGGCTGGGTTGTGTACCGAAGTTGCAGTAGTATGAAACGCAACTTCCTTCACCAAAAGCAACAGTGAGAAAACCCAGCCCGTCTTGTTTTTTATTTCGAACGCAAATGTTGTAAAACTTGGAGTCATCTGCCCTGGTCCTGCACAACTTATGTGGGGTGTGCTGTTTTTTCGTCGCCCGCGTCCCCCTCTGTCGCAACTTTACTTTGTATGAAGAAGAAGGCGTGATACGGTGATACGACAATACGTCTTCTTTGGGCTGGTCCCAGACCAACTCCAACCGCCCCCCCCCCCTCCCCCCCCCCTCCCACATTGATTGTTGATGCTTGGTGTGGGTTCAACGGAATGATCGTTGTGACGGACGGGGAGGCGGCATCGGTCGCTAGTTCCGAAAACTAAATGCCGAGGGGGAGGGCGAAGTGATGACATTATCTATGGTGCAGGTTTCTGTGCGCGCAGAATCATTGATAAAAAGCCGAGACCGTCGTTTACGAAAGCAAGAACTTGGTTTCATTTAGCTGTGAGATGGAGCATTTCGTCGAAATTCTAGTTTTTTGCGGTATCAACAAGCCGTGTGTGCATGATGCTTCGATTTCGCTTGTTGCGGGGGGTGTGCGTTCTCACGAAGGTATACTATTTTATTATATCATGGCTTTTTCTCTCCAGCTCAACTAGTAAGAGGCTTTACCCTCAGATATCTTCTGGACAAAGGCCGTGGTCACAGGCGTCTTTCCCCCCCCCCCAAGCACTTGCCTTCAATTTTATCGCGCATAGGGTTCAGCATTCCCACTTTTCAGCTTGTCGTGCTCGTCGATTTTAATCTAATTTAGGATATATCATGGGTCGCTGACTCTCCCTACAAAGACGTCACGAGACGGGCAGTCAAGGACGGGACACAACCAGTGGTCAAGGGTGTCAAACCGATCGTTCTACACTAAAACCTAGGACACAACCAGCCGTCAAGGGTGACAAACCGATCGTTCTAGACTAAAACCTAGTACTTCGGTGTCATTCAAAGAAAATTACTGGAAATTTCCCTTCGGTCAAGGGCTGAAAGTGCCGGCTCCTGACATCTGTGGTAGCTATAACTATGAATTACCAGGGTCTTTGTTTTTCACCCTTTCCCTCGCGAGGTCCAAGCGTAATATCGGCGACCGCAAGAGGCGATGACATCGGTATTTCATCGAGCCTCTAGGAAGGGCCCGCAGCAGCGCGAGTGCCACCACCCTGCAAGTGTCGCACAGCTTTTCCTCACGTGGCAGCGAGGAGACACCTCTCACCCCAGCGTACCAGCAGGCTCTTTTCTCGTGTGGTCGATGCCGAAATCTTTTAGTGTTTTTCGTTTTTTTTCCGTGTATTTTTGGCCGAGTCCCCTTGAGAGCTTTGAAGTGGCTGGATGCTCCGCTGTCGGCAGCAATGGGTAAGTTGATGGGCTTGGTGGGCAAAAGCTACTGTCCATCTTGTGTACGATCGAGATATGTGGTGTTCCTCTACATGTACATCTATGGACGACGTTGGCTACCCTTTCAGGTATATGGTTCGATGCTAGTCGACGAAGGAAGAAATAGCTGGAGTCTTTCCCGCGACGAAAACGAAGGCGCGTAACGTAGTGTGGAGGAGGGGGGGGGGGAAGAGCCTGCTTGAGTGACCTCTGATCTGAGTTCCTTACGTCTAGGGGAGAAGGAGACGTGCCAAGATAGCAGGAGGGATGAGCACGGAGACAAAAACAAAAAAATGGTGTCCTGTTGACCCTTCTGTCTGCAGAAGTGAATCCACGTTTTTTTGGGGCTAACTACCTTAGAATTACAGCGTTGGCTAAATTGTTTAGTAGTTATTAACCCGTTGGGGCCCATGTGCAGCGACCGAAAAACGGCGGTGGCGGAATTTTCAAGCGTCTACGAGTAGCGCGAGCGAGCGCGCAGCGGTACGAAGCAGAATAATGCCGCGCTCGTCCTGTGCCGCCCCTCCGTGCATTGTTTGTTGTACTTCGGACGCGGTGTTCGTCATCCCCCAACCTATGAGCAGTGCCCGATGCTGTAACCATCCATTTTCATGGTCATTACTTCCCTCTGAAGCCTCGGAAGGGAGTGAAGGGTGATTTGCATCGTTTTAAAGGAGCGTTACCGAGCTATCTGCACAAAGATCGACGAAAACCGACGAGCATAGAAAGCTGAAACGTGGGAATGCTGAACCCTATTTATCTGCGAGCGATAAAAATGAAGGCAGGAAGTATACAACCGGGGGGAAGAAGGGAAGACACCTGTCGGTGACCACGGCTTGTCCAGAAGAAGGTTGCAGAGGGTGAACACCTCTTACGATTTAAGCCGGAGACTAACAGTGATGATTACAGAAACAAACGAAAAAAACCGTGAAAATCCTTCGTGAGGACGTGCTTTCGCCCCGTGGCACACGTGGTCAGTGTGGCTCGCGGCTTGCAAGGATGCGTGTCAACGACCTCCTCGGTCTCACACCGGAGGCATGCGTCTCCTTGTTCGTTTATTTTGTTTTGGCGTTTTTCACTTGCTGAAAATTGAACATACCCTACCGCAAGAACCGTTTCGCAGCACTGCGTTCACCTGCTCTGCCTGCTCCCCAGGGACCAAGTCGGGTCGACATCCCCACATATCCGTATGCAGCGGCAGCTTGCGCTGCTGGGGTAGCAACGGGCACCGCCGGTAGGGACAGCTCGCGCTGTCGTTGCCGCCGGAGCCGAAGGATACGCCTGCATGCGCTGGACTGCGAATACAATCGAGTTAGATTGACAAGCGACATATATGAAACTACGTGGAAGAGTCGTGCGCTTAAGCTTTGTTTTTCCCCATCCCCCGGAGGATTTACAAAAAAAACAAAATTCCGCTCTCTGCCTGACTGCTTCGTGTGATACACACCTTGACGTATGTTATATATTGTTATTGATCTGCTACTACTGCTGCTACTGCTGTGTGTGCTCTGCTTAGCGACCTGCCGCCGTCTCCACGAAGTGGGGCATTGCACGCAGTGTTTGTATTTTACTTGGGGTCCGGTAATTGCCGTGCTGTATACCTCTAAGTAGTACTGTGTGTCGTTGTGTCATGCTTTGCTGTATTTTGTTGTGTTGGTGTGGTGCTGTCCTCCGCTGTGCTGATGCACTGTATGTACCGCTGTTTGTGCAGATATAAGTAGCTGTATTGTACTGCATGGGCCGTGCTTGACGGTTGTGCTGTACCGTAAGGTGCTGCGCGGCTGCCAATGATGTCAATCATCGTGTTGCTACTTGAATCTCCTTTCGTTCGTGAAGATGCCGTGTAGTGAGTGTGCCGCGCCACGAGTCGCCCCACCCTTTTATAGTGCGCTGTCGGCCTGTTGACCCTGGTATAGTCCAGGGCAGGGGAGTGACCGACATGTTTTTGTATACCAACAGGTAACGTGATGTTGGTCATTCGACACTGAGCACAATGAGTTTCATTGTCGACCACTCGTGATCATTTCGTGTCCTTTACGCGAGTGAGTGCTTTACAATGAAATATATTGTATTCCTGCTTCACGGAATGCTACCTATACTCACGATAGATGTACCATGCGCTCGTACGCTGCAAGCCAATGGCTAGCGACTGCAGGCATCGGCTAAATAAATCGATGCGTAGAAACTCACAGCATATTATGTTTATACAAAAAAATCGTGACGAAGAGGACGAGGAGAACGTTTTTTTTCTTCTTCTGCGGCGGTTCGCGCAGCAAAAAAAAAAATATCGGGCGTATGATACCTACCGCATGACTAACGCATCACCCAGCAGAAGCAAAACGGGGTCGAACATTCACCAAGTAAATCGGTAGACGGCATATGGTACACCACGGGGACATGGGAGAAAAAACGTGTCTGCTTTTTCTGCCAGCATCGCGCGTCAAACAGTATCCGAGCTACTGCTGTATCACGCACCACGCGGCAAGCAATGCATTGACGAGTATATATCGACCAAAGGCATGGGTGGATGGATGGATGGATGGGTGGGTGGGACTCTCGCAATACACTCCACCACAAAGCAGGGCGATGAACTGTAGGTTTTTTTCTGTATGGATTGAAACGCGGCAAGCAGAAACTTGTAGACCTAAAATACATCTGTAGAAACCACAACAACGGTTAGTGCACCACGAAGAACGGCTAGGAGAGGTAACTGTATTTTCCGCGCGGGCAGCACGGCAAAACATCCGACGCGGCGCTGCTACTGCCGCCGTGTCACGCATCATGCAGCAAGGAAAACGCTTGACACGAGTGTATGGACCAAATTGAACGGGAAAGACTCTCACAGTATAGCACCAAGACAAATGGACGAGGAAGGACTGTTTTTCTGCGGGGATTACCGCGCGCGAGGAAACCCCAGCAAAAAGCTTATCGTATCGCGCACGCATTAAAGCAAGCAAGAACAAAAGGCTTGACGAGTGAATGTCGAGCAAATGCACGAGTAGAATTGTCAAAGAGAGTACTGTACGAAAAACTGTCACAGTACTGTATCCACCCAAGATCACGGACGCGGAACAAGATTGCCTGTTTTTTCTGCTGGGACTACGTACCACGCGGCAAAATACCCCAGCAAAAGCTTATCGTATCACGCATGCATCACACAAGCATGAACAAAAGTTGACGAGTATTTATCGACCAAATAAATGCGCGAGTAGAATTATCACAGCAACACTGAACGCCACGAGGAAGGTGTAGCAGAGGTTGCTGCTTTTTTTGCGGGGGTAGTTCGGCGAAACATCCGGCACAGATACTACTACTGTCGCATCACGTTTCATGCAGCAAGAAAAACGCATTTTGACACGAGTTTCGACCAAATACATGGGTGGATGGATGGATGGATGGATGGGTAGAATTCTTAGAGTGCGCACCAAGAAAAAAACATGAGGCAAAGGTTACCGTTTTTCGCTGCTGAGATCGAGCGGCACCGCAATAATATCCCACAGCCCGACAGCTGTCGAATCGCGCATGCATCACACAGCAAGTAAACTATTGACGGGTGTATATCGAGCAAAACACGTGGTGGGTACTTGTAGAAAGAAACTCTCACAATGCGCGCCAGCCACAGAGCGGGGCGAGAAAACACATGGCCGTCTTTTGTTTTCTGTACGGATTTTCGCGCAGCAAGCAAGCAGTTTTGTGTAGACCAAGTAAGTCGGTCGGACTCGCACAGTCATGTTAGAACAGCACGAAGAAGGGCTACACGAGATGTTTTTAATTTTATTCGGGGGTAGCGCGGCAAAACATCCGACACCGCCACTACTGCTGCTGCTGCTGCTGCATCACGCGTCACGCAGCGCGCGACACGTTGACGCAAGCATCGACCCAAAAATATGGGTATCATATAATTGAACTTCAGCAGTGTGCGCTAAGACCACAAAAAAAAAGAGAGGAGGAAGCATTGTTTATGAGCTCCTTCTTTTTTGCGGGTGTCGCGATGATGCCAAGTACCCGACAATGCTGTCATTTTTTTTATTGTACCGCGCACCACGCAGCCCGCAATAATTGACGAGCACCGACCAAGTAATAGAGATAGATGATCACATTAGTGGTGCGCCTCGCGAAGAAAGGCTAGGGAACGTCGCTGATTTTTGTGCGAGGATCGCACGGCAACGTGCCCGACACGGCCTTGCTTTCCTCCGATCGTTTGAGATTTTTTTGGGTTTACCTGGTTCGAAGCCTGTGACCACGTAATGTGTATCTCCCCTCGACGAATAATCGGGACGGCCACTGGGTGCTCTGACAATAAGCTAGGTTGTCGGGTAGACCGAACGAGTTTAGCGTGAAAACGACTCACACAGCTGCTGCTACAGCAAAGGGAATCCACGAGCGGGCAACAGCCGACAGCAAGCACCTGAGGCCTGAGGCTCGTTTCTTTGGGTATTCGCTCAGTAAAAATTTATTCATATATATAGCATGTTCGTACCAGGTATAGCACCATATATAACAACGGTACAGGGCTTCCCCTTTTCTTGGATGTGGTTTGCTTGAAATCCGGGGGGCGTGGCAAGCTGACAGCGGGGACGATGATGGGAAAACCCATGCTCAGGGTCAGCTTGCTCGCGTGGGCCACCTCATGCGGGGGCCTTGGTTGCGCGGTGGCAGCGGATAAAAGACAAGTCCCAGATGTTGATCAATATGTAGAAAAATCCATTATATTATTGTCGCGTATCCGAGTATATCATCACAATGAAGACATGGGATGAGTCAAGATCGGCCAGAAGCCGCCCACACATCAGGGGCAAAAATAGTAGATCTTTTCAGACGAAACTCTGAAAAATCTAGAGCGAAAACAACTAGCCACCGCGGAAGTAACCCCGCAAATAACACCGACCAGCCCAAAACGAGCTTATATTACAAGACATTTACTTGAAGTTAGTATTGTGTAGAGGAGGGATTTGGGGACTCCAAAGAAAGGGGGTAGTGCACAAGCTTCCCCTTCGGGTTTTTCTTTTCTTTTTTTTCTTCACACACATCTATCTACTTTCCAGCTTCTGGACAATAAGCCGTGGTCGCACAGGTGTCGTCCCTTCTCCCCCCCCCGGTTCTTGCCTTCAATAATTTATCGCGCATACGTAGGGTTCAGCAATCCCACTGCTGTTCGTCGATTTTTCATCGAGTGTTGCTGCTAACTCACGCTCTCGCGCTTTCCGCAAGCCATGTATGTGTGGGGTGTAGGGAGAAACGCGAATTCTTGAAAAGTTGGGGACGAAAAAAAAAATAGCCACCGCGCCGCAAGTAACCCGGCGAAAGAAACGGCGGCCAGTCCAGACGAGTTTATGGCTTTGTCTACTATTATGATAATGGTTGGGCGCAACTTGAGGAGTTTTTTTTTTTTCTTCTCCGCCTTGCTCGGAATTGGGATTGATTGTCGTTGACTGGCTTTTGGTACACCGTACCAACGTCGCTAGCTCCTTCTTTGGGCGGGCGCGATAACGAAACAATGAAAACGAAATAATAAACTCAGCACCAGTCAGTCAAAGTTTAATACCTCGTCGTCTAATCACCCAGTGAACGAAGCATCCGTGCATTATGCAGTAATAGTACAGGACACCCACGGGGGCACGCAAAGAGAGCAAAACGGAACCACACTCCTTTTAAAAAAAGTCAAGAATAACAAATGCAATTGAGTTAAATTGACGCACGGCGTGTACGAGGTATGAAAATATCTGAAGTGTGGTGATCTTAACCTTTTATTTGCTCCCCATCCGCTGGAGGATACACAAATAAAAAAAAAAAAAGCAAGAAAAATGCAAGAAAAAAACAAACAAACAAACAAACGGAGCGTTGTGATGTCTGTGCGATCCAAGAAAAAAAAGTCTTGCTTTTTTTTTTCGTCAAGTTGATTTGCTTGGTTTTAGTGAATTTTCAAGTTGATTTGCTTGGTTTTAGTGACCCCTTCCCCATATCTGCCCCCTCTGAACAAAAAAAAAGTGCGGCTAAGACTGTTTCATATAGTGGCCTCTTGGAACAATTATCAACACCACGAACACGAGGCACTGAGAAAGTGAAAGCAGCGAGGCATATAGGCCGAGATTTGCAGGGAAACAAGAAAATTGTGACTTGTAATGCTGCAGATAGCATAAGACTGAATGCACTCTTTTTTTCAATTAGAGAATATCCAGCCTGGGCCAGCATCCCAGGTAAACTATGCACTTGACCCCTTTGATTGGGACATCACGCGCACAAAAAAAAAGGACGAAAAAAGTGGCCTCATTACCGCATCGGCCACTTGAAGCAATCCGAGCTGCTGCTCGTGTAGGGGGATGTGTTAAAACTGCAACACGAACGAAGCTGTGAGGCAAAAGCAAGCGTGAGGCAGAATGACGGTGATGCTCCGGCTTGTCTCATGCTAGACGCCTTGACGAGATCGCGCTTGTCGCGTTTTGGTGTGCATGTGAATGGGCCTCGAAAGGGTAAAGTGTGGAATGCATTCTTTGTCGGATAAAAAATCTAGCCTGATGAATCAGCATCCCTGTTTCTTGCGAACATAAGTACTATGATAGTGGCCCTTCGTGTACTACTGCATGTATCGGTTTTGGACATTTGTTTTTTTTTTCGGCTGGTTTTTCTTTTCGTGCGGACTTCGGTTTGTTTGTCATCTCCACCATGGAGATGTGCTCACGATGTGGACGGACACACTCCCCCCCTTGGAACCGCGCTACTGGTATCCTGTCGGTAAAGCGAGTACCTGTTTGTTTTCCGGACACCTTCCCCGAAAATCCCACGCTGAAACACTGTCACTTCTATGAGAATAAAGTGGAGAAGGAAAACTCTGACGTGAGGGTCTCTATATTTTCTATCGCCTGAAAAAAACCTGGAGAAGAACTTTTAAGAAGCAAGTCTGTTGCAAAACGTAGAATACACAGATGAAATTGTACAAGTTTACTGGCTGTTCTTCGGTTTGAGAAGCCCCCGTCAGACTGACCTCGTGGCATGGCATGTCATCTCATCGCAGGGTATGGCATGGCGTGGCATGGCTCCCCCATGGCCCCAATGTCGAGAGACACTCCATGGCCATTACTACGTTGAAGATGTTGTGGAATGCTGAAAATCATCGCAACAACGTGGGTCAGAAGCTGAATAGCCTTTCGCCCGGACTTTTCTGCATTAACTATTTCTGTTTTTTTTGTTGTTGTGTGTTTTTGGCCATCCGGCAATGTCCAGCAGCAGCGGCAGCAGCAGCATGAGCTTCAACGTCGACCGCTCATAAAATATTTCCGAGAAAAGCTGCCCCCCTCAACACGGGTGTTTGATATTTTCCGTGCGCAAGAGCGATGAGAATATTTTAAAAACTGAACGTCCCCCTCAAAACGGGGTTTTTGATATTTTCCGTGCACAGAATGATGAAAATTTTCCAAAAAAGAAACTGAACGTCCCTCTCAAAACAGGTTTTTGATATTTTCCGTTCACAGAATGGTGAAAATATTCAAAAAAAATAACTGAACGTCCCCCTCAAAACGGATTTTTGATATTTTTCGTGCACAGAATGATGAACATATTAAAAAAAAAAAAAACTGGATGTCCCCCTTAAAACGGGTTTTTGATAATTTTCGGTGCACAGAATGATGAAGTTATTTAGAAAAAAAAAAGGGAACGTCTTTTGTGTTTTGAGGGGTTGCAAGCAAGTTCTAAGAATTTTCTGAGCTCCTAACGGGACGAGGGGGTCAATATCTCTCACCCGAATAACATAACATCGAAGACATTCGTTCGCGCAACCCTGACCAACATTTCCTCCATGCGCTACGAAGCCCTGAAACAAATCTAGCCCTAATACAATTTTGAAAAAAATGAAATAAATAACGACGCATGGTACGATAGAGGTATTAAGGTATACCGTTTTTTGGCGATTTCAAATGGTTTCTGAATGACGGGGCTCCTCAACCCGAAATCGTTGGAAATACGACATTCCCCCCCACCTGATTCTCGTTGTATACCTGGGCCATGAGGTTTTTCATCCGGTATACAGCAGTTTGTTTGTTTTTTCGATCCCAAGTCAGTTTTTTGGGAAGGACATGTCTTAAGCTCCCAAATTGAAGAACCTTGAAGGAAAAAAAGTGAAAACGCACCTCTATCGCACGTAGCACGCGCCAAATTTCGATAGTAACCCCGAGATTGTTTCAACCCTTGTGAGGAGCTCAACCGGTCAGAAAACGTCAGAAAACGTTTCGCCCAAGAAGTGTAACCCCAACCGCGGAGTGACTCTGTATCACCCTGGTGACCGTGGAGGGGAGGAGTCGCCGATCTATCCTTCTTGAGTAGTATCACACACAAACACAGTTTTGCAAAAATATTTGGGTAGTTTTTCGTCGGAACCCACGATGTCGCAGCTGCAGTGAGCGTACCTTCTGTTACGGTGCTGTTTAATCTCTCGCTAGGAAGAAGGTTCGGCACGGGAACTGGGTCCGCTTACACGTCGCCGGGTATGGACAACGTGTTCACCATTCTTATCATGGAGCCTCCGAACAGAAATGGAGCGCCTCTGCCGTAGGATGCGTCCTTCTGCAGCCCTGCTGCTTCGCGTGGCCGTCGCTACAATCGTCATTACCCCCCCCCCCCCCCTCTCAAAGGGATGCGTAGTCAATGGTCAAAGGAATAAGGCAAGCAACATGCGAATACGCCCCCCTTAACATGCCCGCCCCCTCCACGTACTGTTGATGGTAATGCACCCACGAGGCAGTTACATAGTACTCCCATTGCTGTCTCTGGAGGTGTCCATACCGGAAATTAAATTAACTCGTTGAAGCTGTCATCCATATGCAAGTCCGCCTCGCAAGCGGTTCTTGGTAGGCTGCAGCTCACCCTTCATGTGACTTGCCGTGCACCTCACGGCGCTTCGCGCTTTGTGCAAGCAATACTTGCTCCGTCCCGGAATAGTAGGGATGCGAGGGTCTATGGTCATAGGACTACGGCCATGCACAAACTGAGTCCACCCCCGTGACCAGTTTTAGCTAAGTTTGTTGATGGAACCAACGTGCGGCATACCATGCACTCCACCGATGTTCACTGACCAATGGTATGGTGGCGGGGTCACTGTTGGAGCCTTTTCTTGCTGTGGCTCTGGGTCACCTGCGCGAGTGACCGGCCCCTTCCTTTGCTGTCTTATTTTAAGCTTTTCGTGTTGTTTTAATTTGCGACATGACTCCGGGTTGGAATGGCTAGCTATGATGCGCCAAACAAATCGCCTAAACAAAGTACGGTGTCACTCGTGTGAGCGGCTCAAATCCGCCAGTGGGAAGGAGGGCACCCATCGCCTTTGCCCACTTCACAAAACAGCTGCAGGAATAACAAGAAGGCTCGAGGGGGACACAAACGAAAACGACAGTTTTTTTTTGTACCAGTGTAAGGACGAAGGCGACGTGTACGGGGGGGGGGGGGGGAAACTTCTTTTTTTTTTGCAGTGGTTCGGAGTCACTTGCGCGCGAGTGACCCCTGCCCCCCTGTTCCCTTGCGGCTTGTCGCTTTTGTGTTGTTTTTTTCTTGTTTTGCGGTTTCTTAAGCTGTTGCGACCTTTAGCTTTGCGATATGAGCCCGCAATGGACTGGTAAGCTACGCAGCGTCAACGAAATCGCCTACCAGGTAAATACGTTTTTTCTTGTCCGTGAGGCATAGAGTCACTCGTGCGAGTGACTCAAGCCCGGTAGTCACAATGGGGGTAAGATACTACAGCACCGTAGACCTAGTTCTACTACTACTACTACTACTACTACTACTACTACTACTACTACTACTACTACTACTACTAGTACTACTACTACTACTACTACTACTACTACTACTACTACTACTACCACTACTACTACTACTGCTGCTGCTACTGCTACTACTACTACTTCTACTACTACTACTACTACTACTACTACTACTACTACTACTACTACTACTACTACTGCTGCTGCTACTACTGCTACTACTACTGCTGCTGCTGATGCTGCTGCTGCTGCTACTGCTACTACTGCTACTACTCCTGCTGCTGCTGCTGCTACTACTGCTACTACTGCTACTACTCCTGCAGCTGCTGCTGCTGTAGTTCTATAAACGGGGTAACGCCTTTTGGGGCTCCAGAGGGAAGCATTGACGAACAAGAGCTGACGATGCCTTCATCATCCTTCACGCGAAACAATGCGGGCCGCTAGAATAGGCGACGGCCAAGTTTCCAGCCCAACCCCAATGCTAGCAAGTACCTCTAAGACGCGCGCACAGCTTGTACAACTGCCGTGTGTGTGCTGCATTTGCTCGCGTCATCGCAAAATACAGCGTTTATACTTTGTTTGATCGCTGTACATCGGCCCCCACGGGACTAAGTAGTGTTGCGTACAGTATAAACCTGGTACACATGTTGTACTGTATGGTATGGTGTTCGACACGACAGCCATCAGGGGGTGGGGAGCGTACGCAGTAGGGTGGGGGGGGGCGTCTGTCTGCCCGTCCATCCAAGAAGCGCGTCGCCGGCTAAGGGTGCGGGGATAGGGTATGCTTGGATCGCTGGAAGAAATCACGCACACTAGCCAGGGCTACGAGTCAGTTATTTTTTTGGCAAAGTAGAAAAACCGCACAAGCGCTCACTCAGTCAGAGCGGACACATGAAAAAATGAAAAAAAATGAAAAGGAGGAAAAAAAATGGGAACAATTTTGAAAAGTAAAGCTAAAAACGAGCAAAGGGAAAATTGGAAAATGTAAATAGAAAGTAACGACCCAGCTCGTTCTTCTTTTTGAGTGTGGAAAACACTTATTTTTCTAGACTCGCGGTTGTCTGCGGCTCTCAACTGCCCGGGCAGCAGGCAGCACAATGGCATTGTGTGCTTTACCAACACAAAACGAGAGCTCCTCGGCAAGTGCTATCATACTGTTAATTTCCTGCAACTACAAGACGTGGAGTCGATAGACAAATGTTATTTCACCCGGTCGCTCTTTTTCACGCAGCATGATGTACATGATATCATGAACAAACAATCGGATTTTATAAGTTTGTACCACGTTTGGAGTGTAAGATGAACAGAATATTTTGTTTCTTGACATGCGGTTGTCTGCGGCTCTCAAATGTCCAGGCAGCGGGCAGCACTGTCTGTTTCACGAGCACGAAGCGAGAGCCCCTCGGCAAGCACTAGCATACTATTTATTTGCTGCAGCTACAAGAATTGGAGACGACAGACAGGTATATTGTATTGAACCCGCTCGTTGTTGTTCACGCAGCATGATAAATAAATATATAGTCTATATATATATATATGTATGTACATTGTACAGCATATCATTAACCATCAATGTTTTAACGATATACTGGTAAGTAGTCCCAGCAGCGCAATTCTGGTCTTTTTTACCGGATGATATGATATCAGGAGCCACCAAGACTTTACCAACAACTACCGGCAGGGCAGTTTTGGCTCTTTTAATAGCGTATGGTATCGTGAATCGTCAAGCTTTCTCTTGTAGACGCGATAGAGACGACATATATATACGATATAAAGTCTAAAGAGTTCGCTCTTTTTCAGCGAATACTCTGTCGTGAATCGATTTTTTTGCCGACGAGTACCAGCGGCGCAGTATATAGTGGTCGCTCTGGTTTTCTAGCGTGTGGGCATCCTGAATCATACAGTTTTTTTTAATCGAAAAGCACCGCTCGTATGTACCAGCTTTTCCTTTTGCATTGCATTAATTGCATATGCACGTTGTTGTTGTTGCTGTTTTCACATTAACTCGCATAATCAAGTCCGGGGTCATAGGACAGGCTCCAGTCACTCTGAAGCTGAGGAATACCCCAGGGAAATAACAAACACAAACCAAAAGTTATACCAGGTGTATATGATGTCACGAATCATCAATCTCTCATTAGGCAGTGGCAACGAAAAGTACCAGTCCGGCATTTTTAGCGTATTATCTTGTTGTCATGATATCACCATGAACCACGAAGCTTTGAGCGACGCGACAGAGGCGATATACGTACCCGCCTATGGGCTCATGACGGTATCATAAAATAAACAGCCCGATCTTTGTTGCGTATGGTAGATAACACGAATCATCATTATTAGCTGCTCAAGTAGCAAGGGATCACAACAAGTGAGCACAAAACGTACGTACCAGCTCGGTCTTTATAACGCTGGTGCTCGGTTTTTTTAGCGCGTGATGCTCTGGTTCTTTTTTAGGGGTGGTGGCCGCGCTTTTTGTCGTCATGCGCATGAGATCATAATAATAAGCTTTTTGCTCGGTGATTTGGCTCGGAAATATAAATGTGCGAATCAAGCTTTTAGCGACAGAGCACCAGCTCGTCCTTCTTCGCGCATGATGCTTGTTCTTTCTTGTGCTCGCTATTTTTTGCGCATGATGCTCGTTCTTTTTTACGCTTGATGCTCGCTATTTTTTGCGCATGGTATGCAGAATACAAAACCATTAAGCTTTTTGCTGGATTCTATTGTGGCGTGGAAGTGCGCGAATCATCCAGCTTTTAGCACCGCGCACATACCAGCTCGATTGTTTTTGCGCTGATGCTCGCTATTTTTAACGCATACCGGGGAGTACATAATCAACCATCAAGCTTTGTGCTCCGTGTACTACAGCGGCATGCTTCTGGCTCGGAAATGCGCGAGTAATTGTTTGTCTGTTTTGTGATCGTAAGGTCATTGCGCACGCCAAATCGAGAGCCTCTCGCCCTTGATACGGTAGCTTGCGCTTTGGGAGAAGTAATGGTGCCCGGCGGTAGGGACAGCTCGCGCGCTGTCGCTGCCATGGGAAGTGAAGGATACACCAGCTAGCGCTGGACTGCGAATACCATTGCCTTGAATTGACACACGACATGTATGAAAAGAAGCGGAAGCATGGTGAGCTTTCGCTTTAGTTTTCCCCATCCGCGGGAGGATGAAAACAAAACAACAAAACTGGTCTACTTCAAGCTGCTTCTGTCTGTAAATTGCCTTTATAACATATGTACCAGGTACCATACCACACAAACATCAGCAAGCAGCATGGTGTGTATATAATGCGTACCAACAGCTGTCAGATTTTGTCCCCCTCAACAACGGGTTTTATAGTTTCCGCGCACAGATTGATTAACACCACCCTATTGACCCTGGCGCAAGCTACGCTGTAGTTCCAAGGGGAGTCGCCGACCTATCCTTATTGAGGACACACACCCAGTAATACGCGCGATCGGAGTTTAACACACAGCGTGCAACGATGAGTTTCGACGAAATCTTCGATCTCACAGCTAGAGTGTAGTTCAATTTTTATAATATAGTCGTCTGAGCTATAGGAGTATCTATAGTATGGTACGTATCTACTTCTTTTTCCAATCAGTAGATAAGTCAGTCGCAGTATACCGATTCATTTTGCTACTACTGCTACTACTACTCTACTACTACTGCTGTCCCTTACCAGGTACCTGGTACCAGGTATGAAATATACCAGGTATTGATTTTAATAGAAGTCTTCTACTGTCAATGCTATACCTAGTATAGTAGTAGTACTAGTACAAGTAGAGTAGTGGTAGTAGTAGTGGAAGTAGTAGTAGTGGTAGTAGTAGTGGCCGTAGTAGTTGCAGTGTAGCAGCAGTAGCAGCAGCAAATTCAAGAAGTGTAGCATAAGCGCAGGACGGCTTTGTTCTTTCACGGGAAGACGCCCCCCTCCCCCCCCCCCAATTCCCCCTGCACGATTTTGACATTGGTCCCGCGCCCACGTTGTTACTTTGTTGCCACACGGAAGGACAATTGCCCCCCCCCCCCCACCCCCCCCCCATGCAAAACGTCGATCATGCCCCCCCCCTCGCTGTCGCAACACGGAAGAACCCCCCCCCCCCCATGCAAGCAGTCGACCATACCACTTGTCCGATATGCTAGTTCGGGAGGGGGCACAGTAATCACGACCTAGGATAAACCTAACACCTATCTGTTCTCCAATTTTACCAGCAATATTTGGTCTTGATCACTTTCTTCCCCCGTACCGTGGGTTAAAACAAACCGATGTTTACCAGACAGAGGCGCCTTTTCCCTAGATTGGTCGGTTGGGTTTGATTGGGTTAGGCTAGGGGACCCGGTTGGGTTTGAGGCTAGGGGACCCGGTTGGGTTTGATTGGGTCAGGCTAAGGGACCCTTGGTACGGTAAAGGGGAGTAGGGCCGAACCCATTACGTGGGCATAGTTATTGTTGGCATAATTGGCTCTAGGCGCCATAGGCAAATCCGTGAGTTAAATTTTTTGGGCCAAAGCGGTGGCGAAACAGGCGAAATTTTGGGACAAAAGCGTGGCAAAACAAGCGAACTGGAGCGTTGGGTGTCTATCCCACCCCAAGCTCAGGCGTTGGGTAGGTTCACAGCCCGGGCAAGATTGCCAGTCGGCATTGGGAGTCTCGAGCTGCGCCAAACACGTGAACACACCAAAATCGGTTGATCAACCAAACAATGCCAGCTGCTGCTGCTGCTGTCAAAGTGACCTACGTACTTCCTACTCCGTCAGAAAATATGAACCATAGCGCCGAATTCTCTCTAGAACAACGAATATTCTTATATCGGTTCCCGATTGCTAGCGATATTTCTCTTGATTCAAGCGGTGGAAATTTTGGCGTATCCAGCTGCGCTGCATGTTTCACTATTGTCCGCATGCATAACGGACAAGAACAAGCAAAAACTGGCGCATGGCTACCAAACCTGTGGTGTTACAGGGGAAAATGGGCATAACTTGGTGCCAAAGTTTTGCTTATTTGGGCACGTGCCACCCCGAAAAAATGGGCACGGACAATAAAAAAAAAACAAGCAAATGGATCAGGCCCAACAAGGGGGGTACTCCTGTTTCCACCGCGGAATTGTATGCCGCTAGCGCGAGTGACGTCCCCTCTGCGTCGCTCCAAAAACGGACTTTTACTGTAGTTTTTGGCGCAGCGTAGCAAAACAATGATGCCGTGGCGGTGCATATCACCGAGAATTGAAACACATTGACCTATAACTTTAGAACGGGGGGTTGTTTGTTTTTTGCTCATCCTATCTATTACCTTTCGCGCTTGTTCTTTCTCTTTCTCCCTCCCTGGAGGCAACTCAGGTATAGGGTGACTACGCAGGCTTGTCTCCCCCCTCCCCACTACGGCGCGCGAACTCATTTTGTTCGCGAGAAGACTCCCATCATCCCTTTCTTCCTCGTCGCGGCTCGTATCGAATCGCTACGACAAGGCACGCAAAAACACAAAAAAAACGGAAATCACGTCACCCCATTATTTTTGCCACACGGAAGAACCCCCCCCATCCCCCCCCCCCATCTCCCCCCCCCGGCATAACATGTGCCACGCCCTCCCGCATGAGGGTGCTTTACATATCGTTACACCACCCGTACGACGTGGCTTCACCTTGACGTTGCCGTGAGGGAGCACAATAGCAGTAGGTGTAGGTACATCTTTAACGTGAGAAATTTCGCACAATCGGCACAACAAAAGTGGAGGTACGGGATGCTATAATGTTTGCGTATATTATACTTGGCATCTGATGCAGTAGCTATTGTTTTGTGATTTATACAGTAAGTTATTGGATGGCGTAGGTGCGAGGTTTCGACCCGCAGTGTACCAAGTAGCCTTTTCTAGGCACCTAAGTAGCTGTCTGCTTGTTTTTTGTCGTCCTGTCTGTCTTCCTGCCTTGTCTGGATTTTCTATATTGTCTTGTCTGTCTGTTTGTCTGTCTCAATACGCCAGATGAGATACACCGAAGCCTCTGGCTGATGTCCCTTCTTCCTTCCCCCCCCCCTCGCACCTCCCCCCCCCCCCCCCTCCCTCCTCAGGTTTGCTCCCCCAAACCCCAACCCTACTTATCGGCGCTCCTCGTTGACGTCGCGGGTGGGGCCGTGCAGCGCTGGGACACCATGACAACAGGAGTCTTGTGCGCGTTTGTCGGTGTAGCAAGCATGATCATAGGCTTTCGTTGGGGGACGGACTACAGCTCTTCCAATAGAGGACCTTACGGCTTCTCCCGAAAAGACATCGCTATTTGATGACGTGGCTGTCGTCGGGGAAGGGGGGGGAGCCCCCCCCCCCCCCCCCCCCCGATAAAAGATGGGGCGGGGGGAGGGAGGGGGGGGTGTTGACCCCTGCCTCCACCTAATGACAGCGGTGATGCTGCGTGCTGTCGTTTTGGGGGCCTCCCCAAGGGGGGGGGGAACTTCCCCCCCGCACGCTCGTGTCTCTAACTGTCGACAGTTAGTTGTTGCGCTCTTGGCTGTCATTTGCCAGCCTCCGCTCCCCTTTGCCCCCCCCCTCATTCCTCTCAGTGTCGACGGCGGTGTTTGCTGTTTCTGTCATTTGGCAACCTCCCCCCGCCCCCCCCAACATCGTTCCAGCTGTTGACGGTAGTTGCTAGGCTGTTTTCTGTCATTCTGACAGAAAAACAAGAGTAGCAAATCCAACACCCCTGTCTTATGAACGACGGGCAGCAATGCTATTAAGAGTAGTAGTGGCAAGCTGTTTGCTGTCATAATTGACCAAAAAATATATTTAGCAACGCGGCGTGGGGCATGGAGAAAAAGAAGGAAAAAAGGGAGAGATAGCGAGAGAGACGGAGAGAGAAAGAGAGAGAGAAGCAAATACCACGAATACATGTGTGTTATATTCTCCCCGCTTCTCCTCCCCCCCGATCGCTCGAAAAGGCTCCCTGTTTTTTTTGTTGCCGCTCCCTCCCGCTTGGTTGGATGTATTTCTCCCTTTTTTGTTCTATCTTTTTCTTTTTTCACTTTCTTTTTCTTTTCTTTTTCAGATTGTCTTCGTTTGTTTTTCGTTATTTTATTTTCTTGTTCAGTTATTTGTTGGATTTTTTTTTTCTAGAGTCGCCAACGGAGTCTGCGCATTTTTGCTGACAATTGTTCTACCGATTCATCCCCCCCCCCCCCCCCCCCCCCCCCTCTCCCCGAACGTCTCGGATTGGGAGAAATCTAGGGCTCCGATTTTCTTTTCAGTCGGAGAAATCTCGGAATCGGCATAAAATCCGGGTCTCGGAAAAAGCTCAGATTGAGAGAAACGTTGAACTCCGAGCAGTTCTATTTAATCAATTTCGGAGTCGGAGAAATAGGAAGTTTTAAACTTTGGACTCGAACGAATTTCGGATTCGGATACATGTTGGACTTGGAGAAATCTCGGACTCGGATGGATCTCGTTGACTCTGTTTTCTTTTCTTTTTGGCGCCTTTTTCTGATGTATGTGCTTGTTTTTCTGTTGTCTGCGCATGCCTTTCTTTGCAGGGTATAGGTCCCTCTATAGCGCGGGTTGTCTCTGTAGTGCCGGTTGCCCGTTATAGTGCGTGTGAAATCGCTTGGCGCATACGGGAACAACCAGTAGAGGCAGTATGCGGAGTAGTGCCGGTTGCCGCTATAGTGCTGTTATTTCCCTCTATGGTGCACACAAAGGCACTATAGAGGGACCACCACTGCTGTACTGCTGCACAGACCGGCGCTATAGAGGGAATGCTAATGTATGTGCTTGTTTTTCTGTTGTATGCGCTCGTTTTTCTGTTGCCCGTGCTCATTTTTCTTTTGTATGTATGTAATGTGTAAGTTGTCTTGCTTCATAATTTTGCTCGTTGTACGCTCGTGCACTTGCACGTCACCTTTTCGTCTATACTTCGAAGTATACGAAGTATGTGATAGTCGTTTAGATAGGTTATACAGGTTATATATAGCTTATACATACACCTTGCATATGTATGCAGCGGTAATGTCGCTGTGAGAGCGGCTTCTTGCGTACCGGCAGTTTTTTCGCTATGAACGCGGCTTTTGCGTAGCTTTTTCGCTCTCATAATATGAAAAAGCGACTGACTGCTCACGCAGTTTTTCATATCATACGATATGAAAGCGGCTTCGTTTTTGTCGTTTTTTTCTTCTTCGGACCGGGTTTTCAAACAGTTGAGCGGTTTCAATCGCTATGTCACACCACTTACCGCCCTTTTCAGGCACGTCCTGTGGCCATTTGATGTGGTAGGAAAACCCCCTGCAGACGATTGCCGCAGCCCCCCCTCCCCCCATCCCGCTTCCTCCCTCCCCCTCTAGGACACCTTCTAGTGTTCGACAACTGCCTGCGAGTACGTAGTGCGATGTTTTGGTCTTAATATATACTCCGGAGTATATATTTTTTTGACGAGCCCCGTTTGGGGACTTCAGAAAAACAAAAATGTCCGCAACAAAGGGCTATGTAACGATTACGGCGTCGTTCACGCGAAGCAGTCCGGGCTAGAGGTGAAGGGGGCGTGTCCGAGCCGATATGTAGGGATTTGCGCGACCTACGTTGCATCGTGGTGATGTAACTTTCATGTTCGCCGCACGCTCCTTCCCCACGGTAGGCGCTCGAGAAAGATGGCCCTCGTCATCGTCGCCGTCGTCGTCGTCGTTTTTTTTTTTTGGTGGCTCTTTTTGAATGGCTTTCGAAAGGGTGGGCTTTCGAAAGGGTTAATAAGCTTAACCCTTTCTTGAAAATGGACGCGCGTTTTCTGAAGCAGGGAAATTTGCTTGGAGTTCATGCGGGACAATGTTTGCAGTGCTAAAAAAAGGTGATACCGTACGTAAAACGCCCGCTTTTAGTACTGCATGCACGTTTTAAGGGACAAGGACAACCGGCTTGAAAATTTGGTGGGATGATATCTGCAGTCGAAGGAACAGGGCTAAGGGTTTCCAGGAGGCGGGAACTTTACAACAACTCCCGCCCTCTTTCCCCCATAACCGCCTGCGGTCTCGCGACAAAGAACGATTTTACCATATATATATATTTTTTAAAGCACGCTTGGTGGATCCGCGTATCTGCCGGGGGCAATACATTCGTTCCCCCCTTATTTTCAGTAATAGTATCTACCTGGTAAATATAGCTGGGAATGTAGCTGTCCTTTTTTTGGTGTTCTTGGACTACTTCTTCAAGTAGGGTCTCCTAGATGTTTCTCTTCCTCCTTTTCTTTGTTTCTATTTTGTGGAGGGGGAGAGGGGCGGGGGTGACTTGCACTCGGTGCCTTTCGGGCCGCCATATATATACCACGCTGGGGTGTCGGTCGTAAGACAACGGTGGCGAATAGTAGTACGTATATCTGTGTTTGTATTTTTGAAACGACTAGAGCTGGTCGGCCGGTGCACTTGCTGCCCGCGTGGTCTTCGATTTTCTCCCATTGATCGATCGGTTTGGTGGGTTGCGTGGTTTGCCTGGGTTGGCTGGTGGGTGGATGTGGTAGGTAGATTTGGTAGGTAGATTTTTGGTGGGTTGGGCGGGATTGGTTGAGTGGGTGGGTGGGTGGGTGGGTGGGTGGGTGTGTGATTGGTTGGTTGGTTGGTGTTGTTGGTTTGATTGGTTGGTTGATTGTTTGGGGTCGTCCCACGGTAGGAGTGCACCAGATTCTGAGAAATTTCTGAGCTTCTAACACGAGGAGCTCATAATTTCGTCCGACGCAACACAACCTCGGAGACATTCGTTCGCGCAAACCACCGACCAACCCTTTCTGTGCGCTAGTAGTCCAGTAGACAAAAGGTACTCGCTAAAATGATCATACCAACCGGTAGCTCCACGTGAGGAGCTCAGCCGATCACAAACATTTAGCCTAACAACTGCAACCTTTACCGTGGGATGATTTCTTTCGTTGGTTGGTCAATATGCTAGTTGGTTTTGGTAGTTGGTATGGTTCGTTCGGTTGTTGGCTTTGGTTGCTTGGTTTTCGGTACATAAGTTTCTTGGTATATAAGTGCGTTGGTTAATATTGGTTAGATATTTCGATTAGCTCCCCCGCCCCCCGTCCCCTCTCTCCCTCCCTCACGCGTACTGCCCCCACCACCGTTTGTGAGCGTCGGTAGGGTAGGTGTTCCCCCTCGCGGGGGAGGCGTACCAGCAATAATAGTTGCACCAGGAGGAGCAATAGCAGCAGTGCGGCGAGTGGTGGTAGCAGCGATTGTAGTCGGTGGTACGATAGCAGCAGTAGTAGTAGCAGTAGCATGCCACAGTAGCGGCAGCAGCCGTGGAAGCAGTAACAAACGAAATTTACGGCAGAAACTGTAGCCTCATCAGCAACATCACACTAGCAGTAGTAGCAGCAGCAGCAGCAGCAGCAACAGCAGTAACAAGACGCAACCACGCTGTTAACGACAACCCCGCGTGCTAGTGGCGGCGGTGGCGATAGTGGTGTGTTTTCTTAGGCCCGGCGCTGACTAACAGGCCGAAACTATGCGACACTGCAGGCACGTAGTCAGGTACTGGCCTGTGCTTTCCGTCACGCTCTCGGCTGACGAGAAAAGTCGACCAAGGATTTGCCACCAATCACAGATGCCAGGGCTGGTCACTGGTCATGACCCGGCCCGCAAGTCGCATCAGAATGCTTTCAAAAACTCACGTGTAGTCAGTCGGGCCGGGTCAGAAGGTGTTCGAGGCCTCACGCGTCTGCATGGGCCGGGTCAGGAGGTTTTTCAAAATCTCAAGGGTCGGGTCCGGTCGCCTTGACCCGGCCCGGCCCGTGAACAGTATACCGACCCGTGAAAAGCCCTGGACAAATTCCAACGTAAAAGATCGACCAATCAGAAAACTACGGGCACGAAATGTCTTCACTGTGCTGCTGCTGTACATACTCCAGCTAGCTGTACCCTGCGTATTAATAGTACGCGCGATCACATCCGGCCACAATGGCTAAGTAACTGCATGCGTGGAGAGCGACTGCTTATGTTTGATCGGTTGATTCGTCTGTTGGTTCGCTAGTTAACCGGTTGGTTGGTCGGTTTGGTTGGTCGGTTCGTTGATCGGTCCGTTGGTTGGTCCGTTGGGTGGTTGGCTTGTTGGTTGCGTTTATTCGCACTTACTTGTGTTCCGTCACTCGCACCGTTCGAGCTATTCTGCTTTTCTTCTTGTCTGTTGTAACCCTCCCCCGTTCAACTACTCTCCCGAATTTTCTTTTACTCCTCCTTTTGTATCGGTTTATGTTGTTCCCTTTTCTTGTTTTTCTTTTCCTTGCTCTTGAGAAATTGTGTGGCTGGCTGCCTGTCTATCTGCGTGGATGAACAAGCGAACGCATGAACGAAATAACGAACCGCGCAGGCGATGGATGGAGAGAGTGAGAGATAAGGGGCGCGCTATTCGACGTTTCACGTCGTATACTCCTTTGTGCCAAACAAAACATTGAGGCGCGAGCCGGGCGTTTTTCCACAGAGGCGTAGAGGGGAGGGGGGCGGGGGGCGGGGGATGGGGATGGGTCCATTTTTGTGTTGGAAAAAACTGAGTGTTTATAATTCCACCTTGGAAGGCGTAGATAGGGGCGTGCAGATTTTATTTAAGTACTTGGTACGCGAACGGGTCCGTCGCCGGTGGCCTCTATTAGATTTGCTGCGAGTTGTTCTCACGACCCACAGAAAGCAGCAATCATTCATTGTCGATTGCTATATCGATCAATTGGTTTGGGGAGATTCTTTCTTTCTTATGATTATTTTGGCATGTATGTGACGCATGCTGAAAGAAACGAGAAACGTCGACTATCAGTAGCAGTTGCATGTCTTACGGAGTAGTAGTGCGTCCATCAAGGAAGGGGGAAAAGAATGAGCGTTGCGGATCAAGATCAAACCAGTACCGTCTTTATTTACGATAGTAGTCTTTAAGCGCTGGCTTGATCTCGTTTTTGGGCCTTGCCGTCACGAAAATGCCTGTTTTCATGTTTCGAAATCTTCTTGTAAGAGATGGCTTATTTTAGGAGAAATTATGATGAATCAAATCAGTGTATTTTTACTGATTTCCGTGTGCTTGCTTCTTTTACCTCCGTGAAATCCCCACGCGTAGTACTAGGAGTTAATTCGAGTGGTATATATGTTGCATGGGTTTATGTGTGCCAGGTTTACTTCTTTTCCGTGGGCAGGGCAAGAGGGGTGAGAGAGAGAGAGAGAGGGGGCGGGAGGGAGGCGGGGAGAGACTAGATGCTGGTGGTTGGTTTGCATTCTTGTGCGTGACGCACCAATGTGTGTGTATCGCACGGAAATACGAGTTGGTGGAAGTCCCCTGACAGCGATGGAGCGATGATAGCTTTACGAAAACTATGCTACTTTTAGTATAAAACGAAAACGCGAGGTGACACGCGCTACGGCAAGAGTGCACCGCTTCGTTTCCTAGGCTCCTAACCACTTGAGGAGCTCAATCTTACTAATAATGTACCATTCTGAGGACTGATTCTACGATAGCCGCACCCCGAAAAACAAGCGACTTCTTTAACGAACGTTTCATGGGCTCTCGACACGAGAAAGGATGCTATGAAAAATGTATCTTCGCGAATTTTCTTGTTCGCCAAGGCCTATCGAACGATGACGTCGGAGTGGAAAGGGGCACGGCATGTCGTGAGATACGGCCGGGAGCCGGTTTCGAAACCGGCGACTTGATTGAAGAAATGTTGAGGGGGCTACCGTTGAACTCGGCGTGCAACCGTGGACGAGCAAAGCCATGGCCTAGGTATACCAAGGCGCCAATATTGAAAAAAAGAAGAATGACGTCCCGACTGCTCCACGCCTATAACAATAGATAGGGGAGCGTCTTGTCATAATTAATTGTTTCGAGCGCGAAAACGCGTAGACTCTCGTTAGAACATGTTCGCGGTCGCCTGTCTGGCTATCGCCATCTTCGTGGTACTACTACTTACTGTAGTACCGTAGTACTGTAGTACCCACACAGCCATCGTTGTCTTGGCCTTTGTCGCGCGATCTAGATTATTATTAAATATTTCCAGATCTTACGGCAGCAACGTGACACTGCCGCCATCGGTGTTGTTTCTGCCACCGTCGTGTCACAACTGCATTGTTGCTGTATAGCACCCACAGCCGTCGCGACCTTGGCCTTTGTCGCGCCATCTAGATTATCTCTAAATATTACTGCAGGACCGTGACACCATGTGGCTTCCGTCGCTCGAAGACCGCATGGTCAGGGCAACCCATACCAGCTTGAATATAGCTGCAACAGCAGTAAGTAGTACCTGCTTCTACATATCATACCCACCAGTCTGCTACCAGTCTGTGAAGTACCTGGTATCCGGGAAGTGTGATGATGCAGGCGGCACGTATATAGGTCCCTCAGCAAAAGATTCTTGGAGACTGCGTGGTACGTCCTACTGGTAGCAGCTGTTTCGTTCTCGTTGTGCCCCGAGAACCGCACTATCATCCTCTGCTGCCGTTGCTGCTGTCAATCAATGGTGCTCCGCTGTAATAGTGTACTGCTGTCCTGCTGCTGCGGCAGCGGGTCCATGTTTTCGCTTGCTACCAGGTACTTGGTACCGGTACGTACCAGTACGAGTGAGTGTGGCATGCCTGCTGAATGTATTGCCATGGGCGTGCCTGTCGCGCTCGGTAAGGCCATGTCGTTTGTGCTTTCATTTCGGTGCTGTGGTATATTGCGTGCGAGTTCGGCACAAGCGTGGACGCTCGCGCGGGCTGCACGGCATTTACTCTCGTCTGCCTGGACCGTCATATCGTCATACAACCAGGAGGCATTTGTTGGTCTGGCCAGGTCCAGCGGGATATCTTTTCCCGTTGGCCAATCACACAAAGATGTACTATATTAAATGGACATCAAAGCTCGATTTTCAGTGGTGCTTGTATTTCGGATATGTGCCGAAATTCGGTCTGTGATTCGTCAAATTCATCCATGCACGATATCAATCTTGCCCTACTTTTCGTCGCAGAACGACGATTGATTGGGGGTTGAGGAGCCCCGTCTTTTCGATTTTCTTTTTGCCGAGAAAGCGCTTCCTCTATCGTACGTAGAATGCGGTAAGTGTTTGTTTAATTGGTAACAATAAACGAAACTCAACCCGCAAAAAAAAGAAATGAGTGACCGCGGGGGTTGTCCTACGAGGTGTGTTACTTTTACGACAGCAGTGCTACTACAGCACGCGACAGCACTTCACATACTGGTATAGGTCGGTTTCGTGAGTTCGAGCCCCGCCGAGTGCATACTCGTATAAATTCGTTGGGACTTTTTCTTGTGTACAAACTGACTTGCGGAAAGCGCGAGAGCGTGAGTTAGCAACACTCGATTGAAAATCGACGAGCAGTGGGATTACTGAACCCTATGCGCGATAAAATTTGAAGGCAAGAACCGGGGGGAAGAAGGGACGACACCTGTGACCACGGCTTGTCCAGAAGTTGGAAAGTAAAAGTGTGAGAGGGAAATACGAACAAAAAAACTAGGAATATGTCGAGAGTACGTAAACATCTATTTTCCCGCGATGCTTGCACGGTACATACAAACCATGTTTTTGTACTGAAATTTGAGCAGAACAACAACTTAACACAAGAGTTTGACCCTGGTCTAAGATACGAGTGATATCAGGTACTGCTACTACTACGTTCTGCCACTTGATAAGCAGTCTGCAGTGTGCAGGACATCTACTATGTATGGTATACTTCATCGCCTCAGGTAGCCCCAGCCTCGATCTAAATCCCCCCTCCTGTTTTTCCCCCTGTGCAATGTGCTATTGGCTGTGCTCTGGTGCTCTCGTGTGCTCGATGGATAGCCGAGCCTCATCTCTTCAGCGTACCGCATGACCTTGTTGGGGTTCGAGATTGGTACGTATAGTGGAAATACACAAACCTCAGCTCTTCACAGTACACGGACGTGCGTAGTGAGGGCATGCACGACGACAGCAAGCAGTAGTGATTCCCTCTCGGCTGGCTGCAAGAGAATCGCACAGCAGCTGTTGTTACTGTCTATAATACCAGCAGTGACGATCGCCTCCAGCGCGCGATCTTTTCCCAGCATTTACATCAATGCTGGTCTCTGTTACGAAGTTAATTCCAAGTCCCCAAATCCCCTGCATTTCAATGCTGTTTGTAGGTCTAAGAAGCCTATGCATTGCTTTAGTCTTCGTAATTGTTGTCTTGGTGTGCCTGGCGACGACTTTTTCCGGAAGAAAAAAAACTGCAGTGGGCCGATGTTTTTTGGGGGCTTCAATCGCTGAAACCGCGAAATGCCGATTCCCACACTATAATCAAATGTTTATCCGAGGTCAATACCTACAATCGCGCAAAATTATGAGACGTTTATGCAAGTTTTAGTAAAGATAACAAGGAAACCTTCCACTACCTTTTTTCTGTAAGGATATTGCAACACCAAAAATAGTATTTTTAATACAAAGAAAACTTCAAGAAGCCAATTTTCGGACATCTTCGGACGTTATTGGGCAAAATACGTTTGCCCGAAACAAAAAATAGTATCTTCAGTAAAATCTGACGATGTCATGTCTTTCCCCTGTTTATTACAGCGGTCAGCATGATGGCAACTTGAGTGGCATTCAAGTTGACATTGCCTGCAGGATTCGCCGGGCTGGGTACTTTAACGAAAAAAACAATTAATTAATCGTCTATTAATAGTCGCTGCTTAGTAATACAGACAGTTATCTAGGAAAAGACTGATAAATGAGACAGACTAATAAGACCGACAACTGAATATGAGTATTATACATGAATTAGTCTGACGTGATATAATTACTGGATCAATGAGACCTGCAACGGAAACGAGTTTGAAACATGAAATAAACTGAAAATAGGCTGAATATCAGAAACGAGTCAGCGAAAAGAACCTTCGTGAATCCGATCCCAACCACTTGATTGAATCGGGCACTGTACATACACATGCAGTGTAACTCTTGGTGAAAAAATTAGTGAGTACTTCAACACTCGGCATTAATCCTTGCATTCGGCCATGGTTACTGTGGAGGGTGGCACCCATCTACTTTCACTGCCGAGTGCCACTGGCGCCATTGGCTCCGTACCTCCCTCAAAAACGAACTCAACTTACCCCTTTTAGCACCGCACTCCCGACATGGGGACAAAACACTTGGAGCTTGACTAGAAATACCAGGAGTTGGAAATGCGTTGAGAACGTTTTGTTGGCTTATCGCAACATACAACATACAGTGCTATGCAGGCGATCCATATTCTGAAACCGAAACGCAATCATTGTCGGTGGCAAATGAAGAACATCATACAGGGTAGCCCTAAAAAGTATCCCCCTACCATATATCCTTGGCCATTCATCCTGTAACAAATGGCGTTGTCTTCGTTAATCCTAATGCAACACTTGGCATACAAAGCACTTACACACGTTTGGCATATACTTTATCCTGTGCGCGTGTAAACAACATATATCAAAACATGAGACAATTAAGAAAGGTCAGTTTAGTGACCCCGGATACAGACGTTTGGCATGTACTTGATCCTGCACGTATGTAAACAACAGACATCAAAACATGAGACAAAAAATGATAATTAGCCTATCCGAAGCATAGGTGTCAGCGAATGCCGTCATCCATGCGGAGCCCTTGTATACAGTTTATAATAGGGCCAATACACATGTATGTAGAGCCTATCTATGAAGAGCCTACTATTTATAAATATAAAATAATATATGCATCACCACCAACACCGGACTGGACGGGGACAAAAAACAATCAAGGGTGAGTCTACTAGGGTATATACTCTGGGGGTACCCCGGGTATCTACCCGAGTATGACCCAAACAACCAGGCTTGGGTCCCCGGGTACCCCAGGGTACTCTCGAGGTCCCCGGGTTTCTAATCGAGCATTACGCACACAATCAGGTTAGGGCTTGGTGCCCGGGTACCCCAGAAATACTTGGGGGGTTCCTGAGTCCACCCGAGTATGCATCAAAGCAACCAACCTTGGTACCCCGAGTACTCGGGTACCTACCCGAGGATAATCCAGACAATCAGAGTAGGGTTTGGTGCCCGGGTACCCCGAGTACTCGGGGGGTGCCTTGGTATCTACCAGAGTATGACTAAAACCATCAGGTTCTGTACCGGGTGCCCCAAAATACGCTCCGTGTACCTACCCGCGTAATACCCAAACATACAGGTTAGGGTTTGGTGCCCGGGTATGCCAGAGTATCGATTTTGAATAAAACCATCAGGTTCATTACCCGGGTGCCCCAAAATACGCTCCGTGTACCTGCCCGTGCAATACCCACACAAACAGGTCAGGGTTTGGTGCCCGGGTACGCCAGAGCACTCGGTGTACCCGGGTACCTTCCCGAGTTCGATCAACACAACCAGTTTTGGGTACCTGGACACTCCAAAATTACCAAGGTACCTACCCCAGTATGACTCAAACAACCAGGTTTGGGTACCCAGATATCCTAATAGTATCCGGGTACCTATCCGAGTATGGCGTAAATAAACCATACCCGGGCACACCAGAGAACCGGATAATTACCTGAGCAAGTTCCAAACGAACAGGTTTGGTACCCGAGTAATATTCGCAAATCAGGTTTGGTGGCCGCGTACGCCAGAGTACTCTGGGGGTCTACCCATAGTACCCGGGTATCAACCCGAGTATGACCCAAACAACCAGGTTTGGATACCCGAATACCCTCAGGAGTACCTGGGTTCCCCAGAATACGCTCGGGGTACTCGGGGACTTACCTGAGAATTAACCAAACAACCAGATACCCGGGCACCCCACAGTAACCGGGTACCTACCCGAGTATGACCCCTTCAACCAGGTTCAATACCCTGGCACCCTAGAGTATACTCACACCCAAAACACGCCCTTGGAAAAACACCCAAAAAATGGCGTCCATAAAATCTCTTTCCCGCGCGATTTTTGTCTCTACCCGTCCGTGGAGGCGTGTAACTATCTCCCCTTCTCCCCCCCGTACCCCCCAAACAGACAAAGTATTCAAGGGCTAATATCATCAATCAACACCCGAGGAAAAATCGGGAGGATGCGGGTACGATACGTCTTCTATACACGGCCAGTTAGGAATGGACCGTACATATTACACTAAAATATGTACGATCAGCCAGCCGCATAATATCTGAACCACCGCGATACCTCGCGCCCGTGATTCACCTTTTTTACGGGGGTGCCTAAAGCTAACGACAACGAAATTTGCTAGGAAAGCAAAAAAAACGCACAAGACACGGAAGCAAAAAAAAAAAACGTGGGGCCATCAATCGCCATTGAAACGCGCCTGGGCCTGGGCGTTGCTACGCTGAGCTAACGAGGTCCTTAATGCGTGCCACCGCGCCCTCTCGAAAGCCAACAACGAGGGAACAGCAAAAAAACAGGTACACACTGGTGCTGCTGCTGCCGCCGCTACTGCTGTACACACACTCCCCCAGAGAGTGTTAAAAAAGAAGAAGAAATAAAACAGGCATATACTGCTCTGCCGCTGCCGCTGTCTACATATGCTCAACTTTCCTTAAATTACTGGAACCTGGCCCGCTAACACCCCTAACTCATTTTGGGTTATATTGTACATACAATGGCTAAAAACCCGCAGTACGTCGACCTTGCTCTCCTCGCAAAGCCTTCCGTAGTAGAAACTCACCATTAAATAACAGTCTATACTGGCGATTAAAAAAATACCAGTCAGATCCCTTCCCTCCCCCCCCCGCCCTCCACCCGAAAAGCAGTGGACAACATCTGAGAAACCCTTATTATTTCGCCCTCTCGGCCCCGGACACTTAATGAGATTAAGCATCTGCGACGGAGACAAAACGGAGACAAAACGAATACTCGGAGACAAAACAAATACTCGATCCCTCCCGTTCCCAATTCAAAACCAGCTCGATCCCGGAGGATAGTTTGATTTCTAGGCGCAGACGGCCAACGTCCGTGCCGGAGATAAAGACATGAAAAAAAAAATGATCCCGGGAAAGAACCTGCTTTCCAGGACCAGGCGCCAGCGTCTGTGCCGGAGATGGAGAAAAACCAACTTGATCCCGGAGAGGAGTTTGCTTTCTAGGACCAGACGGCTAGCGCGTTTGTACCGGGGACCCGATAAAAAACCAGCTCGATCCCGGAGATAACTTGTCTTCTAGAGGGTCAGTGGTCTGTGTCGAGGTCGAAAACAGCCAGATCCCAGAGAGAACTATGCTTTCCAGGCGCAGCTGGCTAGCGTCTGAACCGGACATGCAAAAGCCATTTCGATCTCGAAGGGAAGTTTGCTTTCTAGTTGCGGCTAGCGTCCGTGCCTGGGACAAAATAAAAACCAGCTCGATCCCGAGTTCTAAAGTAGGGGCTAGCGTCTGTGCCGCGGATAAATCTCAAACCAGCTCGATCCTGGAGAGAAAAAGCTTTTTAGGCGCACACGGGTTAGCGTCTGTGCCGGACAAAGCAAAAAAACACTTCGATCCCGGGGAAGAGTTCGCTTGCTAAGGGCCAATGGTAGCGTATGCGCCGTAGACAAAGCAAATTCCAGGTCGAGCCCCCCCCCTCCCCCCCAGTCCCCCCCCATCCCGATCCGCGACAACAGATGGACACAACTCGGAAAACGCGGCATCCCCCCCCCCCCCCCCCTCGCCGGCCCACCCTCAGCCCGCACCAAGCAGGTTCCCCTGAGACGTTTGGCACGCATCTACTCCGCCCCCCCTCCCCTCTTCCCCTCACGAAAGTATAGGCAATCTGCGAAGGACACTCGCACTAAGGAAGCCAGGCCGGGATTTTAATGGGAAATAAGTTATTCGGAAGCCACTATAACGCAACACAGACTTTTTTTTTTGTAAGATAAGAAATTCAGCCTATACCAGCGTAGAAGGCACAAGTTCTTGAGTGAGAAACCCAATCTAGGTCAATATTCCCTGTTTCTTACGGTTGCAAGAGGTATACTGTCCTATACTCCACTCGTCCTTCTTTTGTTGCTTCTTTCCGAGAGCAAAAAATAAAAGAGAAGACTACGACTCTTACGCTCCCAGAGAAGAAAATACAGAGCATCCTCGTCAGAACTTTCACCTTCAGCAACAGAGCGGAGGACACCAAGCCTGTTGCTTTTTTTCTTCGACAAAAACCGCCCCGGCTAGTCACATGTTGCGTCCTATCTCACTGGGGGCATCTACGGTACCTTCTTTTTGGTTCTTCCCTAAATAACGCGCCACGGGTATCTACCTACAAGTACCTCCTTACGCACCAAAATGCACCAACCTCCAATTTCTGCAAATAGGGAGAGGAAGAGAGAAACAACCAACCTACAGTACAATGCCTTACGATGGAGACAAGGAAAACGAAACACTTTTTTTAACTTTTTTCCCCCTCCTTTTCCTTCTTCCCCTCCCCTTTCCTCCCTTCCTTTTTGGCTTGGCTGTATATAGAACTACTCCGAACTCACGGGAAAAACAACTAAAAAGACGGAACAACGTAACACTAGAAGTTCAGTTAACCCGGCAAGAGGCGGCGGGCCACCGATAATCCCCCCCTCCCCTCCCCTCCCCTCCCCTACCACCCCGCTAGTGGTTTATGCAACCTATGTCGCCGTATGTCGCCGCACCCGGCGCGTGAACCGCGCCCGTATGAAATGCCTAACACTAAAACTAAACTGAAAAAAAAGAAGCAAGCTCATCTTCGTGCATGGGCACGCTCGCATGCGCGACTCGAGCCAAGAGGGCGAGAGGAGGTAGGTCAACTTGTTACAACACTACCTACCCGCGACCACGAAAAAAAAACTCACACACAACACAAAAAGCGTTGCGAAACAAAACGAGCCGCCGCGGCGAAACCCTCACAAGCAAAACAAAAAACAAGCCTCTATATTTTAACCTCTGAGGGCAAGCACAGGCTTCTTGTGGCCTGTAACGCCTGCTAGATTTACTACTGTATGCGATGCCTGCGTTCACTTTTACTGAAAATCCATGCAAGCATGACTGAATCTGCATATGCATGACATGTACGGCATCTCACCTTCCCACCGCGAAGGTGGTAACGGCGGAAACCCATGATACCTAGTACCACGGCAGATTCTTGATACAACGCGTGCCACGACTAGCCTAGTGCAATTCAAACCCACCCTATTCCAGCCTCCCCCACCAGCCCAACCAACGCAAAAGGGCTGGGCACTTTCGCCCTCGAGAAAGAGCCCATGCCCTCCAATATACAACTTAACATAGGGTGAACAAATATGGTACCAGGTATATAATTAAATACGCTGCCTGGGCGCTGCTTTTAAAACTTTTGAGGGCGAAAACCATTAGCCGCTCTCATGGCTCCATAAGTCGGGCATCAAGATCGATGCCAAGAGAGAAAGATCGGACGGGGTCAAACTGTCCCTGCCCCCCCCCCCCCCCCCACATCAAATTCTCCGACTGTGCACACCGATTAAACAAAATCCACGGTAGTAGCGGCAGACAGCCGACCGTCTCCCCGTGGGGGACGCGGCTGCGGCTGCGGCGACGGCGACAGCTTCGTGCCACTTCGAACAACGAAAACAAAGAACTGCTCAACAGCAGAAGCACCTCACGACAAACAAGACAGATCCTACCCTACCCCACCCAACGCTTCCCACCCTACCCAATCCAACCTGACCAAACCCTACCTGTCAGCAGCGCGAGAGCCTCTCTTCCTCGCACCACGTCGTAAAAAGCTACGCAACGCCCTCGACCAAAAAACTTTGCGATGTCATGCCCCTTTCATGCAACACATCACCCCACCTCCCCCATTTCACGCGCCTCGCCGAACACCTCTCGGCGCTTCGCGCTTGGTGGACGACATGCCCGCCTGGTCGGTGAAAACCCGACGTGCCCCGTCCCAGCATTGTACGGATGCCAGGGACTATGGCCATACGACTGCGGCCACGCATGATACGAGTACATCCCCCCTCCCCTCACGCCCGATTCCTCGCTGCCAGCAACAGGTGGGTGCGCCGATGCGGCTCGAGGGTCTCGAGCGTCGGGCCCAGCGACCCCACCCCCCCCTGATACTTGGCGAGGCGTTCGTTTGGCCCGTGGATTGTGACGATCGAGGAACCCGTCGGCGTTGGCCAAGACCCTGTCTTCCCCTCGTCATCACCGACACCACCACTGGTAGGGTGGGTGTTGCCCCCGCTCCAGCAGGCGCCGCCGCCACCATCATGGTCATCGCTACCGTTGCTACGGTCATCTTCACCGTTACCGTTACCGCTGCGGTTACCGTTACTACTCCTGCTGACGTTACCGTCTCCACTGTTACGGTTACCGTTACCGCTACCGTTGCCATCACCGTTGCTGGAGTTTTCGACCCACGACCGATGGCAATCACCACCACCGCCACGATCCCCGCCGCTACTGCCACCCCTGCCAACCATCCTCCCCTGAAAAGCAGACGGACATTGGGGATGGGGAGACGAGGACACGACCCGCTCGTTACCGTTGTTGCGCCCGCCTGCAGCACCACCATCACCACCACCGCTCCCACCGCACATGGCTAGAATTGACCGGAGCTTGGGCAGACCAACCCGCAAGTGTGAATTAAACGAGACGACTGTCGTGCCCTCCGATGATACCGGAGACTTATCCACATTGGGTAGCTGGCGGCTGACGAGCACGTTTTCCGTCCGGGCCATCCCGCCCACCCGCCCCCTCCCTCCCCGCCCTTCCCCTCGATCACAACCCTTCCGCCCCCGCTGCCCCTCCTCCTCTCCCCACCGCCCATCTGCCGCTGCCACCCGCACCGGTTCCTCGATTGCGTCGTATTTGTACCCATCTCCGTCGCGCGAGTCGTCTCCAACCCCCCCAGCGAAGAAAGCGACACGAACAGCCGCGGCATCGCCAGGCTCACCCCCGCCTCTGCCGCCGTCGCCACTACCGTTGACGCCGCTACTACAGTTGCTACTGCCAACACTAACGCTAAGACTACTGTTGCCGGTGCTATAGTTAACGCTACCGCCGCTGCAGCTACTACCACCGCTGCTGCTGATACCAGCGTACAGGAAGCGGTTGGACCGCGGGGCCAGGTAACTCGCTCCCCGGTTATCGTCCCTGCTCACGCCACCACCACCACCGCCGCCGACGTTGTCACCACCGCGGCTGCTGGAGTTCGTGTCCCCCGCGACGCCACCCGGGCGAGCCGAGTACAGCTCTTCCGGGTGGTTGTTGTTGTGGCGATGGTTATGGCCATGGCTGTTGCCGTGGCTATAGCGCGCATTACCTGTAGTATCGCTAGCAGCGGCGGCGGCAGGTGCATACTCCATGTCGGAGGGGTGGGAAGAGAAGAAGCAGGAGGCGCCTAGTGGCGCTTGAGGCCACCTACCGCTCCCGCTGCTACCACTTATATTACCAGCGGTGCTGCTACCATTGTTACCTATCACGCTGCTACCGTTGCTGCCGCCGCTGCTGCTGCTATCGTCCATACAGCTGCCCGACGTCGAGCCCATGGAAGACACAGGGGAATGCCACGGCCATGGCGATGTCACGGGGCCTCGGCGCTGCAGCCGGGGAATGTCGCGAGAGCGGAGAACGTTGTCGCTCGAATCGAGACTCCCATGCTGCTTGTGGGTTGTTGCAGCAGCAGCAGCGTACCGCGGCGACGACCGCCCGGTGAAGCCTGTGGAGGCGGAAGTGGTGTCATCCTGCGCTCCTTCCTGCCATTGCAACCTTCCCTGCTGCTTCTGCTGCTGCTGTCGCTGCAACTGTTGATTCTGATGACGGATCGCAACGTAATTAGCGCTGCCGGAGTCCCTGGGACAGCTGAGGTGGCCCAGCTCGCTCAACTTGTGCTCCTCTCCGCTATCGCCATTACCACTTCCATCACCACGATCACCAAAGCCATCACCACCATCACCACCCCCGCAGTGCGTTCCAGCGTAGTCTGGGTCGGCATCGACGACCACGCCCACAGGGTTGTAGTCGTCGCGGTTGCCATGTTGGTCCCCCTTACGGAAGCGACGACCGGATGGGCTTCCGACGCTTCCGCACCGCTTACGCCCGCGCCGCTCCAAACCGTCGCCCATCCCCTCCTCCCCTCCCTCCCTCTCTTTTGAAACCCCCACGCAGTCCTCCCGCCCGAACGAAGTGGTCGACGACACAGAAGAGAAGGACAAGGAAGAGGTGAAGGAGGAGGAAGAAGCGCCAACCATCCGATGCATGATCGAACCACCGTCGTCGCCCCTACAAGCAAGCCGCTGCCCCTCCCCTCCCCCTCCACCCACTCCCGCTGCCACTCCCATAGTTCCCTTAGCATCAACCATGGATTCTTGCCCCCATCCCCCACGACCCCCACCATCACCAGAAGCACCAACAGCAGCAGTATCAGTAGCAGCCACCGCCGCAGCTGCAGCTTCCCCCTTGGTATGAGCAACCCCCACCCCGGCCGAAGTGATCTTAGGTCCCGCAACCCCCACTGACATCTCCATCGGCATCGGCGATAGCGCATTGTGCCTGACAACGCCTGGGTAACGACCATCAGTCGCCGTGGTTGCTGCTACTGCTGCTGCCGCTGCCGCTGTCGCTGCCGCCGTTGCTCTTTGAGCAGTCGCGGCGGGAGCGGCGGCAGCAGCAGCAGTGTTAGAGGTGAGGGCGGCGCGGCCTCTGCCCGACGGGACCATTCCATCGCGGCGGTGAAGGGTGCAGAATTTTTCCTTCGACCGTGGGTAGGCGAAAGACGAGTATCCGCGGCAATTCGGTGCCGCGCACCGCCTGGGTGGTGTTAGGGTTGGGGGTTGGGAAGGGGGGGGGGGAGAGTGAGGGGTTGGGTGGGAATGGGGCCATATGTTTCACCAGCTCTGCGAAGGATGCAGCTCATGAACCAGTCGGTTGGCCCCGACTGGAAGTGCTTTGTCTCTGGTTGGTAGACTGTCTCAGGAAGGCCAAACACGCCGCACATACGGTAAATCGCCATTAGGTTTTGAGCTCCCGATATATATACGCACTATTGCAGAGGTGCGCGTTGCGAGGGTCTTCTCTCCATCGTCTCCCCTTCGAGACTGCTGACAACATACACAACCAGCTTTAAAGGGTCTTCTTTTTCGCCTCTTCTGCAGAGCTTGCAGCTCACGCAGCCAGTCGGCTGATGCCGAGTGAAAGTGCTTGGCCTCTGCTAGTAGATTGTCTCGAGAAAATCAGCAGGCCTATCGCCCACAAACACGGTATACTGCCAACAGATTTTGAGCTCTCGATTTATGTATGATCACAATTGCAGAGCTCCGGGTTACGAGGGGTATCACACGCCTGTGGTCACACCATATTTTTCTCTTCGAGATCGTTGATATAATAACGCGACGTGTCTTGGAAGGCCTTCTCTTTCACCAGCTCTGCGGAGCTTGCAGCTCCCGCAACCAATCGGTTGACCCCGAGTGAAATCGCGTTGCCTGTGCGTGGTAGACTGTCCCATGGAGCTCAGCAGGCCTATCAAATCACGCATACGGTATATCGCCAACAGGTTTCGAGCTCTCGTTTTAAAACCAACAGAGCAACAGCAGCAAACCTACCGGCACCACCAGTCGAGAAGCACGTAGCGGCACAGTATGCAGTAATGTACAGCAGTGGGTATGTTCAGTACGAGCACATCTTGCTGGGATACTGCTGGGTATCATACCACTATACGTTCTGCACCCCGTTTCAGATACGCGCCTCTGCTGCTCATCGCCCGGTATATTCTCGTTCGCGTATTGCTAAGTAAGGCGGTGCAGCGTACCTCGATGACTCTTCAACAGTGAATCGGCATTGTCGGCATGACCCCACCAATAGCTCGGCACAACCTAAGACAACCCAGGGGCGAGACTTCACATCTACACGCACACCACAAAACGCCAGAGCAACAGCAGCAAACCGACCGGTGCCGCCTGTAGAGAAACACGTAGTAACAGTGCAGTACACTACTGCGCAGCAGTGGCATACTAATAGATCTTGCTGGGATACTACTGTACATTATGTACCCGGTTCCATACGCTCTTCCGCTGATCACCCGCTATACCTGGTACTCACGTTCGCTTCGTGCCAAGTAACTTGGTGCGCTGAACAACTTTCAAGACATATGCCACAGGTGTCCGTATCGGCATTCGGCGATCGGAATTAGGTTAGAAGTCCAGCTCGTGAAAAATGCCGAACCGACGCTATCCACGAACAATGCTGGAGAGTATGATCCCAGCAAGAGCTTGGCACTCGGCACAATGCCGGTATATATATCGGACTGTAACACACCGACATCACCAACAGCCCGGTATACACCGGCTCTATACAGGGACCACTACTACTGCTGCTGCTGTACTTACAGCCGTAGAACGTATGTAGTACGAGCACGATGCTTTGGCCACCATGTTACACAGGAGCGTAGATAGCAGTACTGTTCTGGCGAAGCCAGCGTCATTTACAAGAAACGGAGAAAGACATGTTGAATTTAGATTCCTTCTTCGTGTGAACGCTTTATCCGTGCACTCTCCTCCTCGGTTTTTGGTGAGTATACAATTATTGCTTACTGTCGTTGATTATTGCTGCTGCTGCTGTTGCTGCTGCTTTGCATTATGTTGCTACTCTGCTGCTGCTGTTGACGTACTGGGTACCGCGCGGGGTGCATACATGCATACAGTTGTTATATCTTACGCCACCCTCGTTGTGAAAACTCCGAAGGAAAGCCTTGTAGTTCCGTCATTTCACGGATGAAAAAAGCAGCAGGTGCCAAGTGAGTAAGTTAGCCTAACCTGTGCTTGACGTCTACCATGGTGGGCTTCTTGTGCGTGGAGCAATAGCAGGCCCGCTGCCCCTCGTAGCCGTAGTTGGGCTGCTTGTGGCAGGACTCGAACTCGCACCTAGAAACGAGGAGGGGGGGGGGAGGGGGAACAAACACAAACAAAAAACAAATATGAATAGTACGTATCGACAAGGAGGGAGCAAGGAAAACAAACGAGATACTACTGCAGCGGGAAGCAGGCATAGACTGGAGTCAGCCTTTGTGCATAGGTTTCCTTTACCTTACCGAGGCTTTCTTCTTTCGGCAACGTTATGAGTGACCAACGTTGAAGCTTACGATACTGCGCAATACATTGTCGGACGGCAAGCACACTAGTAATAACCATATTGCTGATGGTGTTGGTGCTGTTGCTTGTTGCTGCTGTTGCCGTCGTTCTATATTTACCATAACCAGCTGTTTCTCCTTACAGCAGGACTGGGCCCAAATCTACCATAATACTTGGAAATCAGAGATAGGTACATGACGCAGTGGTAGAACTGTGTGGAGGACGGGGGGAGGGGTCCACACCCCACCGATGCTCCCGAGAGCCGCACATGTACCATCCAACAACCCGAATTTTGCTTCAAGCTTTCAACCGGTGAACCAAGGCACCCGTCGTAAAGCACCCAAAAAAACACCGACATAAATTGGCTCGGAACTACACAAACATAAGATAAGCCCTTCAGCCCCCTCGAGACCCAAACGCAGCGACCGAAACTCGAGTAATTTGGTCGTGTCAACGTTCCATGCATCAGACATGTTACGACCTAGATGATTCGAAGAAAGTATATGCCGCTTTGAGATGCTGCGCAGGATCTGCAGCGTACATACCCATCCCGGGAAACATGCGCTATGATCGGACACGCAGATCATGACACGGCTCCTACCCGGCAACACGGAGCGGATCATGCAGATCGTGCGGATGAGAAATACGCGCGATCGGAGTATCACACACAGCTTGCAAACACGAGTTTCGACGAACTCTTCGATCTCACAGCGGTAGTGTATCTCAGCTTTTTTGTAATATCCATCAGGAGATGAATCTCGCCTGAGAGAAAAACTGGCTAAAAGTGGCAAGAAAGCAGGGTGAAACAAATCTCACCGGCGATGGCGGACATCAACCATGGTCTCGTTCGGCTTGTGGGTGGCACAGAACCTAGCTTTTCCTCCCCTCTCTCCGAAGTAAGGCTCCTATTTATTTCACGAACGGGGTGGGGGGCGGCGGGGGAGGGAGCGGTAGGGTAAGATTCCTGTTTTCGGGTGTGTGTGCGTGTGTGTGTGGAGGGGGGGGGGGGGGGGGGCGGGCGTGGGCAGGACAAGGTTCGTGTTTTTTTCACAAAGCGGGGGTGTAGGGGGGGGGGTGTACTCAATTTGTGCATGGCCGTGATCGTGGGGCCATAGACCCTCGCATCCCCGGGTGGGGGGGGGAGCGTACTCATCTGTTGCTTGCCTTAGGCATTCGACCATTGACCACGCATCCCTTTCGAGACGTAGCATCGAAGGGTGGGTGGGGGCTCGTTTTTGGGGCTCGGGGGGTGGGGAGGGGGGGCTAACCCGTTTATATCTGCACCCTCGTTTGTAGGGGTCAAACTGCTTCAAAACCATGTGCGATATTGTAGCTGTAGCAGGAAAGGGTCAAGGAAGGGATGACGAGGGGGGCACCCATGGGCCGGGTAAGGGAATCGCAGTAGGGGTTAGGCTTAGGGTAGCGTTACCAACTAATTAGTTGGGCATTTTTTAAAAATATCCTCATCATTATGCTGGAACCACGCCCTGGCCATAACGTCTACGTGCGAACCTTGAAGGTAATTTTTTGTACCTGGTATGCATTTTATTTATTTTTGTTCATCCTCCGGCGGATGGGGAAAAATAAAGCTTTAGCTCACCACACTTCCACGTATTTTCATACGCGTCGTGTGTCGATTTAACTCAGTTGGTTTCGCAGCCCAACGCTAGCTGGCGCACCCTTCGGGTCCCATTGTAGGTATAGCGTAAGCTGTCCCTATCAGTGGTCTTCGTTACAACCCCGGCAGCGCAAGCTGCCGTTGTATACGGATGCGTGTGTATGTCGACCCGGCCTGTCCCCTGAGGGTCAGTTTCGGTGGAGATAGCCACCCGGAATGTCATCTTTCCGGGTAGGAATAAACAGAAAACTTCGAGGTGCTTGATTGTTACCCCACACCCCACACGCTCCGGAAAATGGATCAGAGGTGCAGAATGGAGCCATACGCGACTGGAACTTTCCAAAAGCTTTCCGTCTTTAGCTTCCCCTTCACGGGGCTTCGTTCTTTCTTGGTGCAGCTGCTTGCGAGCCATCGGCGCGAAAACTTGCTATGCTGCACAGGACACAACGTTTTCCATTTTCAAAGTCCGTCGTATTGGCAAGGCATGAATTCATTCGTTCATTTCGATCTTCGAAGGGTGACGGTATCGCCGACACGGGGGATGGGGAGCTGGCCCAGGGAGTTGATGGCGTTAAGCTTCTTGTCGTTCACCGTTACCCGGACGTTGCCGTCCTTCTTGAGGATGGCGACCATGGGGCTGGCGTACGCAGAGGTCGAGTTCGCCGGCGTGCACGCAGTCTCACTTTCGTCCATACACGATATACCAGACAAATATTGCTCGCTTGGGTTGTCGGGTAGGGTCAGCAGGTTATCAACTATCACGGATCAGGTCAGGCCACGTCGGGTCGGAAAAATCTGACCCGACCCGGTCCGAGACTAGCGACCTGCCCCTTGATCCGCCCTGAGAATAACCAAAAACAAGAGACCGTAAATCACGTTTTTTTATTTGACACAAGGTCACGCAACAAAGACCGTCAAGTTTTTGGGGCGAGTGTGGGGAGCATGTGTCGCTATTGTAGCGGTAAAGGATTTTTTTTTTCCGTCACCGTCGAAGCCTATTTAGACCGGGGGTATGCGCATAACACCGACCGTGAAACAACTACCGGTCGTAGTACTCTACCTGGCATCTAGCCTGTTGGCTGTGGCAGTAAGGCAGGCCAGCAGGCCGCACAGACGATACAAACGGTTCCAATAACTTGACACCTCGGACAGATGATCTGTCCCCACTAGATGATGTGTAGACATTTCGTGGAAGATCTGTATCGTTTATTGCTCATGTTGTCGGGTGGAAGCCGTACGATCTGTACGATCTAGCGCATGCTACGGTGGAGGCGACGCGCGCCACGACAAAGGTAGTAATATGTACCACTTTTTGCCCTAGAACATTTTCTGAACGACGGGGCTCCTTAACGCCTTTACAACTGGAAACCCTTTTGGGGGGGCAAATTACTTGGAAATATACAGGGAGGGGTTTTGAGGCTCTAAAGGGGTTAAGCCACAACCCTTGGAAGGTCGTTGGAATTAGCGTTGCATCTGAAACACCGGGTATCTATTGTTGAGCACCTAGCCCATGGGTTTATTCGTCGGGTTCCCGTCTCGCTATACTCCAGAGCAGTGTTGTAGGGGGGTAAAGAGTGCTTCATTGAGCGATGAGCCCCACACAAAAAAAAAGCGCCCTCCACCACACCTCTCCCAAAAACTGACCTGGAGCGGTGGGGGAATAAAATCATGTTATCATAACCGATGGACAATCTCGAGCCTACGAGCTATAGCTCAACTTTTTTTCGCGAAAAACAACGAAGAAAAACCGACGATTTTGGGTTATAACCCCTTCCACAACTAGAAACTCGTTTTCGGGGACAAAATTACTTAGATTTAGTATAGGGAGGGGTTCTCTAAAGGGGTTAAAGGAGCCGTGTCATTCAAAAACCGTTCCTGCCAGAAAACGTCCACTCAGCGGTGGGCGTGGCGCTCCTTGCTTCAAAAATCATTCACGCTGGCGTTGTCTTCATCGCGTCATCCGAAAGCGAGCCTACGAGCGTACACCTGATGCACGCCACGTGACATCTCATGTATAAGGGGTTTTAATAAAAAGTGTTATCTCTATCGTGGCACGCGTTCACCATAATAAGCAGTAAATATTTCTAGAGTTGGATCTGCACTCTCTATGCTCGGATCCTGCAGAACATTTCACAACGCCAGCTTTATGAGCTACTCCGTACATATATGATCTACTGTAGATCGTATCTCCAGAACAAACCATAACGGCTGATACAGGATCCACTGCTACTATGGATCTAGATCGTGATCTGCACAACATTCAAGTAATGGCTGAAACAAGATCCACTGTACATTACATGGATCGTATCTCCAGAACATATCATACCGGCCGATACAAGATCCACCGTACATTATTTGGATCGTGATCGGCAGAACATATCATAACGGCTGATACAAGATCCACTGTAGATGATCTAGATCGTGATCTGCACAACATCTCATAATGGTGGATTCAAGATCTACTGTACGAGCATCTATGTATCTGTCCGAGGGGTGCATAAAAAATCGCTTCGTTGACTAGTGCTTGCTATGTACGAGTAAAAATACTGCGGGGTATACACAATAAACGGGGGGTATTCCACAGCCGTCATATTGTGTCCGCCTTAAAATCGGGGTTTATAGTTTCCGCGCACAGATTGTCAACATGCCCTGGTGCAAGCTAGTCCTAAGGGAGTCGCCGACTGATATCCTTAATGAGGAAACGCACCCAGTGATATACGCGCGATAGGAGTATCACACACAGCTTGCAAATATGAGTTTCGACGAAATATTCGGTCTCATAGATGGAGTGAATTTCTTATAATAAACTAACGGGAGCCCTCTTCATGTGTGTGTTCTGCACATTAAACAGATATTTCCACCCAGCACAAGCAGTGTCCGTGCTGATGTCTCAAAGATGGACGAGCTCTCTGGCCACCAACTACGAGACAAGAGATAAAACACTACAAATACTTGTGTACCAGGTATAGCAAGGTGTTTTGGCCACGCAATGCCAACCGCAATGTGAAGCAAGGGGATACCACAACCGGCGGGCAAAAGACAACATACGGAAATGCGAGCACACCAGACCACTTGCAGTAAAGACAAAAATAGTAGTGTAACAAGAAAGAAGAAAAAACAAAAAAAAGGGAGAAAGCAACCGAAAGAAACAGGTAATCAAGACGGCGCGACAAAAATGCAAAACGAAGCGCAACAGCAGTAGCCAGCCAGCCCGTCTAGCAGCACAGGAGATGACGCCACCCCGCCAACATCGGGGGTATCCTGAGCAAACATGCTGATTGGGTTTCGAATTATCCTACCGTAAGAGTAGCAGCATCGCCGCATGGGACGCGTGCTACCTCCAGAGGTGCACCACCTTTTTTCTAATACTACACCTCAATTTGGGAGCTTAAGACCTCTCCCAAAACCGATTTTAAGAAAACTAAAACCGCTACCGGATAAGAAAATCCCATGCCCTAGGCACACAACGAAAATCATGCAAAACAAAAAAAAACGTCGGATGGGTTAAGGGGTCCCGTCGTTCAGAAACCGTTTCGGGTGATGAGACCATGACGCGTGCTACGATGGAGAGAACACATTTCGTCTAAATTCGACATTTTTTTTGTTTTGCGTGATTCTCGTTATAGACGAAATGTGCTCCCTCCATCGTAGCACGCGTCATGGTCTATCGCCTGCGCCCTGTTTCTGGCGACAGCAGTGGTGCCAATACTGTCATCGTCGCCCTCATATCGAACACAAAAACGAGGCCTACTGACTAAGCAAGCAAACACGCAGAAACGAAGCAGATGACACCATGCAGCCGGCGTCTTAGCAGCACCCCAACTGGGTTCCGAACGTAACTGCTCGAGAGTCAGGGGCATTGACTGCTACGTGTTCTGTCCTCGTACCGTGTGTTCGGCGGCGGCATACATACCGACATCATCGCCTCAGTAGCTCCCAAGGATTCCCAACCGTGAACCAGAAAGAAAAGCACAGCACAAGGGGGGAAAACAACATAAAGGGACCAAGAAAGGGGAAAAGGGATGGAAGGGACGAGGGCAAAAGCGGCTCAGCGAGAACTCAAATACCGGCGGGGTAATCTTATCGGCTGACAACTCCATCCCCGACGGCTCCTACCTACTAGTCGGCTAGTGCCGTGCCACCCTGTCTGCCGTCTCCTCCTTGCCTTCAACAGCGGTTTCCCTACTCCCCCCACCCCCCCCCCTTTCGGCTTCGCGCGTCACGCATCACGCATCCGGTCTGCGCGGCGCTCCGAGCTCTTCCTTTCCTCCTTTACGTGCCACCTGGCCATGCACCGCTCGGCTGCTTCGAGGATCCTCCAGTACCACTTGCCCGCACTCTATGCTGCATGGACCCGCATTACGGTTTAAACTCCAAATTCCGTGGAGCATTCGGTGGGTCGAAAACGGCGAGGTCGTCTCTCAGGGTTCTGAGTCAGTTGTTCGGTGGCCCACCTGGTCCCGAGTTTCCAACGGCTATCTGAGCAACCGTCACCCACACGACTGGGTAATTGCCCCTTGGTTTGCCGTAACATCGAAATAACGCGGCATCTTCAGAGGGCTTGGGCGTGCATCCAGCGGTGCAAGATGGAAATCTATGATCGCCCGGGTGTGCGCTTACGGTTAAAGTGCGGTTGCTGAAAGCCGAGGTGATCGAGACACTACTCTACGGTTGCATGACGTGGAGCCCAAACAAGCCTGACTATGACAGGCTACGACGGGTTCACCATTCCATGCTCCTCCGATCCCTCCGATGGCAGAAACGGAAGCGCGACGACCACACCCTATCGTGCGCCAACGCGTTTGCCAAGACAGCTTCCGAGAGCATAGAGGCGATAGTGCGCAAACGGAGTATATTGTTTGCGGGATTCGTAGCACGTATGGGGGAGGAGCGTCTGCCACAGAGGGTGATGTTTGGGGAGCTTGTTGGGGGTAAGGGCTACTCAGGGGCAAGAGAAGGACCGGTTGGTGCACCTGAAGAAGGATGTGTCGGTCTTTGGAATGAAGATCGAACGGTGGCGAAAGGCTGCTCAAAGGCCGGCAGATGGTTTCGGCGGGTAGAGGAGGGAGCCGAGTTTTTCATGCGGAAATGGCATGAGGCGTAGAGACGCAGAGGTACAGAGCGACACGCAAAGGCCGCGGCCATCCACCGTCGGCATCTCCAAACGGCCGGAGGGAGGGGGGAGGGAGGGGAGAGGGAAGAGGGGGGGGGGGGATGGGGGGGGGAAGGTGCCCAATAGACTGATGTCTGGGTCTGGCCATCACCGTCTTGAATTTTTTGGCCTTCCAATGGCCGTAACAAGCTAGTGTAACGCCGCCCTGACTTCTTCGCCTTGTTGCGTCCCCCCCCCAAGTGCCATTGACCACCCTCCCCCCCCCCTGCCTCCTGTTGCTTCTCCCCCCCAGTGCCATTGATGTTTTTGGTACCCTCTATGAGCCCAACGCCGTCTGTAGTTAGTTCCAAGAAACTGCTAGTATAACGTTTTTCCCTTTTCCTTTCCTTGCTTCCTCCTCTTGTCTTGTCCCTCTTTTTGTCTGTTATTTCCTTCCATTTCCTTTCTTTCTTTTCTTTTCTTTCCTTTGTTTCTTTTTTATTCCATTTGACCTGAGTCTGGGTATGTATGCGTAGTGATAGATACTACGTGTGATATATACGTTGTAGTCTTTCCTGGGTGGCAAGCGGTATAGTCGGTTTCTCCAGGCGCGAGTAGAGAGACGTATGCACCAGTGTGACCACGGACTCTGGATTTTCGACAAGAGTTAACGTGAGACAACAACGACAACGACAACGACAACAACAACAACAACCAGTATGGACCTGGCACATCGTAGGCGGACTCCCGATTTCACTTTTGTATGTTTTTGGTGGAGGCATGAATTGCGTCAGCTGTGACATATGAGTGTACCACCTTTGGTTTGTTTGTGTTTATCCCTGGGATATTCCTCCCCTCCAGAGTGACTGGAGCCTGTCCTGTGACCACGGACTTGATTGTGCGAGTAAATGTGAGAACAACAACAAAAACAACAACAATTGCTCCAGCGAAGAAGAGCCGCCGTTTCTGGATGGTCGTTCGATGCTCTCGCGCTTCGTCTTCTTGAGGGCCTTGGCGTACGAGAGGTTGGTGTGGTCCGTACGACGCTAGAAGCCAAGGATTCGCCGGAGGACTTCAAGGTGCTGTGGAGCTCGTCACAGTAAGCCACTTTGAGGGTCCACGTCACACATCCATGCGACAGCAAGGTCTCAATCATCTCAGCCTTCAGCAGGTAGACCTTCAGGCCGAGCCGGGCGGTCGCCATATCGTACAGCTCTGGACCGAAGCGCTTGTAGCATGCCCACATTTGTCGGACCCGTCGCTTGATCTCAACCATGAGATCCGCGTCCTCGTGGATAACGCCGCCTAGATTATTGACTGCCCTGCTTCTTCGAATGACGAACGGTGGAGCCCAGGATGCAAGGCCCCATGCTGCCAGCAGCATGGTCTCCGTCTTTTTTTTTCCCGAAACCGTGAGGCCTGCTGCTTCGAAGACGGTCACAATGACTGTCGTCATTTTAGCAAAGCCCCTCTGTCGATGTCGAAGTAATGCCTGGGTCGGCGTAAAGCATGCCCCACACGGCGCTCCGCACGCATGCCAACGGCTTCTCGACTCTGCCAGCCCCCTCGTCATTGAGGTGGGCTAAGTTCTGTTCGATGCCTTCGTCCTCGCTGAAGCGAACGAGGACAACGTGTAATGCAGTAGCGAAGAAAACGTTGAACAGCAACAGCGATAGCACGCAACCCTGACCTCTGCATGACGTCCAACCACTCAGAGCGCTCACAGTCGTCCGTGCGCATGCGACCCCGCATGCCGTCATGAAACTGGCGGACACCTGCAAGCATGTTGGATGGTACACCGGAGCGTGCGAGCACTTCCCACGGCAGTAGCTCTCGGTCGACAGAGTCATACTCTTTCTACAGGTCGATGAAGAAGAGATACTTCGTATTCTCTCTTCCAATGTATTTCTGTTGCTGACGTATGTATGTTGTGCCTGTCGTACCCAGTACTAGGGCATGACATTGCGTTGTCGAATGCATTACGATGCATTATCTCTGTGTCGTAGCTTGTGACCACAGAGCTGATCTTTCTAGGGTGAAGAATCAGTACGGACACTGGGTGTGCTGGATGTCGACGAGTAGAAGAACGGTTTAATGTGAAGAACACACACACACACAACGGAATTGTCCTCTCTCGTCCGGGTTCTTGCAGTCGGCGCACGACACACCCGTTGCACGCGCGACCAAAGTAATCATACGTACGTCCCTAGCCGTGTATACTTTCAAGTATATTATTTTCACACTCAGCAGCTGAGGAAAAGATGAGTAGTAGAGCTTACGCTATACCTACAATGGGACTCGAAGGGTGCGCCAGCTAGCGTTGGGCTGCGAAAGCAACTGAGTTAAATCGACACACGACGCGTATGAAAATACGCGGAAGTGTGGTGAGCTAAAGCTTTATTTTTCCCCATCCGCCGGAGGATAAAAAAAAAAAAAAAAAAAAAAAAAAAATGAGTAGAGCTCCGACAAAATCCGCGATCTCATATGTGGATACCATGTCCCCGAACCAACACGCCTAGGGAAAATGTCGAAACCCCTTCAACCTTCCAGACGTCGTTTCTGGAAGGATCGCTTGGGGAACACGGGAGATTGTCATGTCTGGAACACGCCACGGAGCCTTCCCCTCCACGTTCCGCTGACGGATCCTCCGCGGCGGATACACCGCCTAGCGGATTCTCCGCAGCGGGACGTTGGAAGGTCCCGCTGGATTGTTCCTTTTATCCGAGAGCTGAGGGAGCACCGACAACTGCTCGCCCACCGCTCTCACAACAACACTACAACAACTACTACTCCTTCTCCTTGCACTTCTGGGAGTGAGTCCATCTCAACCTGTCCTGTCTCTCCCTCTGTCAACGGCCTGCTGTATCAGCCCGTGTTGTCTCACACTCCGCCGTCGTAGTTCAACAGTGAGAACACTCTGCTCACGCAGAGAGAAGTGGGATCACGACCCACCGACGGTCTTGACTACGAATCTTACTGGCGTCGACGGCAGGACCCGATTTCTGGCTCTGTAGAAGACTATCCAGTACCCGCAATCACTGTGGATACTGCTACTGATGTGTCTGTAGTTTCTCATGCATGGTTAAAGTCACACCCAACCTTGCATTCTGTCATTATCCAACCTGTCCCGCCAACCGCCGTTGCCTTGCAAGCAGCGAATGGTTCGCCGTTGAATGTCTTAGGGTGCGAAAACTCCTACATCAGTTGATGAAATCGCTCAAGCCAAATCCGAGATTGAAGGTCCCCTGGACACTCAGTACCTACTGCTACTGTTGCGATGAGTTTCCTCTTCGCGCTAACCTCGCCTACCGGACAGGTAGCAAGGTGGGTCCCAACTGCAGGTAGCGCTGCAACAGCTGGGCTCCGTCAGTTGTCTTCGCCACGTGTGCTGCTCGCCTGACTCCTGCGGTCGTCTTCAACATCGTCGTCGTCGTCGTCGTCGTCACGGTGTCAAGGACATTTGGCTGATCACACTACACTTGGCATCTGATGGGTGTTCGAACACCCATCAGATGCCAACTGATGTGTACCACAATTGACTTCTGATTCGATCTACAGAAAGAGGAATTTTGTCAGTATTTTGAGTACCTACGAGCTCTATCACCACTAAAACTGGGGGGTGATGTGGATACCATGTCCCCGAACCAACACGCCTAGGGAAAATGTCGAAACCCCTTCAACCTTCCAGACGTCGTTTCTGGAAGGATCGCTTGGGGAACACGGGAGATTGTCATGTCTGGAACACGCCGCGGAGCCTTCCCCTCCACGTTCCGCTGACGGATCCTCCGCGGCGGATACACCGCCTAGCGGATTCTCCGCAGCGGGACGTTGGAAGGTCCCGCTGGATTGTTCCTTTTATCCGAGAGCTGAGGGAGCACCGACAACTGCTCGCCCACCGCTCTCACAACAACACTACAACAACTACTACTCCTTCTCCTTGCACTTCTGGGAGTGAGTCCATCTCAACCTGTCCTGTCTCTCCCTCTGTCAACGGCCTGCTGTATCAGCCCGTGTTGTCTCACACTCCGCCGTCGTAGTTCAACAGTGAGAACACTCTGCTCACGCAGAGAGAAGTGGGATCACGACCCACCGACGGTCTTGACTACGAATCTTACATAGCTTGATAATTTCTTCATCTGTTGTATGAAAACATGCACACGGCTTCGGACGCTAACACACCTTACGGAGACCGGAGATTCTCTCCTTCGGCTCTCGGCCTTCATCAAACCCAAAGCTCTCAACCAACACACCAAAACACACAACGTGCCCTTGAAGACGCAAAATCAACCAACACACCAAGAACACACATGCATGCACGCTAATGCCGAATGAAGAACGTCCACAATCGGGACTTTGAACTTTCAACTTTTTTATCAATTATTTCTGTGTGTGTGTGTGTTCTTCACATTAAACCGTTCTTCTACTCGTCGACATCCAGCACACCCAGTGTCCGTCTGTAGACTTGTATGGACACGCTCGCTGTTTTTATGTGAATTCATTGGGCATTTCACAGAAGCTTGTGACCACATCAGAGCTTCTCTCTGTCGCCCTCCTCTAGTAGGATGACGAAACGATCGGCACGCACACTTGGTGTGTGTTTTTCACATAACACTGCTTTCTCACCCATCTACACCCGGCACAACCAGTGTCCGTGCCGATTCCTCCTACGTCATAGACGAATCGGGTACTAGAAAACAACCCAACAAAAAAATAAATGAATAATATTCCGTCGAGCTGTTGACCCTGCAGGGTTCCGGATATTGCGACATCATAAATGAGAATTGAGGTTTCGTTTTTAACCCAGTAAAATCGTCATTATTACTATTATTAGGCCATTTCTTATACAGTCGGATTTGTCAGTCGAAAACGGCCGTTTTCGACTAAGCCTATATCGGGCTTTCTTACAGTCAAAAAAAGGTTTTTTCGACTGAACTTTTTTCGACTGAGTTTTCCGACGAGGTTATCCAGTCGAAAAACTCGAGTTTTTCGACTGGATCTCTCAGTCGAAAAACTCAATCCAAAGGTTTGACACCTGTTTTTCGAACCCATCGCATCGCTCACCCCACCACAAACACACACCCACACGCCTACACACCCATACCAGGTACCACACAGCAGTATCATACAACAGCGCCAACGCTGCCTCGGCTATCACTGCTGTTGCTTCTCGCTGCAAGTCAGCGTGGCGAATTCCTAGTTCCGCTCGCCAGCAGCATGTATCACACGTTATCGATGCCATTTTGCCAACAACGGCTACGCCTCCTTCAGCTTTGGCGGCTCTCGGCTGAGCGCAACGCCACGAACGTAGCTTTGGGGGCTTTCGGCTAAGCCCAACGCCACCAACCCACTTGGACGAAGGTTCGAGCGTGATGCACGCGTTGCTCGCGAGGAACGCGCGAAGCACAGAGCTGCCAACCGAGTTTCGAGCGTTTTACAGCAGTACTTCGTACTCCCTCACACCAACCGCCTCTAGGGAGAGCACAAAAACAATGAAATCGACTCGACTGACGATTAGAAGGACCAGAAGAATCCAGTCGAAAAGGGCCGTTTTCGACTGGCGGAACCCAACTGTGTAAGAAATGGCCTTACTATTATTACTACTATTACTATCATAACTATCATCATTACTATCATTATCATTATCATTTCATCATTATGATTTTATCATCATCATTTCATCATTATGATTTTATCATTATCATTTCATCATTATGATTTTATCATTATCATTTCATCATTATGATTTTATCATTATCATTTCATCATTATGATTTCATCATTATGATTTTTTATCATTATGATTTTATCATTATGATTTTATCATTATGATTTTATCATCATGATTTCATCATTATGATTTTATCATCATGATTCTATCATTATGATTTTATCATTATGATTTTCATCATTATGATTTTATCATTTCATCATTATTATTATTATCATTATTATTATGGGTCGCAGGTACACTTTCTACCATTACGTAGGCAGATCTTCTCGTCAAGATCTGTTATGAACGGTAGCCGTTCCAGAGGTATTTAATAATTATTGGATATCGTGTCTTGGTGTACTAAAAGTGGTCGGTCGTGGAGTCTCCGTAGATTCTGATGACGGAGAGGCGGGTAATCACGTTTCCCGCTGACAAGTGATCACTGTACGACTCTCTGTTTTGCCTACGAAGCACCTCTCGTTGCCTCGAGGCACTTCTATCGTTACCGTCGCTTGGTTCGCCGTCGAACCTTGCTCCAACCTGACGTGTCCTCCACGCTACGAAGGACAAGAGGAGAATAAGTTGCAAGTTTCGAGTCGAACCTGGGTCACCGCAAGCCCTCATCTGGCGTCGACACTGAAGCATTGTTAACCCGCGGTAACTTCGCCGTGAGTCTTCCTTGTTTTCTCGTAAAAACGGGCTTCTTCATTTTGTTTTCCTTCACATCGTACGAAGAAAACACGAAATGTAAGAACATAGACACGAGTTTTCGTTCGTGGACTACTGTGGTACCGCTCTCATCGTTGCGATCAACGAAGGACGCTTTTCACCACTGTCATCGTTGACAAGCGAAGGACGCTCTCCAATCGCTGTGGGCTGGTCCTGTTCCTTCTCTCGTATGGTTTGCTTAAGCCGCGTCGGTAAGCGTATCCTCGGGGGGCGAGCCTATACCTATAATCACGCACGGTGTCTGCCGTTTTATGGACCATTGAAACAAACATATTTTTTGCTGTCGACTTGTGGGTATGAGTAAACGATTTCCGTTTCGTCGAGCCTAGGTGTGTGAGCCCAGCATCGTGTGGGTACCCACCTAGAACGCTTACGCTACGTAGTTCAAGCGCTGGATCGTTGTACAACCCTCGACAAAACTAATCGTTCAAAGTTCATCCATCGATGGCGCTCGGATCGTATCCAGAGTACCGTTGATTTGGCGGACTCGTGACACTCTTGTATGCTGGGGGTCGTGGGATGTTCGTGCCTTCCCGCCCATCGTATCACAGTCAAAGCAACACAAACGTAAAGCCCATCATCATGCGAGTTTGAGTTCTCCCAATCGTTTTGTGCGTACCATCGGCAAGTAGCAGCAGCCCCGTGGTTGTACTGGTTACCGTGAGTACTACTGCTGCCGTCGCACTCTCCCACCCATCGTACCGGGACAGGGCACTGGTGATGGCTTTTTTCGTTTTGCAGTCTTGAATGAGGCGTCTGGATGCTCGTATCGTACCAGGGATCCCCACCAAGCAAAGAGTGTAGAGTGTTTTCGTATGTTTCGTAAGAAAATCCGACATGCGTCGCCAAAACAGCTGTATGGCAGTCAGCGGTGGCGATCAAACTACGTTGAGACGTGCCGCGTTATTGTTTCAACATGGCAAACATGTACACCATCGGCATCACACTCTCTGTTGCCATGCAACAACATGAGGTTGGAGCCGCGTGCCGTTGTCGGCACCGTTGCTGCACCGTTGTCATGTACTCATCATCATGCAGGCTCGTGTACTCGTACAGGTATACCCTAATTCCGTCTTGTCTTTATTTTTCTGTTGTATAAAAATAATTGCGCCGCTTGCATACCAGAAAAGAGAGTACCGTCAGCAGTGAAATATCGGATCGTAGCTCAACACAGCAACCAGTGTATGCTGTGAATTGTCTGCTGCGTGTGACTGTGGGAGGTTATCGGATTGTAGATTGTCAGAACAGCACCCCGTGAGTGCTGAGAATTTGTCTGATGGGTGTACTACGATTACCGACGGTAGCGACAGTAGCCCTCCTTCTGAACCTCGTCGTGGTCACAAGAGGGACACCGCTAATAGTACTGCTGTTCCAGTAGGTGCAAGATCGAAACGCCGTGCGGTCGATTGTAATACAGCAGTAAGTAGCGGATGCCCTTACAATACCAATGATAAAAGTAATTCGTGGTTCAGCTCTTCGCTGTCTCGAAAGACCATCTGCTACCCTCTCTTTTTCCTCTCGGCGGATTCGTATCCCCGGGATATATATTAATAATGGTATTGCTGTTTATGGCTTGAATGTTGACTCGGCAAGCGACATTTACATGTTTGGCTATCATTTTTTAAACAACATCCAACCTTGTGTAAGGCCCGGGTTGAAACCGTCCCACCATCGTGTATGCCTCTTGAGTGCAGCCAACGGCTCGTAGCTCGAGATCTTGGCATTTAATAAGTTGTCTCTTACCCAGGGTACCTCATCCACTGTATTGCGCTCCGTAGCCGCAGTGCACAAAGATGCCCAGGTACACGCTGTAAAATTGTGCAATCCTATCGATTTACGCCCCCGTCACAGTGCCGTCATCACTGCTTATACAGACATCAAACCTCTCCAAGATACGGAAGTTATTATTGAACCGCGCATACTCTCGGAAACAACATGTCTTGCTACAATCGTCCGGTCGAATTTGAGCGAGTTATCGTAGCTCGCACCCTCACCACGTGGCTGGCAGCAGATGGATCAGTTGCAGTTCAAATAGCTAACCCATCTTTCGAGTCTCTTGCCCTTCACGCAGGATTAGAGTTTGGAAAATTGTCGAGTGTTGCCGTCGTGTTTCCTGCTCAGCTGCATGTGCATGCTGTAGCCGCAACACCTAATACCCCGACCGAAATCGCAGCAGCACGTGCGGAAATTATTGCGCCACTATCCAGAGCATTTGTAGACTCTACTTTCACCGTTGAACAGCAGTCAGCAATCCTGGATTCATGTGCAAAATACCGTCCTGTCTTATCGTTATCACAAACAGTGTTGGGTACGTGCAACACTGCCGAAGCAACGTTTTCCCTTCCCGCTGATACCAAACCTGTGAGCCGTCGTCCGTATAGAGCTAACCCGCGCACTGAAGCCGTTATCAACAAGTTTGTTCAGGATATGCTCAACGACGATATAATAGAGGAGCGCTCTAGCCCTTGGGGATCTCCCGTTGCCATCGTAGCTCGCAAGAGTGGTCAACCTCATTTCTGTGTCGTTATGGAAGTACCATCAACAAACACCTTATCCGCAAGACCTCTGGTCGATGGCTAATCTTGAGGACAGCATCGACATGGTCGGAGGCGCCAAATTTGTCAGTGTCGCTGACGTCCAAAGCGCTTATTGGCAGATTCCCGTCCACCCTGATCATGTCGAGACTACAGCATTTGTCACTAATTATGGCAAGTACAGTTGTAAACGTGTGTCGTTTGGTGTTTGTAATACCCCGTGGCTTTTCACAGAAATGGCTCATAAAACGTTGGGCCATATTCCCGAGTTGCTCATTTATATGGACGATCTCTGCGTTTCGTCCACAACCTCGGAGAATCAGTTGGAATCGTTAGAAAGCATGTTTGCAGCGTTGCAAGCAGCTGGTCTCGCCCTGAAGCCGTCTAAACTAGCGTTCGGTCCTAAATCGGTTGCATAGTCAGGCCATGTTATTTCTGCCGAAGAGGTTGCAGTTGGCAAAGATCGTATCAAAGCTATTCAAGAGCTACCGACTCCCACCTGCATCAAAGATCTTCGTTCCGTTTTAGGAGTGATGAATTTTGTGCGTCGTTTTGTGCCGAATTTCGCCGAAGTAACCGCACCACTCGTTGATCTCACCCGTAAAAGAGTTCGCAACTAGATCACGCTTTAAGAAAGTCTGGGGGGAAAACGCAAGATACCGCGTTCGCTCACATCAAACGTTTACCGTGTCAGCCCCAGTCTTGAAATTCCCTGATTATGAGCGTGAATTTATTGTGCATGCAGATGCCCGTGAGATAGGAGTTGGCGCTTCTCTTGCTCAGCCGTCGAAAAACGACGACTCGAAGTCTGATCTTGACATTATGGCGTTTTTTAGTCAACATTTCAAACATAGGCAACGCCATTACTCTGCGTCAATGAAAGAGTGTTGTGGAGTCGTACTTACACTCGCTCACTGGAATTTATTTGGGAAACATTTCACGGTGATCAATGATCATCAAGCATTGACCCATCTATACTACATGCAGGATACGTCCAATATGCTTACTCGTTGGGCTTCAGCGTTGCAAAACTTTGATTTTACCATTAAACACGTCGCGGGAAAACTAAACGTAGTACCCGAAGCGCTGTCTCGATTGTTTGGTGAAGTGGAAGAAGATCCGTTACCGCAAGAGCCAGCACTTGCATCTATCTACCGACACGTTCCGAGCGATCAACCGTATCGTGCACCTGGGCCTCGTGACTTCCAAGTATCTTCCCAAAACCTCGAAGATGTAGACCTTGTACAGAATGATAGCGAATTGTTTGCTAGTGCAGTGTCTCTTTTTCCGTTGCTTGGCCCAGAAAAATTACTGGAAGCACAACGTGCTGAGTTCGGTCCGTTTATCGAATACGTGAAAGCACCTGTTACAGTACCCGTCCCAGATGGTGAAATCAAGAACAGCATTAATCATTATTTTTTGAACGAAGAAATATTATTCCGGTCGTATTTGCCGGGTTATCTGCGTAAACGCACCGTGACCAACTCGTCGTCCCCACCGCTTTTCGAAAATTAATCGTCCACTCGTGTCATGATCTACCGGCGTCTGGAGGTCATCTAGCTTTTAAAGCTACGTTCGATAAAATCAGAGACCGCTACTTGTATTGGTGGCCTACTATGTCGAAAGACGTAGCAAAGCACATTAAATGCCGTCCATCATGCCAACATCGTAGGACGTGACACCGTCCTCCGAAATCACCTGTTGGTCATCGTCCCGTTTCCCGTCCGTTTCAATGTGTGGCTATCGATTTAGTAGAGCACAAATCGTCGTCGAATAACTCCGAGTATCGAATGACCGTGATCGACCACCTGACTCGTTGACACATGAGCCGCAACACTCATGAGTCCTTTTTTTTTGGTGGTTGCTTGGGCGTATTTCGTGGAGTAGTGCCCACGTATTGAGTCATGGTGGGATACTCGATTGCTGCTGCCCAACAGCTGAGGTCCTGGTTTTATACCTACAGTGGATGTTTGTTTCCGTTCGTTTCTTCGTGCGCAAGTACCCCACACGAAAATATAGCCTCTTTCTCGTCACTAAATTGAATTAGAGACGTACACGGTTCAGAGACACTACCACACATTGTAGTAAATGTGTTAGTGTGGGGGGCGTTCAACCAGTAGTTACGGAAGGGTGTGCATATACGAGCAATATACACTCGAGCGTCATTGTTGGGTTAGTTGAGAAATTGTAGCTGTGTACAGTGTGCATATACTTCAAGTATACATTGGCCGCAGTGAGGTTTATCAATCGATGAACATCGTTTGTTCTGTACGAGTATGAGATATTGGAGGCTCCTGGGTGCATTCATAATGCATTCTCCAGCGTCAGAATTGTGCGTTGGATTGACTACAGAGTTACAGTTGAGCGCGTGAGCTGTATACTCCTGAGTAACAGAATCCACCTATGGAATATTTCCCAGTCGTATCACGTATTACCGTGCGACCTGCACACAGTAAACCCTTGATTGACTGGCAGGAAGTCTCGCCATCATGCAGATTTATGTGTGTACTGATTAAGTTTGTCAGCCACTATTGTTTGCTGACCCGTGGTCATGATGATACCGTTCTATCTATTATGCCTTTTTCGATACTCAAGACATGCCACCTTCTCATTAACCATGCACCCGCAGTCCGTCATATTGCGCCGTCATCGTACATCCACACTATCGTCAAGTCATGCAGACTCTTATGGTTTTGATCGATCAATCATTTACCGTGTTGTGCATACTCTGCATGGAGCGTTTTCTGGCAAATCGTTGTTCAGCACATTTGTATACCCATCATTAAGTGTGTCCCAAGCCCTGCATGCAAACGTCTTGCACACACATCGTTTACGGTGAGGAATGTCCTGCTTATTGCCAAAGGTACTATCGTCTGTTATAAAAGGTTGATTTTATCATTTGGATTTGATCGTCGAGTACATGATTTCGGGGCCGGATAACCGTCCTGGTGAAGAATGATGACCATACACAGCACCCCTCTGAGACTTCAGCGGGAAAAACTGGCGACGAAAACTGACGCGACCACCGCTGGCTGGGGATGATAAAATTGGTGTCTCAAGGATAAACAACAATGCAGATACCCGTACGGGACCGGCGAAGCATGATTCCTACTCGTACTGCCGCGCGGTCACGCCACTGGTGGACGCTTGAATATGTCGTAATCGTCGTTTATTTGGTCGCTATACATGAACCTGAAAAGAGGGAGACGAACAGTCTGTAACCATTCTGCACCCGGACGCCATTTTTTTTTTGCTCACACCTCTACTTTCCAGCTTATGCACAAGCCGTGGTCAAAGGCGTCGTCCCTTCATCCCTCCGGTTCTTGCCTCCAATTTTTATGGCGAACATGGTTCAGCAATTCCACTGCTCGTTGGTTTTTCGTCCAGTGTTGCGAACTCACGCTCTCGCGCTTTCCGCAGGTCAATTTGTGCACAAGGAAAAGCCCTACGAATTTATACGAGTACGCATTGGGGGCGACTTGATTTGACGAAACTGACCTATACCAGGCTAGAGGATAACCTGATACGCCACCGGGGCGACCAGCTCTAGACCATTCATGCATCCCTCGCTGAGGGGGGCAAAAAGCTGACGACAGTTTTCTCTTGCCAATTACTCCTGTATACCTGTATACCTGGCGCAAGGTATGACCATAGTATTTATCTGTTGAAGGTATATGAGGTACGACAGGGGTGTTAGCTGTTGTGGTAGTTCTCGCATGAAGTCCGTACGCTATGAATAGTCCGAGGTAACTAGAGTCTATATACCTACAGTAAGGATTAGTAGTCTGGGCTACCACGCCCCACGCATACATCATATACATGCTCCGGTTTACCATGGCCCAGGTATATCATAAAAAAACAACAAAATACACTCCATCTGTGAGAGCGATCATTTCATCGAATTTCATCGTCGCCCGCTTTGTGATACTCTTCGATCGCATGACTTACGTGGTGCGTATCCCCATCGAGGATATAGGTCGGTGACTCTCCTTAGAACTAGCTTGTACCGGGGTCAACAGGGTGAGATGTTATCAATCTGTGCACGGAAACTGTTAAACCCGTGTTAAGGGGACGACATCTCACGGCTGTGGAGTGCATTATTTTGCTATGCATATATCCTGTGCGTCGTACAACCGGTAGAGAGAGAAGAGAAAAAAAAAAAAAAAGGGTGCTCGTACGACGTTCGAGGTGCGCCACTTTTTTTCCTGAGGTTTCCTCAATCTAGGAGCTCAAGACCTCTCATTCTCAACCCCAAAACCGATTTGGAGACAAATCGAAACTGCTGCATACCGGATGAAGAATCCCATGGACCACGTGCACAACGAGAATCAAGCAAGAAAAAAAAAATGACCCAATTTCCGACGATTTTAGGTTAACCCGTTTAGAGCCCCCGAACCCCTCTCCATACTAAATCCAAGTAAATTTGTCCCCAAAACGGGTTTCCAGTTGTAAAGGGGTTAACCCCTTTGGAGCCCCCGAACCCCTCTCTATTCTAAATCCAAGTAATTTTGTCCCCAAAAACGGTTTTCCAGTTGTAAAGGGGTTAAGGAGCCCTGTGGTTCAGAAACCAATTCAGATGAAAAGTGCCACCTCGACCGTTGCACGCGCCGGGGGGATTTCCGACATGTGTCACACTTGGCAAATAATAATTTCAGTTTATCTTGGGTTTCCTGTGGGGGCATCTTCGTGGGTCGACGATGTTGAAGCTCATGCCACACTTTGTCGGATACGGTAATGTATGTACGAAAATAGTACGAATACTTGCTAACCCACGTTATTATATTTCAGTCAATACTTCTACCCTCCAGCTCAACTCGTACGACAGCTTTTACCCGCAGCGACCTCCTGGACAAGCCGTGGTCGCAGGTGTCTTCCCTTTTCCCCCGCCGGTACTCGCCTTCACTTTTATCGCGCACAGGGTTTTGCAGCATTCCCACTTTTCAGTTTATTATGCTCATCGATCTGCATCGAACTTCGCCAACTCATGCTCTCGCGTTTTCCGGCTGTAAGAAAGAGTCCCTATTGAGATTCGAACCTACGACCTCCACCTCAATAGTTACGCGGCTTACCATTGGGCAACCGGGAACACCGGCTTGTTACTCGTGTACAGGAGTATCACATCACATCGTATCACATCATATCGTATATATATATATGTGCGTGCGCGGTGTTGGGAGATGATAATGCTGTGTTTCTTTCTCCACGTACGCACAGAAAAGAAACGGACCAGTGTCTAAAAAGCCCGCAGACGTCTCCTACCTTTAAGGGCTGTGACTAACATGATTATTAGAGATACGCCACAAGCACTGAGCTATCTATGCAGCCAGCGCTGACTGCATACAGCTCATGTGGTTGTATCTATGTGCTGTTAGCGCTGGCTGAACAGCTCAGTGGTTACCATGGTAATCTCTAACAACGACGCCATGACAGAAATGACACCTACTCATTGACATGGAGCACACGCTCGTTTCTTGTATTAAATTGAAAAGTAGATCATTCCTGCTGTATCTGGTACACATCGCACGTAATCAAAACAGTGAAGATGCCGATCCGCACGTGCTTCATCTTGATTGTACTACTGCCATGCAAAAGGTATACCATACAGCTAGTACCGCCGCAGAACACGTAACGAAACACACGGACACGGGAGACACGGACTAATTTCCAAGCTAGTTTTCGTGACGAAGGAGACAGCAGCAGCGGAGCGCAAACGCCAAGCAAAACACGGACAATGATTTCTAATGCCCCCTTACTTCTACGGCTCGATTTTTTTTTTTTTTTTTCATTTATTTTGAAGAGATACTTTTAACTTCCCAGCTCAACTCGGACGAGGTTTTACCCTCAGCTAGCTTCTTGACAAGCGCCGTGGTCGCAGGTGTCTTCCTCCCCCCCCCCCCCGGTACGTGCCTTGACTTTTATCGCGCATTGGGTTCAGCATTTCCATTTTCCTGCTATTCTCTGCTGGTCGATTTGCATCGAAATTTTTGTTCACCGCCGTTTGACAAAAAATAGCACAACACACAACACACCCTCTCGCACGATTTTTCAAGGTTTTTTTCAAAATAACGCGGAGAGAGTGGAGCGAATACACACGCCGAGCGAAGCGTCTCTGGGAAACATCTTGACGCTCTCTAAAAACAAGACAAAGCAAAACAGTTTTTCGTCGTGCGTGCCGTGCCGCCCCTTCTTTTCGGAAAAAAAAAAACGGGTCAAAATTCATCTCCAGGGCTACGTTTTCTTGCGTTGTGTATTACGTACACGGCATAATAAACCTACAAAAGACGTGCCGTTGGGTGAACAAAAAGAAAAGACAAAATTCCCCACCTAGAGGAAAAATATAAATACCAACACCAACCATTACAGTGGAAAAACAAAGTATATAATATATATACATACGGAGTATAATATACAAATAAAAATACAATCCAGTTGTGAGATCGAAGATTTTGTGGAAACTCATCTTCCCAAGCTGTGTGTGATACTCCGTACATATCTAAATAATAGGGCCCTTCTCATTGAGAAAAACTCACCCACAAAGTATACTACATGTAACAACAACGCGGCTTGCAAAGATGAGCATTGACCTAAAATTCGTCGACATTACAGCTGACGTCCTTGAAAAATGATTTTACATGGTGAAAAAAAAATGAACGACAATCTCGTAGATGAAAAATGCGACACCAGCGTTCAAGTATAACTCCCAGCCCCCGAACAGTAAAAGCTGTGACATACGTTACCAATGGCAGATTGAATCAAGGCAATCTGGAGTTTGGGGAACGATACATTGACTTTCGCTCTTCCCTACAAACTCTCGGGTTCATGTCGGGTCGACATACTCGCGCATCCGTATACAATGGCAGCTTGCGCTGCTGGAGTAGCGACGGTGACCTCCGGTAGGGATAGCTCGAGCTGTCGATACCACGGGAACCGAACGATACGCCAGCTAGCTGGGTTGCGAATAAAATTGAGTTAAATCGACACACATGTACGGAAATACGGGCGAGTGTGGTGAGCTTGGGCCGATTCTTACGCATTCGCATTTGTCAGTCAAAAAAGGCGTTTTTTCGACTGAAGCCCAAACCGGACTTTTTCTTAAACAGTCGAATTAAATCTTTTTCGACTCAACTTTTTTCGACTGAGTTTTCCGACATGGAGATCCAGTCGAAAAAGAGACTTTTTCGGCTGGATCTGCTACGTAGTCGAAAAAGTCAGTCGAGAACGTTTCACGCGCGTATTTGAACCCATCGCATCGCTCAGCCCACCACGAAACAGACACCCACACGCCCACACCCATAACAGGTACCACACACCAGTATGCTGGGCTATCACCGCTGCTGCTTCTCGTCGCAAGCGTGGCGCATTCCTAGCTCCGTTCGCCAGCAGCGTGTATCACACGATGGCAACAGCGCGCGGTATCGATGTCATTTTGCCAATAACGGCTACGCCTGCTGTAGCTTTAGCGGCTCTTGGCTGAGTGCAACGCCACCAACCCGCTCGGACGAGGCCTCGTCGCGCGCAAATCACGCGTTGCTCGCGGAGAACGCACGAAGCACAGAGCTCCAACCGATTTTCGACTGCCATATACGGCATTGCTCCCTCCCACTAACCGCTTCCAGAAAGAGCACAAAAACTATGAAATCGACTCGACTGACGATAAGGAGACCCAGAGGAATCCTGTCGAAAAGTGCCATTTTCGGCAGACGGAATCCGACTGTAATAATTGGCCTTATAAAAAAATTTTCCCCATCCGCCAAAAGACAAAAAAGATAAAAATCTATTAATGGTACTCGTATTACATTGCATAATCATTCGTCAACTGTGTGCGTCTGTAGGAAGCACAACAAATGGACTCGAACCGTTCTTCGGCCAGTTCTTTTTCGGACATTCCGGTCGCCGGGACGGCACACGGAGATTCGGCCCCACGAAGGTGGAAAGTAGCCCCTGCTTTTTTGGGAGGGCGTCCCTCAACGATTCTTACGAGCTACCTGGCACGCGAATTTCTAGCTCACGACCGCGAGAAGAAAAACAGGGACTCTCTTCCTTCTCCATCCTCGCTTGCTCGATTTTTCATGCGTGTGCTATCCGACGACCGCATGTCCCTAAAAATTGCAATTTCAACTGTTGGGACGCACACACACTAACGCCCCATGGCAGCAAATCAGATTTTGATGGGTTGTGTTGTGTGGGGCCGGGTTGGGTTGGGTGGGGTCCGGGTGGGTCGGGATGGGTAAGTTGGGCCTTTCTTGCTTCCCATCAACTCCCACTGTTGACGGAAGTTACGAATGTTCACGAGCGCGAGTCCATGCGAGTAGCGAGAGGTATAAATGTGCGCAGTCGTGTATTTCAGATGAAGGCTTTTCACGGTGCAGAATCGAATCGCGGTGCAGTTTTTCTACTAGCAGAATCAAACACATCATGTGGTGCGGTGCGGCGCGGGTTTTGGTGGTTGACTGTTGTACCGTCCGGTGCGGTGTTGTAGAAATAAAAAACAGCACCACACCGTCGCACTGTGAAGAAAAGAACGCCTTTCCCTTCTCAGCGTTTCTTCTTTTGGAAGTCAAACGGTGCGGATTCTGAGTTGTTGGCCTCGTCCGGTCCGGTCCAATCCGGTGTAGTGCGGAGTTTTGTTGCAAATTCATGCATACGGGGAAGCCCGGGTGAGATCGCTCTTTCGCCAAATCCTGACACTCTAGTCTGCACCGGTATACGTTATACGGCGCGGTGAGGTTTGGTGAAACCACGCCCCAAGCAAAAAAAGAGCCGTGGACAGTCCTGGAAGAGACCAGGCCTGTATACTATTGCGTCAGCTGTGATATATGCGTGTACCACCTTTTGTTTTTTCCCTGGGATACTCCTCAGCTCCAGAGTGGCTGGAGCCTGTCCATGTGACCTCGGACTTGATTATGCGAGTTAATGCGAGAACAAAAACAACAAGTCGTTGAGTCGGCACGTCTTAACCCGTTGCCAACTCCTAAATCTTTCCTAGTCCAACTTCAAGTAACTTGTCCCCATGTCGGGAGTGCGGTACTAAATGGGTTAAGAGCCCCTGGAGGCGATTTTTTTGGGTACATGTGCGTCAACTTTCTCAAAATGCCCGTCTCATTCGCTCGTCTTTCTTGCAAAGAGCACAGAAAAAAGCACAGAGAGAACCTGCTGCACATAACTACTGCATGGATGTCAGCGCGCAGGTCAACCCTGAGGAATCTTCGAAATGTTGAAATCAACTGATTCGTTCCCTTATCATCGCAATTTTCGTAGCAGCAAGCAGCAAATTCGCCTTCGATATCTCACATACTCGATGAAAAATCGACGAGCAGTGGGATTGCTGCCTATGCGCGATAAAAATTGAAGGCAAGAACCGGGGGGAAGGGAAGGGACGACACTTAGTGACCACGGCTTGTCCAAAAGCTGGAAAGTAGGGGTGTGTGAGAAGAAAAAAAAAAAAACTATACCACAAGTAGCTGCTATACAAGTGCTATACAACGCTATCATCGCAGCCCAAAACGAAATATCTTGCTCGTTCGTTCCAGTGTTCGCTATTTTTGCGCCTTGCAAGGGCATCGTCGAAAATATAACAGCGGCTTGACGAAGGATGTCAAGCAGCTTTATCAGAAAACAAGCTGTTTCCTGTACGACAAAAAACAGCCGCATCAACAGCTTAACCCCTGTACAGCTGGAAACCCGTTTTTGGGGACAAAATCACTTGGATTTAGTATAGGGAGGGGTTCGGGAGTTCTGAAGGGGTTAAGGCGTGTGCCACCAAAAGCTTGCTGTTGCCAGGAGTCTTCATCTTGTTTTGGGCCGAGAACCCGCGCTCGCACTCGATAGTCTGCTACATTCGAACCATTGATGTAGAGGTACTGCTGCTACATTTTACCGCGATAGCACGGCCGAGAACAACTTGAACCATTGAAACCATCTATTCCTCCTGTATTTGCGAGCCTTTAAAGCCTTGTTTTCATCCTCGGACAGAGAAAACTGTCGGAATTTGAGCTCAAGTCCCCTTGAAAAAGAAAGCCACAAAGGAATTTCAGAATCAAAATGTCGAAATGTCACAAAAAAAAAACAAAAAATCTCGCTCGAGGGAGGCGAAAAGAGACCCTATTTGCTTTTGAGGGGGCCTGCGGCCGCACATCTACTTCCTTTTGTGGTGCGCTAGGCCGTTTTCTCAGAGAAATGGTGCAACACTCCACGACCGAAACATAACCCTGCTATTGTATTGTACACACCCCGTAACTTTTTTTTTTTTTTTTTTAATCCTCCGGCGGATGGGGAAAAATAAATCTTAGCGCGCCACACTTCCACGTCTTTTCATACGCGTCGTGTGTCGATTTAACTCAGCTGCTTTCGCAGCCCAACGCTAGCTGGCGCACCCTTCGGGTCCCATTGTAGGTATAGCGTAAGCTGTCCCTATACACCCCGTAACACTTGCGATCGAAGCATCACACGCAGCTTGCAAAGCCGAGTCAAGATCAAAATCCTTTCTGGTCGATCTCATCATCATCATCACACACAGCTGAAGTGCACTTCTCATTTTGAAAAATTAAATACAAAAAAGTGATCATTATTCTTGCAGGCATCTCCTGTGGAATAGTAGTAGTAGTAGTAGTAGTAGTAGTAGTAGTAGTAGTAGTAGGTGAACCCCATTCCGACTAGAGTCAAGGATTATTAAAAGTTGGAAATTCGATGAAAATCGACGAGCAAAATTAAGTGAAAAGTGAGAATGCTGCTGCGCCCCATGCGCGAAAAATAGGGAGGAACGTACCGAGAGAGACGACGAGGAGGAGAATGGAAGGCACCTGTGACCACGCGGCTTGTCCAGAAGGTCGCTAAGGGTAAAACCTATTAACCGCTTCGGAACCCCCAACCCCTCTTCTATACTAATTCCAAGTAGTTTGTCCCCAAAACGGGTTCCCAGCTGCAAAGGGGTTAAGAGTCGAGATGGAGAGTTGAGAGATGACAAAACAACATGAAATTTTCATTTTTTCTAATAAAATAAACTAACTAATCTTGCAGGCATCCCAAGTGGAGTGTTACGTAGGTGAATCACGTACCGACCAAAGTCAGCAACGATTCTAAATTCGATGAAAATCGACGAGCATAAAAAAAGCCGAATGCTGAGCTTCAAAGGAGTACCTTACCGCTTTTTCGACAAAATGGTTGAAACGCAGGCAGCCAGCAACATCAACCAATGTACGGTGAAACACCCTTCGTCTCGTACACAGCGTGCGTCAACCATCGTCTCGAAAAAGTGGGAATGCTGAGCTCTATGCGCGATTAAAATGAACGCATGTACCGGGGGGGGGGGTAAGAATGGAATACACCCACTACCTGTGGCAACGACTTGTCACGAAGGTCGCCCAGGGCAAAAACCTCTCGAGAGTTGAGTTGAAGAGAAAAAATGATGACAAAACAAACAAAAACAAATCGCGCAGGCGTTCCCTGAAGAGTAGGTGAATCCCGTCCCCAGCAAAGTCAGTGAGTTACAAATTCGATATAAACCGACGAGCATAAAAAGCTCAAAGTGGGAATGCTGAACCCTACGCGCGATAACGATGAAGGCATCGGCGGGGGACGGGACGACACCTATGACCGCGCCTTGTCCAGAAGGTCGCTACGCTCTCCCCATTACGGTACGCGCCTTCGTTTTTATCGCGATAAGACGTAGCCCTTCCTTCCCTCGTCGACTCGCATCGAATTTCGCCTACCCACGCCGCTAGGCGCTCACAGCCGCCAACTACCTTGATTCATTATTGTTGCAAATAAATTCCAAAGCACGACGCCAGAACCAATTCTACAACAGAAAATAAAGGCAGGCAAAAACACAGCAACAGCGCAGACGACACCTGCGTCGCGACGACACCTGCGTCGCGTATTCACACCACAAACGAACAAATGACAACCAACGCCCCAACGAGCAGGGTGGACCGTAACTGGACCAAGTCCAGCGGAAGGCTGTTTTCTCAAGGCCGGAGGGATTGCTAGCGGGTGAGCTGCGGAAGTCTCGCACTACCCGGAGGGGTGACTTTCCGGGTTACCGTCTCCACCACACCTGACCCCCAGGGATCAAGTCGGGTCGACATACTCGCGCCCTGGTATTCACCTCGACAGCTTGCGCGGCTTGGAGCAGTACTGGTCAACGCCGGTGGGGACAGCTCGCGCTGTCATCACCACAAGAGATGAAAGATGCGTCAGCTAGCGCTGGATTGCGAATACAATAATGTATTGAATTAACACGCGTCATGAAATACGTGGAAAATGTGGTGAGCTCACGCTACAATTTCCCCCATCCGCCACACGTCTACAGATATCCGCTAGTTTCGCGACGGCATATGCGGGCTCGCGTGCGTGCGGACGACAAGTCTACTTCGGCAGGGTTTCATGCCGCCGCCGTCGCCGTTGCTGTTCGATACGTTCTTCGCCGCTGAGTTACACGTTGTCCTCGTTCGCTTCAGCGAAGAAGGCATCGTGCAGAACCTTGTCCACCTCCATGGCGATGGGGTTAGCAAAGTCGAGGAACCGTTGGCATGCCTGCGGAGGGCCGTGTGAGGCATGCTTTTTTTAGCCGACGACGCAGTCATAATCTCGACATCAGCAGAGAGGCTCGCTAACATGATCATACTTTCACTGTGACCGTATTTTCATTGTCACCGTCTTCGAAGCAGCAGGTCTCACGGTTTCGGAAAAAAAGACGGAGACCGTGCTGCTTTAAACACGGGATAGACCTGGCATCCCAGGCTCCACAGACCGTCATCGAAGCAGCACGTCTGAGGTTGAAGAAGATTGTGCAGTTTCTATAACTCGGCGGCCTTATCCACCAAGACTTTGACCGCATGGTTGAGATCAAGCGCTTGCTTTTTGCGCTTGATCTCAACCACCGTTGGTATGCGCTTGATCGATACTATCACCGCTGGTCTCAACCACCGCTGGTATGCGCTTGATCGATACTATCACCGCTGGTATGCACATTTCGCTGAACCGGTTTTCCCCCGTTTTTCCCTTTCATCCCATTTCGCCTTTTCTCTTCTCTTCACGACTTTTTTCTCCCCCTTTTGCTTTTGCCTTTTCTATCTTACTTTTTCTCTTTCATCCCCTTCCGCCCTTTCTTTGGCGCTTTACTTCCTGTCCCCCCTCTTGCTTTTGCCCTCCTTTCTGTTTCCTTTTTGGGGACCCTTCGGGGCTAACGAGGCGATTATGTTGGTATGGTCGTCACCGATACGTTCACGTAGAGGGCAGACCAGACAGCAAGGCTCGTATCCCTCTAGTAGCTGGATCCAGAACCCAGTTGGGGTGTTGCCTCGACGCCGGCTGGGTGGTGTCATCTGCTTTGCTGTTCCGTGTTTTGCTTGCTCAACTAGGCTTTGTTTGCTATTCGGTACGAACGATGACGGTATTGACTACCAGGTATCGACACCACTGCTGCAGTCGTCAGAAACAGTGCGCAGGTGATCGACCACGCGGCAATGCTACTACTACCACTACCACTACTGCTACTACTACTACTACTACTACTACTACTACTACTACTACTACTACTACTACTAACTACTACTACTACAGGTATTGATACCACTGCTGCAGTCGTCAGAAACAGTGCGCAGGTGATCGACAACGCGGCAATGCTCCTACTCCTACAGCAGTAGGGTCACGCGAAACTTAACGCGGTGGTTGCTGTCTCCGATGTTGGTTATAGATAGCGCCATCTGGTGTGTTGCTAGATGCTGGCTCTGTGCCTTGTTCATCATTTTTTGTCGTGCCGTCCTCCTTCCCTTTTTCTTTTCAATTGCCTTTTCCCCTTGTTTTTTTTCTCTTAAATAAGCTTTTCTTCGATTTCTTTCTTTACTGCAAAGTGCCTGGTTTGCTGGCTTTTGCATGTTTCATTTTTTGTTCGCGTCCTCATTGCCGTTGGCATTGCGTGGCCAAATCACCTCGCCGTGTACATATGCAATGTTCATCTCCGTCTCGCATTTTGTGAACACAGCGCTTGTCTCTCATCATCACGGACACCGGGTTTGCTGGATGTAGATGGATGGAAATATCAGTTTAAGGTGAAGCGGTCAGTTTAGTGTAAATAACACACATATCGACCAGTAGAGCGTTCGCGTGAGTTGTCGGGCCGACCAGAACCTGTGTCCTTCACGGGAGCATACACACCCTGTAACACGCGCCATCGAAGTATCACACGCCGCTTGCTAAGCTGAGTCTTGATCAAAATCTTTTTTGGTCCACCTCACAGCTCAAGTGTATTCTTCGATTTTTTTTTTTCAAGTATATAATATCCGGGTCATGTTCGGTCGGGCTAACGAGTCAACGAGACCGTTCGAGCGTGCCATTTGGACGGAAAGAGTGTATGACACATGAACGTTTGGGAAGTGGCGGTATTTTTCCTCTTCTTTTTCCCATCCCATCTAACACATCTTCCACTTTTACTTATTCTCCAGCTCTCCCTTTTCGTACGCGCGCGTTCTTGACATAAAACTCACGTTTCCATCCAGCTACATTCAGCACAACTAGTGTATGGAGACACCAAATAACTGCTGCCGAGAGTTCTTCATAACGTGTGTAAACAAACACAAGTCGACGCGACTCCACGAGGATAACAGAATGTGATATAATCTTCTCGCCAAAAAATAAAAGCGTGCCTGGTAGTGGGGAAGGGGAAAAAGGGCCCGGTCAGTGACCCCCGGGGCTTGAGTCGAGTCTAGGGATAGAGAAGAAAAAGCGCCGAGATGGAAAACGGGATGAGCTACGGAATAAAAAAAAAAAAAAAAATCACAGCTCGTATCATATGCGCGGTCATCATGTCCTTTCACTCTTCCTCTTCTTGCTTCATCATCCCATTTTTTGTCCTCGCGCCACTCTCGGCTCCCTCCCAGCACTAGCTCAGATCCGGGGTCACATAGCGGGCCTATGAGCGGGTCCTCTCCCCCCCCCCCCCCACTTCGGCACGAATGTCGTCATTTAATCGCGAGAGGAATTCAGTGTGTTCTTCCCTCGTCGACTCGGGTCGAAACTACCTGCACTCGCTGCTAGGCGCCCTCAGCAGTTGATCCTTTTTTTTTCTTGTTGCTTGTTTCATTTTTGCAAATAAAGTCAAACCTTATTTCGATGGGAATCAAACTCAAGCACCAACGCTAGTACTACTAATAGTGGTATTCGAGAGTAACCACTAGACCACCGGGGCGACCGGCTCATTATACCTTGTAGATATGTCATATCCGGGGTCACATATTATGCCAAAGCAGGCATTCTCATCACTTCCCCAATCCTTTTGTTAACCTCAAAGAAGGATCGCGAGAACGGTTCCGCATTTTCTTTCTCTCCAAGACCCGAACCTCGAATTGCGCACACAAACGTTACGAAGGCGCTCTCCGCCCGTCAATTTTGGCACAAGAACAAGCTCCTCGGAGGAAGCTCGAGCTCGCGGAATCGACCTTGATTAAATCGCGCCCCCTGTGGAGAAAGTAGTTGGTAAATCTCGTCCGTGCTATAATAAAGTCAATAACGCGGGTTCGAGTCCTCCCGAGGACATACGCGTGCTCAAGGGAAATTTTTCTCGCGTAAAAAAAATGACGAGAGGAAAAAGCGCGAGAGCTTCGAGGTAGCAAAAACTCGATGCAAATCGACGAGCGTAAAAGCTCCAAGGTGGGAATGCTGAGCCCTACGAGTGATAAAAAGAACGCACGTAACAGGGAGGAGAAAGGAAGACATTTGTGACCACGGCTTTGTCCAGAAGGTCGCTTGTGTATGGTGAAACATCCTCGGGGTTTGGGCTGGATAGTAAACGTAGTGATAAAAACGAAACAAAAACGTAGTCACGGGTGTTGCCACCAAGCCACCGGGGACGCCGCCATTGAGAGAGTGGGTGGATGTGGTAGGCAATCGCAAGAGCACGCTGATTGCTGGGTCGCCAGTAACCTGGTGCTAAGCCTAAAATATGGCGGTACACTTCGGTTCGGACCACGGCCTTTCTGCCATAATTTGGTCTCCTTTGCTTCGTAGTAAGTGTAGCTCTTGTCTAAGAGTTTGTGACCACAGAGCTCATCTCTCGAGGATGGGCATCGGCACGGGCACTCGACATGTTTTATGTAGATGGGTGGAAATACCAGTTTTATACCAGTGTAATGTGAAGGACACACACAAAACACTCTGTTGTTGTTGCTGTTGTTGTTGTCGTCATCTTCACATCAAACCGTTCTTGCTACCCAACGACAGCAGTACACCCAGAGTTCGTGCTGATTCATCCTCTTCAATTATGTATGCATACGAGAGATACACAAATTCTGTGGTCACAAGACGACTGTGAAACAGAGTAAACCAAACAGTCGCAATTCATCAAGGTAAGCAAGTGAAGTGCCAGCGTACCGGGTACGAGAACACAACAAAACAAGCCACATCATTAAAAGAGAGAATCAAAGGAAAAATTAAAAGAAAACAAAGAAAACAAGGCAAAACAAACGACACGTGTTCTGAAGAGTGTCATGTAGTGTGATGGAAGAATATCAGACAGGAAAGGAGAGGCTGCAAATGCCACAGGAACACCATACGTGCTGAAGAGGGCCAGATACCTGTTGCACGGACAAAACAACACGAAGAAGATAACTGCTCTTTTACGGACAAAACCAACACGAAGGGGAAGAAGATACCGGCATAAAGCCAGTGGGGAGGGAAATAAGAAAGCAAACAAGAAGAAAAAAAAGAAAGGACGACAGCATTACTGCTGTCGCTTTCGCGCTCCCCCCATTGAACTCAACAAGAACAAACATAACAGAAACTACCACTCACTGTAGAGCGTCCAGGGCTATAGCAGACGCTCAAATTAGTCGAACTGGTACCTTGCCCCACGATCTGCCATCGTTTCTGCATTCATCTACAGCTGTATCAGTACGCCTGCTTCCCCCCACCCCGCCCCCCCAGTTTCTAGCTACCGGTTTCCCTTGGTAGCTGCTCTAGATGTCCTCTGCTGTGAGGCGTTGCCAGCTCTTCTCCGCCTCGTCCCTGTGCCATCTCTTCATGAAGCGGTCCGCCGCGTTGACGACGCCCCGGTGCCAGTTCCCACTCTTCTTAGCCGCCCTCGGCCATAGCACAGTCGCTACTCCGAACAGTGTTAAAGAGGAGCTATCGTTGTGGACCCCTCGGTTGCTTCGAATACCCTGATGTCGCCTACCAGACACCGGGCCCGGTTCTTTTCTGGTCGGCCTCGTCCTGGGTTCACCCCGCCAGCCATCGTTCCGAACATCACGCGATGGCTCAGCCGCTCATTGGTCGTCCGTTGTACGGCTCCCGCAAAGAGGAGGCGTCGTTCGTTTGCGGATAGTCGTCTCAACGCTCTCACAATGCTTTGTAATCGCAGAATTTGAATCTCTTTACCAGCACCATAGAAACGTAAATGGTACATAGTTTATATTATGGAATGAAGAATCCGGGCAGACACTGGGTGTGGCGTTTTTGTTTTTCCCCCCCCGCTCATCCCATCCATGCTCTTCCTACTTTTCTCTTTCCCCCTCCATCCCTAGACGTAAAACTCAAACCCAGGGCCACTTCGTGTGTGAGCTCTTCTCCCCCTCTCCAATACTACAGCTGTAAGTTCCTTCATTTTTTTCGCGAGAAGACTTCGGCCCTCTCTTCCCTCGTCGACTCTCATCGAAACGCGCATGAAGCCGGGCAGAAATAACGGTTGGATGTAAAGACAACACACGCGCATAACGCATGATACCAGGCATGAAATTATTGTACATAATACCTCCATTCGTTTAATGTGAACATAGCACATGTGCCATGCTTCATTCTGTGTCAGGTCCTGGGTCCTAGAGACAAGCGCAGAAACAAACAGAGAGATATGCACCAACAAGTCATTATGTGGTCCCATGGTATCTGACAGTTTGAGACAGAGCAATAACGGAGCAACACCGGTGTGCTGGCTGGTGACTGTCTGTTCTTGGGTATTCAGACTACAACACAGCAGCAGTACGTACCAGTTATTTCACGCTATACCTACAATGGGACCCGAAGGGTGCGCCAGCTAGCGTTGGGCTGCGAAAGCAACTGAGTTAAATCGACACACGACGCGTATGAAAATACGTCGAAGTGTGGTGAGCTGAAGCTTTATTTTTCCCCATCCGCCGGAGGATATATATAAAGAAAAGGAGCAGTTATTACTATTAAATAGTGGTGTTACACAACAGGCAGTGTACGTATTTGTTATCAATATATTATACATGACAACTACATCATAGAAGGAACGCTTCATTTGCTGCGAAGACAGCGCACATACAACATGGACACGAACCCGCAGGCCGGGTTGGACTTTCAGCTTTGACTTTCCATTTTAGTTTTCATCCTCCCGTCGGGTGGCAGAATAAGAGCGCGGGAAATCTCTCGCCCCCTGTGTGTCGTCGTCAGTCTTCTTGCGCTATTTGTTACCACCACCATGATATTTCGTAATTAGCGACACCAACAACACGCCTGGAGTCCGTGCCGACACTTCATCCCAGAGCGACATCCGCGGTACAACTGAGGTGGCGTATGGACCAAGTCGACGCGAAGAGTAATACAGCAGTACCGCCACAGCCCATATACGTACGTCTTTGACCAAATTGTGGCGCCGCGTCTCGAAAGTTCAAATACAGCCCAGAGTTTGCTGGACTGCTGCTGTATGTTGTGCTTACCTGTTATGCGCGGTGCATCGCTGGTATGATATGTACACATTAAGCGCCTTGAGCATGAGCATGCCACGTAGTCACGTACCGCCGTATATCACATGGAGGAGATGCGTGCGTCTAGTCTAAACCGGCATCAGTTTGGCAACACCGGTATACGCTACGAATGCGCTCAACATGCAACATGCGCACAACATTATAAATTAAATCGGATGCCACAACTTCCCATGAGAACGATCATATTATATATGGCATACGACAAACTCGTAGACGACCAACGATCAGTATATACTGTACGTTCTTCTTTCTCAATTGCCATCCGATATTGTGCAGCTTTTTGTATATTTATTTTTAGCGTTACGCACTACGTATCGATATCTACTAACCTATGTTAGAAGATGAAAAAATAAACTTGAGCTGTGTGTATGAGACCGACCAGGAAGGATTTTAATAAAGAAAAATTCAGCTTGTGGACTGCGTGTGATACGTCGATCGCGGGTGTTACGGGGTGTTGTGTACCCTCGTGAAGGATACAGGTCGGTGACTCCCCTGCTAATCCCAGAGTGAAAAATATGTATTTTGTAGAGTTGGTAGATTTGTATACCCTTCATGGGGAGCGACCCCCCGCAATGTTCAATTTTCAGGCGCGGACGTCGTAGCTGCGCTGCTACCTGTCAGATAACCCGGGGAGACGGAGCGATCATTGATATTTGTATGGTCACTTTTGGTTCGATTGCTCTGTTTTCACTGCATGCCCGCCGGTCGTCACTCTGACAGCACTCCAGACAGCAGGCGCGTTCGTCTGTGCTCACGATTACCGCGCGGTTCGCACGGTGCAGGCAGCCCAACCGCTGTAGTTTGTAGCCGCGAGTTGGTTAGTTGTGGGAACGGGGGAACTCTATGCTGTAGTTAAGTTGTTGTTCTCAGTTAAGTGGATACCCGCGGCCATGTGAGTTCAGTTTGCTCATTGGATCATTTCACTGTGCGCCTTTTCCTTCGTATCGTGCGTTTTAAGCGGGAACGCGTAGTATTTCCCGGACGAATTTTGATGTCATTTGGTTTTTCGGACCTTCCTAGGACTCCAGCACCTTTGTATGACCACGGACTCTAGATGTTTGACAAGAGTTAATGTGAGACGACAACAACAACAGCAGCAACAGCAACAGCAACAGCAACAGCAACAGCAACAACAACAACAACAACAACAACAACAACAACAACAACAACATGTATTGTAATATACGGCCAAGTATATCTGACATGCAAGTGTCAACAATCAACATGACGAGGCAAAGTAAAATACCAACACTCACCATTATAGTGGACAAAAAATAGGACCCCTCCCAATAAAAACTCACCCATATAGTATATTACAAGTACCAACAACGCAGATTCCAAAGATGAGTGTTGACCTGAAATTGGTCGAACTCACGGCTGACGTCCTTGAAATTTTTTTATAAAATAATAATCCAGACCAGAAAGTGCGAAAAAAGCGGAAAACAACGTCTAGAATATACCTACCGTCTGTATCCAACAACCAACAACATAACGCACACTAATTAATAGATGTACCTCCGGTCCTCCCCCCTCCAGCCACAAGGGTCAAGCCCCCCCCCCTCCCTCCCCCCCGCCCATGCACTCCCAGAGGAAAACCAAACGACAAAATCCCTCGCCCCTCACCGATTGATACAAGGCAAAGGAAAACAGCATTGCCCCATTGCCCCTCAGAAATAAAACCGAGATGGACACAAGTATTGGTTGTCGGCTAGAATTCTTACACGAGCAGGCGTGTCTCCTACTGTAAGTACTCTATGGCGCCTGTCACAACAAGAATGTCCTCCAGTTCTTCAATCGAGGAGCTCTCTTTTTTCGCATTTTTTCTCACTTGGTCGGGGCCACTCCCGCGAGTGACTCCCGTCTCCCTTTGCGGTTTTGACCTTTAGTGCTGCTTTAATTTTGCGACACGGGCCCTCGAATGCTTACTACACCCATGCTGGCACAAACAAACCGTCTATCATGAAAGTATATATCTCCCCCAACAATCCAATAGAGGATAATCACAGGTGCTTCGTACCCGATGCACTAGCAATCAATCCCATGGACTACACGTAAAATATACACCGGCACCATCGCCTATTTGATAGACCTAGCACCACGCGTATAGCAAACCCCTACATCTATGCGACCTTTTGTTTATAAAACCCTTTCGCCCCCCCCCAATCCCCTCCCCCGCCCACCCCCCCCCCCAACCCTCACGAACGCTCCGCCCTCTCCTCAATGGTTGTACGACTTACAGGATAGGATTTTTAGTTCCAAGCACAGACTGAGCTGCCCCCCTCCCCCCCCCCCCCCCCCCCCCCCCGCTCCCTTTTGATCAAACCTAGGCCCCCACGTCCTTAAAAAACTCCGCCCTCCCCTCACCGGTAATTCGACCTACAGGATTGACTTGATAAACTGATGCATTTCCTTCCACAGCTGCCAATTTTTGTCCCCCTCAAAAACGGGTTTTATAGTTTCCGCGCACAGACTGACTGACATCACTCTGTCGACCCTGATAGCTACACTGTAGTTGCAAGGGGAGTCGCCGACCTATATCAATAGCCGGTCGCCCCGGTGGCGTATCAGGTTATCCTCGAGCCTGGTATAGGCCAGTTTCATGAGTTCGAATCCCCCCGAGTGCATACTCGTATAAATTCGTAGGGCCTTTTTCATGCGCACAAATTGACTTGCGGAAAGCGCGAAGCGCGAGAGCGTGGGTGAGCAACACTCGATGAAAAATCGACGAGCAGTGAGATTGCTGAATCCTATGCGCGATAAAAACTGAAGGCAAGGACCGGGGGAGAGAAGGGACGACACCTGTGACCACGGCTTGTCCAGCTGAAAAAAAAGAAAAAAGTCCTAAATGAGGACACACAACCGGTAATACGCGCGATCGGAGTGTAACACACAGCTTGGAAAGATGAGTTTCGACAAAAATCTTCGATCTCACAGCTGGAGCGTACTTTTTTTTCATAATATCTACGTAGCATGTATGAATAGGTATTCAAGAAAAACTATTGCAAAACAAAGCACGAAATCCCGACGATTTTGGGTCAAGAGCCTGCATTCTGAAAACTTTCAGAAAAAAATAAACAAGATGCTACTTTTACACCGCGTAGCGTTAAATCGACACACGACGCGTATGAAAATACGTGCAAGTGTGGTGAGCTAAAGCTTTATTTTTCCCCGTCCGCCGGAGAATAAAGAAAAAAAAAAAAAAAAAAAAAAATGGCGTAAGAGCGCGTCCCATCTCCACCATGATATGAGATACTAGCCAAACGCCTTCGCAAGAGTTGTCGCTTCTCTTATTACCCCGCAACTTTTCAGGCTTGCAAATTCTGTTGGGGCTTCTTTTCGTGAGAGGGCCGGTCCGGTAACGCGATAGAAGCGTATAAAAAAAAACGAGAAAATAATACAAAACCATACGTACACCTCAGCTGCGATACGGACCGGTTTCGATCGAAACTCATCTTTTTTGTAAGCTGCATGTGATACTTATATGATACTTCGATCGCAGCGTATCGTGGAAGACGGTATCCTCCCATTTACACAAGCATTCATTCTCAGTTCTATGTGGGCCACTGGCCTAACGGTTCGAAGAGGGTCGGGGTTAAACTTAACCCCTTTACAACTGGAAACCCGTTTTTGGGGACAAAATTACTTGGATTTAGTATAGGGAGGGGTTCGGGGGCTCTAAAGGGGTTAAACCTCTTCCAACCGTCATGGGGCGATGTGGCCCTCGATCAACCACCGCAAAGAGCTCAGTTTCTTTTTTTCTTTTTTTTTCGAAGCTGTCAACGAAATCAAAGCCCTCCCAACTCCGATCTCTCGCTTCCTCAGTCTAGAACAGCGGCAGCTACAAGTACCGGTACATAATAAGAGTATGGTAGATAGTGATCCCGCGTCAACGCGGCTCTCTTTGGGAGGGTCCCAGTTCAAAGTTCCGCGATGCCGTGTGCGTTTTTGACATTGAATATATTTGTACACCCATCTACATGAAGCACGACCAGTGTCCGCCACCGACGCCGCCTGCGAGAGACAAGCTCTGTGGTAACAAACTACGAGACAGAGTTGCACTTTGCAGATACGAGTACATGAAGGTGACTTGGCCATGCAATGGACCGCAAGGAACACGCGGGCAAAAAAACGAATGCAAGCCAGCACACCAGACCAGTAGCTAGTAGTGGTGCAGCGCCAACGCGGCATCCATTGGGGGCTCCTGGTTTGGTGCGGTGACAATCTCCTTGTCACGAGTTTGTCCTCCGTACAGAGTACAGACTACTCAAAACAGTTTGATCAACATCACCCTGTTGACCCTAATGCAAGGTACTTCTAACGGGAGTCGCCGACCTATGATATATCCTTGATGAGGACACACACACACAGTAATACGCGCGTTCGGAGTAGCGCACACAGCTTGCAAAGATGAGTTTCATCGAAATCTTCCATCCTACTTTTGGGAGTGTATTTCAATTTTGTACGAGTATAAAGACCAGAAAAATACCATCCCGAGTTTGTTGTTGTTGTTGTTGGTGGTGGTGGTGTCGTTGTTGTTCTCACATTAACTCGCACAATCAATTCCGTGGTCACAGGACAGGCTCCAGTCACTCTGGAGCTGAGGAATATCCCAGGGAAAAAACACAAACAAACCAAAGGTGGTACACGCATATATCACAGCCGACGCAATTCATGCCTCCGCCAGAAACATATAAAAGGGAAATCGGGAGTCAGCCTACGATGTGCCAGGTTCAAACTGGTGCAAAAATCTCACTACTCGCGCCTGGAAAAACCGATCATACCGCTTGCCACCCAAGGAAGACTACCACGTATAAATTGCACGTAGTACCTATCACTACGCATACGCACGACAGACGCAAGAGAAACAAAGAAAAGAAAAGGTGAAGGAAGGGAAAGGAAAGAAAAGACAAGGAAGCGAGAAAACGAAAACGGAATGGAAAAAAAAAGACAAGAGAAGAAGATATCATACATTGGTCTCCCCTATGCTATGATACATGCATTTGCGAGTTTCGACGAAATCTTTCGAGATCTTTGATCTCACAGCAGTGCAGTGTACTTCAATTTCTTATACTATGAATATTAATAGTATAACTGGAATCCTTGGACCCCTTGAGAGCCCCAAAACGCCTCCCTACACTAATCCGAAGTAAATTGTTCCCCAAAACGGGGTTCCACTTAAGAGGGGCGGTTACAGTAAACCACACCAAATACGAAACAGATATACTGAACCAGCCTGGGTTTCTTGTTTTCGGAGAGGGCGTGTTCTACGCTAACTTCAGTGTGACGACTCCCGGATATCGTATTTCCCTGCAGACTCGAGCCTGCCTTTCTAGCTACTACCTTGTTTCCTATTGATTGTACAGGCGTATAGGCCCAAAAAGGAAGCAACGCTATCATAACTTTTGGGCGGACGGTGGACGGTGAGAACATTGGACAAAGAATCGTCCTCAGGCGGCGAGCGGTATCCTAAATCCTATATAATAGCTATGCTCGAGGTTGTTCAAGGGCGGTGTCACAATACGAACCTGAGGCTCACTCTAACCTGTATTTTCTTGTTAGAAAAGGGCCTACGCGGTATACATGTGTCCTGTGCTGCAGTACGGTCATTGCCCTCCGACAAGGCACCGCGTTAACGCTCTTACAACTGGAAACCCGTTTTAAGGACAAAATTACTTGGATTTAATATAGGGAGGGGTTCGGGGGCTCTAAAGGGGTTAGCAAGGGATCGCGACAGTACAGCAGAAACATTTACGCTTCGAAGAAATCCTCTTCCCCATCGGTGCGCTCACGCACAGAAAGTAAGCAGGGGCACGCAAAAGAAAAGCGTACCACACCACCGGAGACATTCGTTTGAGGGTCCAGGCGGAACCTACTCTCGCCGCTGTCGTGTGCTTCAGTCGGGAGTTGGCAGAGGGAAGTCGATTTGAGTGGGTGTTGCACGGGGAACGGCTTGGCCTAATGCAATTGTATGCCGGCATGAGCAAACTTCTCGCTACTTTCACTCCACAAGTAGGACATGTCCCGATCTACACCTATATTTAAAAAAAAAAAATACACTCCAGCTGTGAGATACAAGATTTTGTCGAAAATCACCTTTGCAAGCTGTGTGTGATACTCCGATCGCGCGTATTACGGGTTGTGTGTCCTCATTAAGGATATAGGTCGGCGACTCCCCTTGGAACTACAGTGTAGCTTGTACCAGGGTCAACAGGGTGATTTTTACCAATCTGCGCGCGGAAACTGTAAAACCCGTTTTTAAGGGATATGGCAAAATCTGACAGCTGTGGCAGGAAATGCATGAAGTTATCAACTGTATACTGCTGTAAGTCGTACGACCGGTGAGAGGGCGGAGTTAGAAAAACAAAAACAAAAACTGGGGGTCGGGGGCGAAAAAGAGGGGGACCGTATATATAGCTCCCATTTCTGTCGTTATGATATGCTGTACAGGTCCTGGCGAAGACGTCGGTTGACGGCAGCCTTGATATTTGACGGACACCCGTTCAGTACCGCTTTATACCAAAATTAGTATACTATGTCTAACGAGGGCTTGACGGGACAAAATCCACCGCTTGATACTGAAGCCAGTATATTACATCTAATGAGGCCTTGACGGGACAAAACTAGACCGTTAACCGACACCATGTAGATCACATACCTGTCGTTGTGATATGTTGTGCAGGATCTGGGTATATCAGATTAAACCCAGGAAACATGTGCTAGCTCGTGCAGATCGTACCGCTCCCACCAGACAACGTGATCTATAGGCCTTACAGATCATGTAGACAGATAGACCAGGGATCTGCCTACCCGGAGATACACACATCTTGAATATCGATGATCTAAGTCGTCCGCGAGGTGTGCCCTCTTCCAGCATGATACCGGATACGGTGGAATTTCATGCTGTGATATGATAGCGTTCGTATCTATGTATACGAAGCACCAATCTTTTCCGGGGGCTCCCCAGTTGGGGACTTTTCTTTCTTTCTGCCTCACAACCCAGCCATAAGCCTCGAGAAAAATGTCTTCAACCCAACGATCAATCCCATGGCCTAGGCATAGTAACATTTCCGTGCACAGATTGGTTCAAGGCTGAACGTTTTCGCGTCACCCTGTTGACCCTGGTACTAGCTCGTAGCAGAGGGGACTCGCCGACCCATATATCCTTCAAGAGAAGACATGTCGCACATCCCGCCACAACGGGCGCTCGGAGCGGAGTAACACACGGAGCTCGCAAAGATGAGTCTTCTTCGAAATACTCGATCTCCGATTCACACCCTTCTGTTTTAACTTCTGATGAAAACAAACATATGTCAAGGAATATTCTACAGGTCCTGTTAAGAGAAAGGGCGCAACAAGAAGTCCGACATATAAACGCTACGACGATAGAGGTTTTATGTACAAGTATTAGGGCAATGTGGATGGGCCTAGGGACCGACTACTGCTGCGCAGGGGTGCTTTTGGCTCTGTGATGGTCACTCACACGAGGGTTCTTTGGATGTTACATTTCTTGTACTACAGCAGTAGTTGCTTGCTGTCCACCGGATAACCTTCGGGCAAAGGGGGGGGCGGAGCCGTTCGTCCAGGCAGGCGATAACGCCTGCCAGCCATAAAAGGGGACAACTGCGCCCCAACGGGATAGAGGTGATACCACAGCATATACCGGTCTTTTTCTGAGATTCTTCACACATGCGGATCTCTTGTCCTTCACCTGCAAGCCGATTTTGAGAAAAACGGAAAAAAAAGTGCAGTCCGATCAAACAATCCCACGGCCCAGGTATCCAAAATATCATATTGAAAAACAGGAAATGACAACCCTACGAATTTGACGTAAGGAGCCCCGTCATCCAGATCGAAGTTTTCGTCGGGAACTGCCACCTCTGTATACCGTAGCAGGTGTTTTTCCCCGGGAACATGAAGAGGTCGGGTGCGGTAATACTTGAGTTAACCCCATTTAGAGCCCCCAAACCCCTCCCTATACTAATTCCGAGTGATTTCGTCCCCAGAAACGGGTTCCAGCTGTATAGGGGTTAACACGAAACGCACCTTCGGGACTTCAGACGGAATAAGAATAATTGACCAACAAAACTGACGTTGACAGCATCGACCGTTCGAAGCAGCGCGGGCTGTTTGGATGTTGGTGATGGATTTCGTGTCCGACTTCCGATAATACACGACGCACGACATGATCCCGGATCCCGTTCGTACTGCTGCGCACTAACAGCGGAGATGGTGGATATAATCGCACTTGTCATGTCTTTTGGTCACTATTTTTTTTTCTTTTTTCCGCGCACTCCTACTTTCCAGCTCCTGGACAAGACGTGGTCACAGGTGTTGTCCCTTCTTCCCCCCGGTTCTTGCCTCCAAGTTTTATCGCGCATAGGGTTCAGCAATCCCACTGCTTGTCGGCTATTCATCGAGTGTTGCTAACTCACGTTCTAGCGCTTTCCGCAAGTCAACTTGTACACGAGAAAAAGTCCCTACGAATTTATACGAGTATGCACTCTGCGGCACTTTGCGAAACTGACCTATACCTCGAGGATAACCTGATACGCCACCGGGGCGACCGGATCACCATACTTATTGCCCGGACCCCAAACGAGTCAAATAAATATCTAGCATGGGTTAGTATCCCGATGTCTTACGAGATCCAATAGGTAGTGTGCTGTAACGCACAAACGATCTGCTAACGATATCGCGTCCCTCTTCCGCAAAATCAATCAAGTACCAACACCCCCCCCCCTAAAATAAAAATTCAATTAAAATAATAAAATAAACTACATTATATTACCCCTTGGGGTCGCCTGGGAATCAAGTTTTTTTTTCTCGAGCGCCGCACTCTTTTCGAGAGCCCAGACTCGGGGGGATGTATGCCGGTCGCCCCCGTGGCGTATCAGGTTATCCTCGAGCCTGGTATAGGTCAGTTTCGTGAGTTCAACCCCCCCCCGAGTGCATACTCGTGTAAATTCGTGGGGACTTTTCCTTGTGCACAAATTGACTTGCGGGAAGCGCGGGAGCGTGACTTAGGAACACTCGATGAAAAATCGACGAGCAGTGGGACTACTGAACTCTCTGCGCGATAGGGATGAAGGCACGTACCGGGGGGAAGAAGGGGCGACACCTGTACACACACCTTGTCCAGAAGCTGGAAAGTAAAAGAGTGAAAATCAAAAAGACAAGAAAAAACAAAAAAAAAAGAGCGAAAAAAAATACATCTTGTCGATTATGGGTAGGTAGGCACCGTTAGCAAAATAGATACCTTTCGTCGGCAAGTCAACCGGGGAAACTAGCCCCGATAGTCGGCCGACTTGTCAACTCAAGTCAGGAAAGATTCGAACCGAATCAGCCCCCCCAGCCCCGCCAAAAAACGAAAAACGAGCTCCGTATCAAACTATACTTCCCACAAGTACGGAAACCAATTGAATCGGATATTTGACACACCCGAAAAACGACCATTAAAACTGTCAGTCCTACTATTACTTTGTTGGTGATTTCACCCTCTTAGAGCCCTAAATCCTCCCCATACCGGTAGTTATTTATTCTCGGATTTGTACATTGGTTTGGTTTCCTGGGTGGCATGCGGAGTAGTTAGTCGGTTTTAGCTGGGAGTCTTGAAACCTATACAGCAGGTACCTGGTATGTATTACTAACTGGTATGTACTACTAGTAGTGTACCAGTATGGGCCTGTTACGTACGTACGCTGACTTACGGTTTCACCCTTAATACTTTTGGCCGATGCTACATTATTCAGCTAAGATACAAACGAGTACCACTTTTGGTTTGTGTTTTTTCCCTGGGGTACTCTACCGCTCCAGAGTGACTGGAGCCTGTCCTGTGACCACGGACTTGATAATGCGAGTTAATGTTAGAACAACAACAACGGCAACGGCAGCGACAACAACGACAACAACGACAACAACGACAACGACAACAACAACAACAACAACAACAACAACAACAACAACAACAGCAACAACAACAACAACAACAACAACCGCAACAACAACAACAACAACAACAACAACAGCAACAACCGCACTCGTATGCCACGAGTACAAAACGTACGCGCGCGGACGGCCGGCTTCCCGGGGTTTATAGTTTTTGCGAGTATTTTACTAGTACATTACTTTCAATTTTTTCATGTATTAACCCGTCTTGAGGCCCGCTTATCTCGACCAAAACTCAAGATTTGCGACACCAGGTGTCAAGTTATCAACCGTGTACCACGTATCATATGGTTCATCCAGGACAATAACATAGGCAAGAGTGTGCCGTAAAGCTCCTACCGTTGCGTTTTCAACACACTATTATAGTGAACACACACATACCCTTTGCCCGCCGTCCAGGGCTGCTTCGTGTGACCGTTTCTGCTTTCGCTATTTATTTGGCAAATTTTTCGATATTTTCCCGAGGGCTCTCTCAACAATTCGACGCGGGTCGACGAGGGAAGAAAATGCTAATTTTTTTTCGCGATAGAAACGATGAAAATGACGGCACGTACCGGGGTGGGGAGGGGGGGAAGGAGGGCCCGCTATGTGACCCCGGATCTGATTTACTACTGGGAGGGAGGGAGGGCGAGAGCATCTCAGTGCGAGGATAACAAATTCGTCGAACTCACGGCTGACGTCCTCAAAATATTCGTATAAAATTGGATGAAAAACCATGCATGCACCAAAAAAAAGCCCTCGGAGTACAGTCGGTACCCAATGGGGACAACACATCAAAATCATTTTACAACGAAAAAAAAAAAAACGCCTGGAAAAAGCTTTTCGGAGTATCATACCTGGTATATTGCAATTGATGGTATATTGATACTCTGCTGCCGCCGCACCTGGTGTTCGGTACCAGGTACCTGGTACACACGGTACAGAAAAATCACTGCTGCTGCGGTCACAGGGGAACAAACAGAACGAAGAGCCTGGTAGCGCGACTTCTACCCGTACTATTATACAAAATCTTTGTTCCCATCGTACGCAAGCACGAGCACTACAGGCGCCAACCAAACGCAACGACTGACGAAGCACAAGATGTGCAGGGTGGCAGCGAGACGGGGGTCGAATGGCGTGGCTTCATCCGCTGAGCCGCATGCATGCATGCGGCAATTAATCATCGTACCATATCATACGACAGGAAGAATCTGTTTTTCTGATGCCAAAGGGAAAAAAAAAGCGAGAATTTATATATTATGGGCGCTGGCGGGGAAAATAACTCAACTTTTATGTACCGCATTTTTTATGTTATCTTCACATGTTTTCACATGTCTTCATGAGAGACGACATGTTGATAAAATGGTGAGCGTGTTTCCTTCTTGAAAAATATCCTCTCTCTGTGTGATCGACACCTTTGAACTGATTCTACTCAACTGCTTCCAGCACAACCACTTTGTCGTGTGCTGATGCTTCATCGTATGAGAGACAAGCTCTGTGGTCACAAACTACGAGATAAATATTGTTGTGTGCAGGGTTTGTCTCGTCTGGTTTTTGAGTGTACCTGGGATTGGTTGTTGATGGTCTCTGCTTTTAGGTAAGGTATGGTAGATACAACATGCATGTTGCATCGACAACCCACTCTCCCTTTTTACGCACCAAGTACCTAGATGTTTTGTGAAGCGCCAACTCTGTCTCGCAGTTTGTGACCACACAACAGAGAGATAACCGATAGCCGGCACCAGGTCCCTGGTACTGCTACTCTTATCTCTACGCGCACATCATTACGTGGTTTATCATTGCTTTGTAGTAATAGGTGCGGAGTACGGACACTTTCGGTGTTCGTTTTTTCTTCACTTTTGTTCTTCGCGGCGAGTTTGCTGCTTTTTGACAGGTCGTTGCTCACATGCTCAATGCGCTGCCTATGTATGATACGTGCGTTGCTGCCGATAATAGTCATGCACCCACCTTGGTGCAACTCGCTCCCTCGCAGCGTCGATTCCTCACGTTGACCATGCCCGCCAAGCGGTGCTCCGCGCAAAACCGAACACCCGACCCGTTGTACCTGGGCCGACACATACGTTGGTATGGTGCCGAGGGGAGAGAGGGAAGACATGTGTGAGAGGAGACGAGGAAATATGATCAGTATGTCAAAGTTTTTTTTCAATACTTTAACTCAGATGTTTTCGAGTAACATTTTTCCTGTTAGTTTCCCCCCTGTTTTTTCCTGCACGTTATCCTACTAATAGATGTTGATCGTAAGTGCACATTTCTTCTGTATGCCAATACTTTATCCTAGATGTTTCCTATCTTCGCTCGTGCATAGCAGGTAGGCTGCCCCAGTGCTTCAGAGTCAGTCAAGTCATGACTGTCAAGAGCATCTTGCTGTGAGAAATAGGAAATAGCAAACGTTCTTTTGGATGCTGGATTGCGATACGGAGGAGTGTTTTGCCTCACGTCAACTACGTACTGCTGTGCTACGTACTGCTGCTGCTCACAGCTCCCCGGGAACGGAAGCATCAGGGCAAGCCTCCTCTGACTGCTTTGCAAGTGTTCGCTCCACTGGTGCTGCTGCTATGGCTTGCAACACGCACAAACATATAGCAACATAAAAGCAAAGAGTCATGAATATGATACGTTTATTTCTCAAGGTTATGATCCATTTCTTCGGTGGAGAGATGAAATTATCATCAGCAGGAAATTACAAGCAACAGCCGCACGCCGCCGTCGCCACCACCAGCACCAGCACCACATCACGCCACCACCACCAACACACGAACACAGACAACAACAGCGCAGCTCTCTCACACACAGCACACAGCACAGTAGCCAGGAGATAATTCGCGACTCCGACCATTTTTGCAAAGCAGTAAGTAGGTAAACACTCACGAAAAAGCCGGTTGCTTCGGACATGATGGATGTTCGCAGCTCTTCCTCCTCGAGGGCTTGGCAACAGCAGCTCCGCTGTGGAAAGCCTTGCCGTTGCTCGTAGCTGTTCGCTCGTCCTTGTTCGTGCGCACCCTCGACACCGCCATGCTCGCAAAGCAGTTCTCGCCAGATTATGGTGGATACGCTGCTGCACGTGGTGTGCCTCCACTCTCCACTCTCCCACTACCACCACAACTTTTGAACAAAACAAGAAAAAACAGACCAGACAGCATCCAGCAGTAGCAGCAAATGAGCAAGCAGCAGCGGTAGTAGCTGCGCAACAATGTCACCCGAGCACGTACGTGCGGCGAGACCCCACTCACCCGTCTGATCTACCACGCGAAGACCCTAACTGGTGTAAGCCCTTCTTGCCTCACTGGTGTGGGCTCACCGTCCATGCGTGGTGTAGGCTATATAGCAAGGCGCGAGAGTTAAATGTTCTCGTCGCTGTTCATACGCACTGCATACGTCTACAGAGTTACCTGTTGTGCAGTGTGGTATTTCTGTCCAATAGGCGGCGCTGGGTCTAGATGGGAACGGACGGCGGACGGCGGGTAAGCCGACAAAATGTCAAAATCATGGAACCGTAGTGCCCAAAAATCATGGAACAGAAGTTGTTCTAAAGATTTTGTCCGATTCTCCAGAGGTATTGTTGTCATTTCGGCATTTTTTAGAGATTTTCCGCTGTTTTGCATGGAAAAAAAACAAATTCAAGTTTTTGGTCTACGATTTCGTTGGTTCCGTCTTCTATTGCATCCGTTCTACGTAGATTTTGTTCAGTATTCTGAAATTGTTTTCTACAATTCCCATGTACCACGATATCGCATATTTTTTTGTGATTTTATTGTTATTCGCATGATACCGGTACGTATCTATCTATCTACGCGTATCCAAACGTATATATATGCGCGCGTACGGTATGCGTATGGTATGTGACAGGTGTATGATGCGACATGAATCATGATGTTTGGTTTCGCGTTACGTTCAAAAGGCGATCTGCTGTCTGTCGCCGCGCTCGCACTAACTGCTGTGCTCTATTAATAGTAGTGGTAGTAGTAGTAGTAGTAGTAGTAGTAGTAGTAGCAGTAGTGTAGTAGTAGTGTAGTAGTAGTAATAGTAGTAGTAGTAGTTCTAGTGGTAGTAGTAGTTAGTAGTAGTAGTAGTAGTAGTAGTAGTAGTAGTAGTTGTAGTATTAATAGCAGTAGTAGTAGAAGTAGTAGTAGTAGCAGTAGTAGTAGTAGTGGTAGTAGTAGTAGTAGTAGTAGTAGTAGTAGTAGTAGTAGTAGTAGTAGTAGTAGTAGTAGCATGGTAGTAGTGTGGTGAGCTAAAGCTTTAGTTTTCTCCATCCGCCGGAGGATTAAAAAAAAAAAAAAAAAAAAAAAAGTAGTAGTAGTAGAAGTAGCAGTAGTAGTAGCAGTAGTAGTAGTAGTAGTAGATAGAGTAGTAGTAGTAGCAGGAGTACTAGTAGTAGTAGTACTAGTAGTGGTAGTAGCAGTAGCAGTAGCAGTAGTAGTAGTAGTAGTAGTAGTAGTAGTAGTAGTAGTAGTAGTAGTAGTAGTAGTAGTAGTAGTAGTAGTAGTAGTAGTAGTAGTTGCAGTTGTAGTATCAATAGTAGAGTAGTAGTAAAAGAGAAGGAGGCGGAGGAGGAGAAGGAGTACCTGGGTAGAGTATTAATAACATTAGTATGGTGCGTGCGTGTGTGGTGGTTGTGCCGGTAAGAATATTATGCTGGACAATGTCATGGCGATGATGAACAGTTAGTTTCGTTTTTCTTCGTTCTGCAAAATATATGCCTGGTACATCTTTGTGGGGCAACGGACTCACAACCCGCGATCATTACGCGATGTATACGGCAGAAATAAAGCTGATGTGGACCAGATGGTCCTACATATATGCCGTCTGTGCGTGTGGACGGATGGATGGATGGGTGCGTGTGAGGTTGTGGCGTCGGGCAGCGCGTGTGAAACGCACATTTTTTGTTGAAAAGTAACTCTGCTTCTCCTTCAAACTAGGATGTAGTAGTTCCCATAATAGTTAACAATGTGTGTGGTGTTTGTTGTGCAGGCGTATATATCCACACATCACGCACATACATCGCACTGCTGCTATTATACATACGAGTTCGAGCTATATCCTTCATGAGGACACACAACCCGTAATACGCGCGCGATCGGAGAATCACACAGCTTGTAAAGATGAGTTGCGACAAAATCTTCGATCTCACAGCTGGAGTGTATTTTTATTTTTGTAATATATCATTCGGCGGGGGGCGTTCGCGAGGTGTGGCCCTCCGTGAGCATCGGCCTTTTCGATGACTCTCCGGCGTCCCCCCCGTTTTCGGTGCCGCCCCGACGCCCCCACGGTGGCCTTGAGAGGGGGGGGGGCACACACCTGCCTCCGGGCGTACGCAGCAATGGCCTTGGTGTGGCACGTTTATGTATGCTACATACTTGAAAACATTTATATTAGTATTCGGGCGACAGAGCGCGGTAGGTAGTGTCATAGATACTAATCCTTTAGACCTAGATAATGGGTTATTGGCTTCTAACTTCTACGATGCGCATCTTCTGTCAGTCCAAATATAATATAGGCGGCGCCGCCTGGGCGATCGTTCGCTTCGTTCGTACCTGACTGCTGGCACTGCTGCTGCTGTACAATACGTACAACAGCAGTACTTCTCATGACTTGAAAGAAAAAGTTATTACCTAAGCAATAAACGATGATGGCGTATTACAGGTTCGATACAGAGGTACTATCTAATTATACACACACAATGGCATGCTATATTATCTGCAGTGCGTATGTACGTGCTGCTGCTGTTGTAATTTTTCGGACCCGTGATCTCTGGTAGATATACTATCGTTGTTTGAATAGACTAATATGGCACCCGCTCTCACACATGTCGTGAGAGCATCAGTTTGTAGATCAAACAACCATTGCGTGGAGCGAGAGCATCTTCCCGGAATGTTACACCGGGCTGGTGTGCCGCCTTGTTCTTGCGGCCGGTTGTGCGGCCTAAACAAAAGTTGTTTATTGTAAAAAATGAAAAATACACTTGAGCTGTGAGATCGACCAGAGATGGTTTTCTGATCAAAACCCAGCTAAGTTGATATATCACACCTACCTGAGAAACGACGTCGCTGTTGTCCGATCCACCGAATGCTCCACAGAGTGGAATAGTTATGTGGTGGCTGTTCGCTGTGTATGGGTCCATGCGGCAAAGACCAGGCGAGGAAGTGGTGCCGGACGTCCTCGAAGCAGCCGAACGTTTCATGGAGATGGCACGTAGAAGAAGAGGAGGGAAAAAGGAGGTCGGAGCGCCGCGCAGCCCGACCATGCGCAACTTCCAAAGGAAAATAAGCGACGAGGGGGGGGGTGAAAAAATCGCGGCTGAAGAGAGCAAGGAGACGGCAGATAGGGTCACCGTGGTGTTCTTGCCATGTCAGAAAAAAATGAAAAATACACTTCAGCTGTGAGATCGACCAAAAATGATTTCCGATGAAAAAAATCTAGTATAATAGTAGCAGCAAGGCGCCGGGCTGACTACCAGGTGGTATAACAGCTGTACACGTAAGATCAACCTTGTGCGACTATACTACCTCTCGTCGTATTTTGTTTTTGTTAATTTTGTTGTTTGGATTGCCTGCCTGTTCCATCCATCCCCCTCGAGGGTGTAATGTCAGCAGATACTAACACTATAGTCAACTGATACTATATTACTGCGGTGCTATACCCCGCCGGTTCAAGCGATTCTTGGTGAACCGATTCTCTCCCATTTTCCCTTTCACTCCCTTTCCTCTTTGTCCCTTTACATGTCATTGATTGGTTCACTTTTTCCCTTCTTGCTTTGCCCTCCTTTCTGTTTTTTCCTTGTGTGGGCACCCTCGGCTGGGGCTATTATTGAAGCGATGAATGAGTGATGTCGGCCAGCAAGTAAAAATATAGGCAGACAGGCCAGACTGATTCTACGATGGATACACCCCCCCGAAAACCAGCGGTTTTCCTTCACGAACGCTTCATGGTTGCTCGACACAAGGAACGATGCTACTAAAAAAAATGTATCCTTACATTTTCTTGTGTGCAAAGGACTACCAGGGTATGTGATATAGCTTAGTTTAGGTAAGCTATTGGTTCACCTTTTGCAAGTAAGTGGTCAAACAGACGAATACCCCACTATTTACCTTAACAAATGGCGTCGTCGGCAGGGCCATGGGTTTTTCGGGTCGTGGGTTCAAATCCCACCATCTACATCATCAATAAACTTTTGCAGACTTTCCCTGTGTCGAACTTGAAAAATACTCTCCCCGGTATGCCCAGGAAATGAAACGGCTTGGATATTGACAGGCCCGCCCGTGTATCCGGCCGACCTGCTATCCCGCCGTTTCAGGGGGCAAGAGGAGTGTGATAAGGCTTAAGTTTGGGTAACAAGCTATTTTTGGTTAACCTTTTGCAAGTGGTCAAACGGACAAAAATACCCCACCCACTAACACCTCAACAACTATCGAAATATGACGTCGGGGTGGCAAGGGACAGCGTATTTCAGGAGATACGGCCGAGAGCTGGTTTCAAAACCGGCGATTTCGTTAAAGAAATAGTGTTGAGGGGGGCTACCGTAGAACGGCTCACCAGGCAACAATGTCCCTCTAAGAATACGGTATGCTTTGTGCCAAAAAAAACAAGGGTGTTATCTTATGATGCGGGGGGCAGATCATATCTCGCCAATGGAGTTTGCCCACGACGATGTTGTACGAAGTAGTTAGGTCTTGCTGATGAAAAAAAAGCTGTAAAGATTTGGTGATGACACTCATTTGAAACAAAAGAAACGAGCCATCAGTCGTGCTTTCTGATAATCAGTGGGTCGAGCAATGGATGGGGAAATAACGGCGGGTTTTTGGCCGAGCCTCTTCAAGGTTTACAAGGTTGATCAAACACTCCATGAGATGGCCGATATAACGACTTTTTTTTCGTCGTGTGGAGATGGAGCATATCGGGCGGGGTGACGGTGCGGCAGAGGGCAGGGACGTTAGAAAGGGTGATAAAATATTATCAGGAGGCCTTTGTTAAGGAATTCGTGATGGATTGGAAACCCATCGTGATTTCACGCGAAGCTTCGGTCCTACCGACGACGCCATTTTTTAAGAAATTAGTGAGGTGTTGTTAGTCCTCTTGACCACTTGCAAATGTTAACCAATAGCTTACCCAAACTAAGCCTTATAAACACCTTCACAAAGGCGTGGGACTACCTAGCGTCGCCCACCAGTGACGGCCAGGACGATTTAACTATTCCCCCCCCCCCCCACGACACTTCTTTGCCCCTGGAAGCAGGGCTAAATGCTACTGAAAACGTATTGCCTTTTTGTCGGGGCCGACTACTTTTTGCTTTGGCCATTCGTGCATGCAGGGTGGTTGGTTCGTGCAACAAAAAAAGAACGGGCTTCATCTAAAATAACAAAAAAAAACACAAAAAGTCGCCTACGACGGCATCGGACACCAGGGCCTGGTTTATCATGAGGACCTTTACATACTTACGGCACAGAGAGAGCAGAGTATTATTAGTTGCATTTGGGTGCCGCGACGCCGGCTGGGTGGTGCCATCTGCTTTGTTGTGGCTGTTTTGCTGGCTGTACCATTTTGCTCCGTTTTGGTATTGGGTACGGGGGCGAAGATGCCGGTGTGGGCATCACTACTATTAATCTTACATACGGTACTTGCCATGCGACTCCGAATCTGAGTTACTACTGGGAGGGAGGGCAAGAACAGCGCGAGGATAATGAACGAGATGGAGAAAACCAAAAATAGTGCTGTCATCAGAAACTACTGTGCTCACATGGCTGCTCGACCATGCGGTAATGCTCCTCCTACTTCTTTCTGTTGGGTAATTCGAAACCCAATACGGTTGCTGCCCCCGACGCTGGTTGGGTGGCGTCATCTGCTTCGTTGGTTGCTAGTTGTTGTCTGTCTGTTGTTGTGCTTTGTTGTTATTTTTTCAAGGGTGTGTTCGGTACGGTACGTACCGAGGCGTACCAGCGGTAGACGCCACCGGTATTACCGGTACCGGACGCTGCGTAAGTTCGGTACGGCGTCAATACCGGTACCGGAAACTTCGGTAAGTTCGGTACGATATCAATACCGGTACCGGAAACTTCGGCAAGTTTGGTGCGACATCAATACCGGTACATTAGTAGTGCCGTCCTGTTCCCCCTCTTTAATTCGAATTGTTTTGTCTCCGTGTTTTTCTTTTCCTTTTTCCTGTTTTATCTTATTTCCTTTCTTCTTATGTTATTTTCGTTATTAACAGTCTGGTGACGGCATGGATGCATACATTTTTGCCTGCGTGTTCATTGCGATTGGCGCTGCATGGCCATAAATCACCTTGCTGTATTTGCAATGTGTGTGTGTTCTTCACATTAAACCGTTCTTCTACTCGTCGACATCCAGCACACCCAGTGTCCGTACTGATTCTTCACCCTAGAAAGATCAGCTCTGTGGTCACAAGCTACGACACAGAGATAATGCATCGTAATGCATTCGACAACGCAATGTCATGCCCTAGTACTGGGTACGACAGGCACAACATACATACGTCAGCAACAGAAATACATTGGAAGAGAGAAATACGAAACAAAAACAAAAACAAAAACAAAAACAAAAAACAAAAACAAAATAAGAAAACAAATAAAAACAAAGATAAAAATAAAACAAAAAATGAAACAAACAAAATGAAGGGGAAATCGAAGAAACAACCCAACCGGAAAGGAGAGCCAAAGCTCGGAAAAGAAACATAATAAAAGGAAATAAAATAAAGTAAAGTAAAACCAAAATAAGATAATCCGAACACGAGCCAAAAACCTGGACACGCAAGGAGGGAACAAAGGGGAAAAAAAATACCCCAGAAAAAGACGAAAAGTGCTATGTACCTACTAGTCGGCCTGGTACCTTGCTACCCTGTCTGCCATCTCCTTCCTGCCTTCGTCCACCGCGGTCTCCCTTCTATTCCTCCTGTTGCCCCCCCTGCCCCCATTCCCTTGGACGGCTTTCCTTCTACTCCTCCTGTTTCCCCCCCTCCCCCCTTTGTGTTCTTCTCATTAAACCAAAATACCTTGTAAAAGAGAGAAACAACGAAAGAAACCAAGACAAAATAAATAAATAAATAAATATATAAATAAATAAATAAAAAGGGGAGCCAAAGCACGGGAGATAGAAACATACCCCGAGCATGAGCCAAAATGGACATGCAAGGGGGAAAGAAAGGGAAAAAATACCCCGGAAAAAAGAAACAAGTAGAAGAAGGAAGACTGGGAGGGCCAAATAAAACAGGCTCGTCACCTACCCACCATGCAACACTCCCTTCATAAGGATAAGAAGGGGAAAGAAAAAAAAGAAGGAAAAAAATAAATTCACGGAAAAATCAAAGTACCAAGACATCACATTCCGAGCAGCCGCAGCAGTTGGCGGTACGAGTGGCATAGATAGAAAGGTTCCACCTACTATTCGGCCTGGTACCTTGCTACCCTGTCTGCGGTCTCCTTCCTACTTTCATCTACCGCGGTTTGCAATGCGTATCTCTGTCTCGGGGTTTGTGACCACATAACTTGTTCATTTCCAGGACGCATCGGCGCCGCCGCTGATTGTGGTTGATGTGTGCGTTGTCTTCACATGAAACCGTTATTTCTCCCCAGCGACATCATCTATGTAATCAGTACACCCAGCGTCCGTGCTGATTCTTCATTTTAGAGAGATACGAGTACGAATTATGTGTGTGTGTGTGTGTGTTCTTCACATTAAACCGTTCTTCTACTCGTCGACATCCAGCACACCCAGTGTCCGTACTGATTCTTCACCCTAGAAAGATCAGCTCTGTGGTCACAAGCCACGACACAGAGATAATGCATCGTAATGCATTCGACAACGCAATGTCATGCCCTAGTACTGAATTATGTGGTCACAGACGACTGTGAAACAAAGTAAACCAAACACAGCAGTCGCATTTTCATCAGGGTGAAGCAAGTAAAAATGCTAGCGTACCGGGGGTACGATAACGCAAACAAAACAAGCAAGAGACCGTTGAAGAAAAAAAAAGAGGAAAAAAAGAAAAATAAAGGGGGGGGGAAACAAGAAAAGGTCTGTGCTGGATGCGTGTGTTGTCTTCACATCTTTCTACCTTGTTTCATTTTTTGTTTTATTTTTATCTTTGTTTTTATTTGTTTTCTTATTTTGTTTTTGTTTTTTGTTTTTGTTTTTGTTTTTGGTTATTTCGTATTTATCTCTTCCAATGTATTTCTGTTGCTGACGTATGTATGTTGTGCCTGTCGTACCCAGTACTAGGGCATGACATTGCGTTGTCGAATGCATTACGATGCATTATCTCTGTGTCGTGGCTTGTGACCACAGAGCTGATCTTTCTAGGGTGAAGAATCAGTACGGACACTGGGTGTGCTGGATGTCGACGAGTAGAAGAACGGTTTAATGTGAAGAACACACACACACACACACACCTTGTGACCACAGAGCTGATCTTTCTAGGGTGAAGAATCAGTACGGACACTGGGTGTGCTGGATGTCGACGAGTAGAAGAACGGTTTAATGTGAAGAACACACACACACCCAATAATATGTAAGAATGTCGGAAAAGCAGTCTGGATTTCGGCGGAACGAAGAGGAAATATCGGAGAACCGAGTTGTAGGGGGGGGGGGGTGGTTCCAGGGGGAGGAATGACGGAAAAGCAGGAGGACCTCAGCAGCAACAAGGTAGCACGACAGCAGCAGCACACAGCAGCAGCGAGAATCGGATACAACAGCCGGTAGCGGTGGAAGGAAGTAGCGCCCACGAAGCAGCAACAGCAGCAGCGGTAGCAGTAGGGAGAAGACCGTCGGCAAGAGCAGAGGGGGGTACAAAGGCGGCACGGGGAGATACCATTCGCAATCTAGATGGGTACAAATACCAGTTTAACGTGGGGAACACACGCCCACGACGACTTCTATTTCAGATCCAACGGCTTTCTTTGACCTGGATTTTCCACGCGACAGCAGTACGACTTCCAAAAACAACGAAAAATGAGGGGAGCGTGTGTACATTTCATGCACAGCCGCAACCGGTGCGTAGTCTATACATTTAGGTAAATGAAGAAAATACACTTCAGCTGTGAGATCGACCAAAAAGGAATATACATGTATACCTGATGTATGATATGGCAATAGACCCCTCCATCTCCATCACACTATATATATCATACTATATATACCGTGACGGAGCAGATCGGGGTTCATCGACCAGGCAGACTCCACGTGCACCAAAAGAGTACGGCGTCATAAGGGTTTGGAAAAAGGGGGTTTCTGACAGTACTGTGTGTTTTTCAACCATGCCAACTAGCCCTAACCCATATGATACGAACCACCGGTCCAAGTGCCCCCTGATCAAATCACTGGGGTACAATGGTTAGAAATATCAAATAATGTGTATCCTTGGAAAGTTGGCGGGGGGGGGGGGGGGGGAAGGGTTGCACGTGAGTGATACTATTTTGATAGGCTGGCCATTTTCCATTTTCACATTTGTACCAGTTCCTCCCTACCAGCTGTTGGGGTTTGGAGTTCTGGTTAGCATTAAGGGTAGGGTTGCTAGCGTTAGGGATTGCTGGAACCACACACACACGTGGGGGGGGGGGGTTCATTCCCCATTTTTTGCAATTTGTCCTACAGTATAGAAAATATTTATTTGGGGAAATCGTCGTAAAGGCGGCTCTGTTGGGTAGGGCTGTGGGGGGGGGGGGGGGGGGGGATTGGGCGGGGGGTATGTTGAGGTATTAGTGGGGTTGAGACATGTATACAAGAGCGAATGACACACAACGAATAACAGATGGCATGCGACGTAGAAATAACTAAGAATAACATTTCGATTCTCCCCCCACAACCCTCTTCCTCGCCCACGCGAGCCCCCCCCTCCCCTAACCTCACCCCTTCCTGCCCGCCCGCACTCTCCCTTCCCAACGCACAACATCAGACGGCAAGTGAACCAAAAATAAGCATGCAAGCCCCCCCCTTCCCTTCCCTTCCCGTCCCTTCCCTTTCCCACTCGTATACTAGTTTTAAGAATAATATATTTCACTTGTCCAATCGCGGAGACATCATCAGGAGATAGATGACGCGGGTGAGAGGGCACGCCCCCTTTAGCAGGAGACAGAAGATGCCGTGGGTGGAAGGTCACCTCCCCTGCCGCAAGGTGGGTCGCCCGACTCCCACTCATTGGAGACCTCCTAGCACGGTGCAGCATACTACGATGTGGGCTCAGCGCTCAACGTCAGGATTTACGGCAGAACAGTGTCAAGGAGCGACCTACGCAAGAAAGTCAATGTTGGGCAGTTAGTTCTCCTTAGGTCAATTAACGATGTCTTTATTAATTCTAAAGGCAGCTCAAGGTGCGTCTGAGAACCACTACCTTGTGCGACGCCTTGCTGTGATTACCGCAAAGTAATGGCCCCTCTATAGTGCCTGTGTGTGCACTACAAAAGGAAACGCCGGCACTATAGCGGCAACCGGCACTACTTCGCATACTGCCATGACTGTTCGTTCCCATCTGCGGCGAACGATTCCATGTGCAATATAGCGGACATCCGGCACTGCGATTCAACCGGCTCTAGAGAGGGATCTCTACCGTAGGTGGAGTCAGACGCAGGCCGCGAATAAGGCGTTTTTGCGACGACTGGACCTAAGTGCAGCACGCACGGAAATAAAAATAAAAGCATTGACGGTAATTACTCTGGTTGGTCCGGGCTCACCTTTCGGCACAACCAACACCAACACCAACACCAACACCAACACCAACACCAACACTAATACCAACACCAACACCAACACCAACACAAAAACCGACACCACCAACACCAACACCAACACCAACACCAACACCAACACTTATACCAACACCAACACCAACACCAACACCAACACTGACACCGGCACCACCAACACCAACCAACACCCATAATTACACCAACCCCATCACCAAAGCATACCTGGGGCAGTCTTCCCTTCCTCTTCCATCACCAGTCCCTACCCGAACCTCAGCGGAGGCGGTGGTGCCCCCGTTTTGTTTTAATCGCCACCACAACACGCTGCGAAGCCGCACGACTGCCTCCGTTGATCTAGAGCCTCCCAAAGGGTCAGGACTAGGGTCAGGATTAGGGTTAGGGCTAGAGGTCTGGGGTCGGATTAGGCTGGGCCAACGTGAAAGATTGAAATCGACCACCAACGATCGGCAGGGTTTTTTTTCCTGCCCATCCTGCAGTTAGGACGAGCCTTCTGCGACAGTTAAGTAGGTGACGTTTACGGATGTATTGGTGGGGTTTCCGCATGAGGCGTGCAGTGCACAGTTTCTGAATTACGATGGGCAGCCCGCAGGGGGAGGCAAACGCTGCTACCGGTGGTCGGGGACAGCCAACTAGGTGCTGATTGTTATTCTACAGGAAGAGATGCACCGCTACCTCTGAGCTAGCCATCAGCTGCTGGCTGCTAGCTCAACCCCTTAGAAACTGCAACGCGTTTATGGTTTATGGGGACTAATTACTTGGAGTTACCATAGTGGGTATGGTGCACAGTGGTGGTGGTCTCCCAATGGTGCTGATATGCACCAGCTAGCAGCACCGGCAGTATACCGGGCACCGGCACTGTTGGGCACCTGGTGTATATATAGGATTCTACTGTATCCCTGCCAAGCAATTTCGCCGGCACTATACAGGCAATAAGCACTATTCAACCGTCACTACAGAGAGACATATAACAAGAGCGTATGGGATAGTGGCGCTCCAAGCCCATTCGTGCTGATTATCGGTCTTGTCCAAGAGAACAGGATGTCGTTCGTGACACTGAAATTTGCTCCTCCAGGGTGAAGAGTCGGCACTGACGCTGGCCGAGCTGGATGTCATTGAGTAGGAAGTACAGGTTGCTGCGTGAGGAACAAACCCAAACACGGGGAGGAGACGAGACGGAGTGGCAAGAGTGTGCGGGTCGCTTGTCTCAGCTCGAGCGCGAATCAAAACAACACAAGACCCTACAACAACCGGACCAACCCGACGACCCGGGTTATGAATACGATATGCAGCTTTTTGGCTCCCGAAGGTTCTGAAATACTCATGCACGAACGGTACTTTGGTTGCGCCTCATACGTCAACTTGAACGAATTTAGCCACCCCTCATTGCCTGTGCTGCCGTAGGGCCTTGTGCTGCTGTGGTCTATTCGGTATAGGCGACTGTGTTGCCAATCAGCGACTCGGTAGGGTACCGGCTACTGCTGGGTATATATTGCTATCCTTAATGCGACTCCTCGATGGAGGGAGCATAGTTAAACTTGTGGTGTTCAACGATCAAGTTAGATTACTCAATATCTATATGTTATAATATACATCTGGTGGATACTGACTACAAGTGTTATCGCCTACGTCCGTCACATCTTCTCGAACGCTTCAACTCTCGTTTCTTGGTCGGTGTACTTGCCTGTAGTACTTGCTAATGTATGCGCCTGTTTTTGTGTCGTAAAAACGTTCCTTTTACCCTAGGCGGCATCGCAACAACATCAGCCGTTCCTGCTTCGCTTGCGATAGGCAACCAACAGCCTTCTACCGCTTGTGCAACAACTCGAGCGTGAGCTGCAACCATAACAGGCATACCACTGCTGCGACAGGTTTGAAGCACGAACGATAATTCGAATGGGATAGTATCACATACAGGCCTCCGAACCCGTACGGGTCTCACTGTTTGTACAACATACAACATACCAAACAAGTATACTCGGTACGATATAGTACGACGCCGTTTTCGGCTTTAGGGTTTATTTATGACAGGATGCAACCAGGAAGCTTAACTATCATAATTATCGTTCGACACGTGATCATACTGCCATGGTAGTGCCCAAAGGATGGAGAAACAGTTGAAGGCTGGTTTGCGTCGGAAAGAGCCGAGACGTACCACTGCTAGTACTCGCAACTACATCAAGAGCAAACACTATTTCAACGATCAGTTTGGTGATGGTAATAAATATCCAAAAACCTACAACGTTTTCGGTCCCTCCCTCATTCCAAGGCATGTGGTACTATTACCGGAACAAACCTTGCTGTAAACCTGGTGCAACCCCAGGCGATGCAAGCGTCTCCTGGCGATCCAGATCATGATAGTGCAGCGACCCCAGAAGCGATGTTCCGGCGCGGCCCTAAACGACAACGAGTCCAGAAGGGTGGCCCGGATGCCCTGAGAAGTGTGATGATATCCAGCAACCCAAGAAGCGATGTTCCAGTAGCGCAAAACGATTGAAGATGATGTGGCGATTCCAGAAGAGGTTATCTCCGGGAAGTTCCAACGCATAGGTGACACTGTTATGGTCCGATCCCGAAAAGACACTTCGGCAACCCCATGTTGCTATAAGGCTTAGTTTGGGTAAGCTATTGGGTTGTGGTCTGAGAATATTCGGAACTTGGTGCCCCAAATGTAGCCGCGGAGGCGTTTGAGAGCCCAGGCGATGCTGCCAGCCTCCAAATTAAGAGGAGTCCAATGCCTTTTCGGGTCGAGCGTAGCTCGGCTGATGTACATGGTGGGTTTTATGGAGCTGTCCGTCCGCTCGTGTTCGAGAGCGGCGCCGAACCCGTCGATGCAGGCGTTGCAATACACGTGAAACGGGCGTGAGCGGTCGGCGACGGCGTCCCAATCGGGGAAAACGGGGACCGGCGGGGTCGTGAGCTCCGCCAAGATTGATCGCACCAACTCCTCCATAGCAGGCGTGAAGGCCAACTTAACCCCCTTCCGAAGGAGCGCGTTAATCGGACGAAGCCTCTTCGGTAAGTCGGGCAAAAAATTGTGGTAATAGTTGACACCACCCATGAGTGCGCTCACCTGCTTGACGTCTGTGGGCATCGGCATATTGGCCAATGCCGACACTTTTTCCGCGTTTGGACGTGGGCCTGCTGGGGAAATGGAGTGACCCAGGAAGTTCGCATCGGTGGCGCTCAATCGCGCCTTCAAGGGGGAAAGCTCGATATTATGTTTTCGAAGGCGTTCGAAGAGGGAGCGAATCGTCCGAACATGCGCTACCGGATCGGAATCGAACACGATGGCATCGTCGGAGTAAGCTGCTTGACGAACCACCCAGGCGAGGCGCTGTTGCCCTGAGGCATAACAAGCCACTCGTAGAGGCCTGTGGGTGTGCAGAACGCTGTAAGGGGAACTGTATCCTTGTGTGCCGTTATCTGGTGGAACGAGGAAACCAAGTCGAACAAGGAAGACACCCGACCTGAGCCTAAGGAGTCCAGGACCTGGTCCGCGCGGGGGATCCGCAGTTGGCTGAGCTTGCTAATTTGGTTGAGCTTTTTGTAGTTCACCATGATCCTCACACCGCCAGATTTCTTCGGGATGACCACCAGCGGGCTCGAGTACGATGAAGTGGAGTGCTGAATCAGCCCAGCCGCGAGGTACTGGTCAAGGGTCGCGCCCACTTCTTTGGCCAGTATAGGGTTTATGCGATGGGGCCGTGAAGTGACCGAAGCGCTGCCTTCCGAAACCGAGATTTCGAGGGGCGTCAGGGAGCAGGACCCAAAATCCGTCTTCGAGGTGGAGAACACGCCAGGAAAGTCGCAGAGCACATCACCCAGTTTCTCGATGGCCGGGGGGTGCCAACCAGGGTTGTGTAAGTCGAACGCGATCTCCCGCAGGTGCGGTGGGAGTCGGGCCCAGACTCATAGAAACGCAGAACGCTGGGCTGGGTTCAAACGTTCCATTAGCGCCGGCGAGGGCGGCGGCACGGCGGGAGCTATCTCCTCCGTGTCACGCGAGCGCGCGACCGCAGAGACCTGACTGTCCGAAGTCGGGCCAGGGTTCGGGTAAAACGCCGCTGTCTGAGGCGCAGGACTGCCGCTTTCCCGTCGTTGTTCAATTTCGCCCTGCCGACGCCCTCCTCAGCCCAGAGCCGGCGGGCGACCAGGGTACCCTGTTCGCGCGTAACGTGGTACAGGGCTGTGTACGGGCCTGTGTGTCATCTTTAATTTTTTTTGTGTGTGTTGTATTTGCTCTTTTTTTCCGGCTAAACAGTTCCCTCCCTCGCGGGGCTGTAGGTGATGCCACCTTTCATCCCGGGTATTTGTCGTTTCCTCGTCTACCCCCCCGTCATGCCGATGGCCCGCGGGAGGTTTTTGGCATGATTTCTCCCTTGTATTAGCGCCCGTGTTCCCCTCGATATCGACGAGAGCTCGCCTCGCCATAGTATATTTTGTGTGGTTGGTTTGCCGTAGAGCCTTTCCTGCCCCCCCCGCCACACCGGCGGTATGCGGCAGGTGGTATGCGGCAGGTTTTAGAGTCTTTTCTGCCCCCCCCCAATGCCACACCGGCGGTACGCAGCTACGTTTTGATGGGTGGCTTCTGCCTTGTTGTAGGGTCTGCGTTTCCTTCAACTGCTTTCTTCGCGTGTTCCTGGCTCCATAGCCAGACCGTTAGAGGTGTGGGAGTGGGTTTTGAGGAGCCGCATCTTCGACTCATGGTCTAGTTCGGAGAAACGGAGTTTCCCCGAACCTCCCGAATTTCTGCATATGTGGCTCATCAGGGTGGGCTAGTGTTAAGATACGGCCTCGAAAGGCCTGTAATGATTCGATATGAGATAATGTGGATGAGCTTCGAATGATATGGTTGGCGTTTTATATTGGGGATAGTCAGGAAATAGATCGGAGGCACGTGCCTCCGATCTCAAAAGCCATCCGGGGCTCTGGTGGAAACTGATGAAAAGCTACGTCTGTGCTAAGGCCAAGAAAGTGAGTACTCTCCGAGGACCTACTCAATTGGCAGACCTGTAGGGGACACTTTGTGCCCCCACCCAATACCCTTACAATAAATTTTAAGATACGGCCTCGAAGGGCCTGTAATGATCCGAATTGAGATAATCTGGATGGGCTTCGTATGATAAGGTCGGCGTTTTATATTCGGGATAGTCAGGAAATAGATCGGAAGCACGTGCCTCCGATCTCAGAAGCCATCCGGGGCTCTGGTGGAAACTAATAAAAAGCTACGTCTCTGCTAAAGCTAAGAAAGTGAGTACTCTCCGGGGACCTGCTCAATTGGCAGACCTGCAGGGGACACTCTGTGTCCCCACCCTCTACCCTTCCAATATGGCGTCGTCGGCAGGACCATGGTTTTTTTGGGTCGTGGGTTCGAGTCCCACATCCACCATAATAAACTTTTTCAGACTTTCCCCAGATGTCGAACTTGAAAAAAATCTCCCTGGTATCCCGAGGAAATGAAACTGCTTGGATATTGACAGGTCCGCGCGTATATCCGGCCGACCTGCTATCCCGCCGTTTCAGGGGGGGGAGTGTTATAAGGCTTAGTTTGGGTAAGTTATTGGTTAACCTTTTGCAAGTGGTCAAACGGACTAATACCCCATTATTTCCTTAACAAGTTGCTGTTACATTATTGCGGCGACTCCGGAATCTCCGGTCGTCCCACCGAACAGTGCTGTCGCGATTCCGAAAGTTGTCTTTTCACAGCAATCTCACTCACCTTGTTAGAAGCGATTCGATTACATGTCTGTTGGGTGAGCCCGCGTCGACGGAGCGATCTGTGGTGACGACGGCGCCTTTGAGGCCGCTGCATGGAAATATTTCACGAGCTATGAACAAGACGTGAAGGCCTTGTGGAAAGTCGTCAAAAAACACAACAACCGACTTATTGTCGGTGTTGTCGGGTCGGGATAGGGGTCACGTTGTAGCTTGGGAAGGGCCCTACAGCTCAGGTGTTAAACCGCTGTTTCTGTTACCCGAATGGACCATTGCCTGTGTTACTAGAGCGTACACGGATCCCCCCCCGTGCGCCGTAAGGCGGGTCGAAACCTCGGGACAGGTTCCCGGAAAGACGCACAGGTCGAATGTTTGAGCACTACTTCCTACGGTCGGGGAGTGGAGTGGAGGAAGAAGAGGAGGAGGAGGAGCTGGCCACAGCAACATTTGGAAGGAGTTGACCACAACGACACTCAGGCGGACCCGTCCGCCTAGAAAAGGGTTGACTCGCGACATGCAGGTAGTACAGGTCGCGACAGATCGTACAGGCTACATATGTCTCGTAGGGGTGCCGTGAAAACTGGAGGCCGTGAAAGCCACTGACATCGTCCCTCTGCAATCACTGGCAAAGCATACCATCACCTCCACGTGATTCATGGGTCACCAGCAAAAGACTCGACTACCACGACCACGACCACGACCACGACCACCACGTGCTTCATGGGTATGCGCGTGCGCGGCAGAATAGCCGCTTGCCTCACAGAGCAAGAAGTGGAAACCCCGCTGGGAGTTCAGAAGGGGAAAAAAAAAGTCGAAAAAAACGACGACCACAGCATCAACCGCAGGGAGCAGCCCGGGCCGATGGGGTAGGGAAAGCGATGGAGGGAAATGTGCGACACGCGCGACATTCTTGCTACTGCACACCCTCTTCATAGACGCCTGATCACAAACCATCGTCGTATTTTTGGCCGCTACGCACGGGCCCCAGTTGGATTAAAAAAACTGGAACGCGTCGCGGCAGAGACGATACATCGGCGCGCTTAAGAGGATTAACCCGGCGACCAAATATGATTGCGGGGGCGACGGTCGACGGGAGTGGGGGATAGGGGAAGTAAGTCGGCGTGGAGGCATTTCGTTCTGCGAAATTGACCAGGGGTTGGTTAGGAGAAGTAGAACAGCGTGGAGGCATTTGTTCTGCAAAATGGACGAGCCCAACACAAACGAGCGCAAGAGAAGCAAAATGCGCAGCATAAAATTTCGCATAGATTTCCCACCACCAGGAATAACACCTTCTTCTATCTGATGTATCTCTTAGTCCGGTGCTTTCGGAGAAGCGGAAAGAAAAAAAAAACACATGAAGCATTTAGCGCACTACTTCGTGCTTCGTATACTCCTACGCAGCAAGCACGGCGGGGAAAAAAACACGACCTGCATACTCGCTTACTGGTATCATAGAAACACTTACTTACATTGCCCGCGAACAAGTCAAGTCAAGACACACCACACCCCGGAGGAATACACACATACGCGCGAGTGGTACCGGAGGGAGCCAGTCCAGCTAAGAAACCATGCTCGAATACTAATGAAGTACGTAGCTCTAAACGGAGTGAAGAAATCGCACAAAACTAACCCAACGGCGTACATGCAGACCCGACTGCTCAGCAGGCTTACGGAACAAAATATTCACGACCCACATACTACGGCACGAAATGACTCACGGTGCAAGGAACCAAGGCGCAAAAACGACGGCCCAGAGACCGACAGCGCCCACAAATGGGCGATTCATGCCAACGCTCACGTCTCCGATAGCACGACTAGAGACCGACAGAGCTAGCAAACGGGTGCAACATGTCGACGCTCACGTATCTGAAAGCACACGAATACGGCAACATGGTATAGTACCTACCGGAGACAGACGGCTTCAAAAGCATGCTCGAAGCTCCAGACGGAGTGAACGGAATAGCACACAACTCACCCGGTGCTCAAGATCAGAGGGCGCACAACGAACCCCAACCGCGCTAAAACCCTACAGATACCTGGCACGGCACACAAATCGACGACCCAGACAAAAACAGCGTTGACAAACGGGCTACACACCGACGTTCTAAAATCTTGACGGCGCACGCAAAAGGCCGAAACGTGTCGACCCTCATGCACATGAAAGCGCACATAAAAAAGGCCAAACATGCCAACATGCCGCCGCCAATACCGGAAACATTCCCGCAAAAAAATAACATACCTCGACATACCTGGCCTATCAATATTTTTCTCGTGATTTGAGCTATTTCGTTTTTTTCACGTACATCCTGGTCATTTCCTAGATGCCCAGGACAATAGCGCCTCTGGCAGCGCACGAACACGCCCGATACTGGACGAGCCGGTAACCTTCCCCGCACGGCAAAAAAACAGACATTCCTTTCGTCTATTTTCTGTCACTTCCTACATGTCCATGAACGCAAAAAAAAAAAAAAGGAACACGTTTTATCCAGGAACCACCAATCACCGCCCTGTTCATTTTTATTTTCTCTTTTCTTTTTTTATCCCTTTTAGAACGGAGAGTGCGCATGATCACCGTCATATATCGCCCGGGGGATGTACGCCCAGAGATCGAACGGGCGTTAACTGCAAGGATGTTTGTCGCTGTCTCCGCGCAACCTCTACCCAGCTCGAAAACACACAAACGCAACGCGAAAGACGCGCACGGAGACGTTGCTGCCGCTGCATGTTTTACCCAAGACGACCATCAAGATGGCTGCACGTGAACCCCCCCCCATACACTGCCCAGAGGATGTACACCCGGAGACCGAACGGGCGTTGGGCTGCAATAAGGTACTTCGTTACCTCCGCGCCAACCTTTCTTAAAATTGCGAAAAAATGCATGGAGCTGCCCCGCTGCAGTGTTGTTACCATACGTATGACACGCATAACACGCAACACACATTCTCGGAAGAACTTCCCAGCCGATTCTTGACGACAGCAGGGACAGTACAAACGCGGCGCCATGCGTCCATGAAAAAGAAATATCTATACATGGACAACGAGGAATCTCCAAAGCAGCAACTATTATTGTTGTGCGTGTAACAAGCACACTCTCGCTTGTTTTGGAAAAAAATCGGCTCGGAATCCACCCCAGTGTGTGTGTTCGAGATATCTCTAGAGCCATCTCCACTCTCCTTGTGTGGATCATGCCCCCCTCTTGGTTAGGAAAAACATCGGCTAGGAAAAGCATATTCTTGCACGTTATTCCGCAAATCAAGCGCGACGATATGCCGTAAGCTACGTACACTGGCAGAAGCAAAGGCTCCGCCAAGGCACAGCCCCTGCTCCTACATGGTCACCGCCTCCCCCCCTCCGACGCAAAATTCAGGGGGGCATCGTATAACGGGGGGGGGAGGGGGGGGGGCTATGGCTGACGCCACACGACAATGAGTCGAGCAAACTGCCCCACCGCTCAAACAACAACGAACTGGAGCCCTTGTTACCGTAGGGGTGAGCTGTATTTTTATTTTCTCCGGGGCTCCCCGCGTGAAGAGCTCTGAATCTCATCCAAAAACTGACATTGAAAAAAAAAGGTGTACCATAAACCTGGTGAACATACCGAAACGAGCAGGCCCTCCTCTCCTCCCTCCTCCTCTTCCTCGAGCCAATAAATGAAACGTCAACAGAGTCATTATCATCCGATACAGTCAACGCCCCCCCTTCGACCTCCCCCCAATCTCCTCCACCTCCCTCAATCCCCCCCCCATTCCGAAATCGCCTGATTTCGGGAAAATCAAGCTCCAAAAAAAACGAACACGTTCGTACCCCCCCCACCCCCCCCCGACCCCCCCGCCGGAACGCCTGCGGAGAAAAGAACTCCAAGCTCGTTCGTTCATCGTCCCAGCAGTTGTGCCGCGCGGCCTATCATGGTGTTGCCTATCATGGTGTTGCCTATCACGAGGCTGTCTACCACGACGTGGCTTATGACGGTGCTGCCCATCCCTATGTTGCGGGTTCTGTTGATGTAAACGCTTCTGACTGACGGTGCTCTTGCATTACTGTAGACCATCTTGACTAACCGTTGATGCTAATATGACCAGGCTGCTCACCGCGGTATTGTCTATGCCGGTGCCGCCCATCACAGTGAAGCCTATCACGGTGGTACCTTTGCACCACGGTGCTGCCTGACGCGAAGTTGCCTTGCCGTGAGGTCGCCTATCAGGGTTGACTATCAGATTTTGCCAATCACGACGTTGCCTATCACGATGCTGCTTATTTCCGTGTAGCCTATCAAAGCGCTGCCGTATCACACGGTGTTGCCTCCTCATGTTGTCCACTACGATGCTGCTAACCATGATGCTACCTATCCCAGTGAGGCCTACCACACGGTTGCTTTATCACGGTGCCGGCTATCAAGTTGTTCATTATCACTCTGTATGATAGCCTATCGTGATAATTCGGAGCCTATAACGATGCTCCTTATTACAGAGAAGTCTACCAGCGTGTTGCCTACCAGGATGCTCCCTATCACGGCGCTGCCCTTCACGACACTGCCTAACCCCGTGTAGCTTATCAAAGTGTTGAATTATCACGGTGCTGCCTATCAGGTTATCCGTTCCACACCGTAGCCTATCACGGTGCTGCCTATCACGGTGCTGCCTATCATGGTGCTGCCTATCAGGATACCCGTTCCACACCGTAGCCTATCACGATGTTCATTATCACGGTGCCGCTTATCATGAAGCTGCCTATCCGGGTGCTCTTGCCACAACAAAGCCTATCACCATGTCCCTCACAACAGTGCAGCTTATCACCGTGTAGCTTATTCCGCAATGTAGCCTATCATGATGCTCCTTATGACAGTGCAGCCTATCACGACGCTCTTTCTCACACTGCAGTTTATCGCGATGCTGGTTGTCCCCGTGCAGCCCATCACGATCCTCTCTCACAGCACAGCCCGTTAATACGCTCCTCATCACAATGTAGCCTACCACAAACAACTTTGCCACTCACGACGCTCTTGCGTACGAGCACTACCGCGACTTCGGTTAACCACGGCAACAGTCCGCCACCCCCCGCGGGCCAACGCCTCACCGTCGGTAACGCCCGATAACCATCAGGGAGACAGAAGCCGTCGTCTCGTCCCTCCTCTACACCCGCTTGAGGAAAAAATCTCGGCCCGGCGCGGCGCGGCAAGACACGGGACAAAAACAAGGCACAAGGGTGCACACTGCCCACGTATTCGCCTTCTCCCTCATTTACGCCGGCTTGAAAACGAAAAGCCCGGCCCGGCCCGGCGCAGCGCAGCGCGGTAAACAACCGCACAAAAGAAATAGGCTTGCACACTGGCCACTAGGGACGAGCGTTGCCTACTGCACTAAGCGAAAATCGCCAATCCCAATCTAGCCCCTGTTCGCGGAATTCGTCGCGTGATATGCCAATATGCCCATGCCCTTCTCTACAATTTTTGGGCGCGATGGTGGTGGTGGTATTCCTTAAGCATGGGCGCATCTTGAGCACCTCATTCTACACCCCCGTCTCCCCCCAGAGAAAAAAAAAAACACTATCCCTAAAATACCGCATGTGCCGTTTTCTGTTTTTGCTAAAGATACGCAAATGGTAGCAAACAAGAGAAAAGAGAGATTTGAATATATATTCGCAGTTTTCTGACTGGTGAAAAAAACGTGTTGGGAACCTAAACCTGAAAAATACAAAAAAAAAAACAGATACCACCCTGGTCAAAAACAAGCAGGTATAGGCGCACTAGCGTAAGAGCGATGCAAGAAAAACACAAGAAAAAAAACACATACACGCACCTCCTGCTTCAGTATCCAAACATCCCAACGCACTCCGAGGCAGATTGTAAAAAATTACAGGATTAAAAAAAAGAAAAAAAAGAGAAGCACAGCAAAAAAAAGGGCCAGCAAGGCAGAAAAGGGTCAACCAATCGATTCATCGACAAACTGACTGATCGGGTAAATCGTTTGAATCTAATCGAACAATACTGATGCATTAATCTATCCATACCGATCAGTGAATCGATCAAAACTGATCGATCAACACTGATACAGAACAATGGATGAATACGTATGATCAATCAAGCAATACCGATCAATCAATCGAGCAGTACCGATCAATCTATCCATCGATACGGACCAATCAATCGATCAATCAATCAATCAAACAATCAAACAATCAATCAACCAATCAATACTATCAATCTGATAACACTGATAGATCAATAGATCAATAAATCGATGACCAGAAATCAAGTCGACAAAACGATCAAGATCAAATAGTTCAAAACTGATTAATCCGTACTGAAATGGTCAATCGAGCAAAAGTGATCAAAACAAAACTAACGGACCCATCGATCAATACCGATCATCTCAATCGATCAATACTGATTAACCCATCGATCACTACCGGCCCATCAATACCCATCGATATTGCCATAATGATGCATCTTCCGATCAATCGACCAAATACTCATCAATCAAAGGATCAAAACTAATCCATCCCTCGATCCATCTGGATCTTTCGATCAATCGATCAAAACGTTTTGATCAAATAATCAATTGTGACCGCAGTACTGACCGACAAAATCGTTCAAAAATGATCGACCACTACTGAAAGTCAATCCATCAAAACCTATCAAAAAAAACGATCAATCAAATTGATCAATCAATTTGATCAAACAAACTGATCAATCAAACCGATCAATCGAATTGATCAAAACTGCCTGATTCAAATACTGGCAATCAAATCCATCAATAACGATTCATCGAATCGACCAATCCATCTTAACCGATCAATTCGATCCCATCCTCAATTCAATCACTGTGCTTATCCAAAAAATCTACGAACCGCTCGAAGTACAGCTGGGGGTCGACGCAGCTGATCTTGTAACGCTCGTGCTTCAGGCTCTTCCAGAAAGTCTCTCCGTGCTTGCGCGTGTTGTATTGCTATCATACCATGATTGATTCCACAAGACCATGTTCGATCCAACGCAACATACATGAGCGGCGGCAGGGCGGTGGGGGCGGGAGGGGGGGCGGGAGGAAGGGGGATATACACAATCAAAAGGTGACGTGTGCGGCAAAATGCGTGTCTGTTATGTTGCTGCCACCACCATGATTGATTTTAACCCCTTTAGAGCCTCGAAACCCCTCCCCATACTAATTCCAAGTAATTTTTCCCCCAAAACGGGTTTCCAGTTGGGCAGGCGTTAACAAGGCCATGGCATGGTCGACTTAGAGCAGGGGTCCCCCAATAAGGTCCGTGCTACGATAGAGGTATACCCCTTTTTGGCGGAAATGGTTTCTGAATGACGTGGCTCCTTGACCCAAAATCGTCGGGAAAAATCGGCCATTTGTTTTGCATGATTCTTGTTGTGTACCTAGAGCCATGGGATTTTTCATCCGGTAGCAGTTCTGATTTTTCTCCCTACTCAGTTTTTGGGAGAGGTCTTAAGCTCCCAGATTGAGGAGGAGAATTAGAAAAGAAAGGCGGTGCACCTCTATCGTAACACGGGTCTCTGAGCAACGCGGTATCCCGGCATAAAAGGCGGTCAAAATCGGTTGGCGCGACTGGGGAATTGCACTCATAACCCGGAATGATCACGGCGGCTCCCCCCGATAAGGCGGTCATGTTGCTTTCGCACACCACCGCCTCACCGAGGGACCCCTACTGTTTCGTAATATACACGCGATCAACCAACGCTTGAAGGCGAGCTGGAAAAGCGCTGGAGTGGGGAGGAGGGAAGCCGGAAATACGTAACATGGTATAATCGGATGTAACAGCTGTCGCTAGCGAACTCGCGCAGCATAAAATGTAATCCGTCAAGTGTTAAGGAATTAGTGGGGTATTAATAAGTCCGTTTGACCACTTGCAAAAGGTTAACCAATTGCATACCCAAACTAAGCCTTATAATATTCTTCCCCCCTGAAACGGCGGGATAGCAGGTCGGCCAGATATACGGGCGAAAATGTCAATATCCAAGCGGGTTCATTTCCTGGGTACCGGGGAGAGCATTTTTCAAGTTCGACATGGGGAAAGTCGTAAAAGTGTATTATTGGTGGATGGTGGGACTCGAATCCACGACCCAAAAGTACATGGTTTGCCGACGACGCCATTTGTTAAAGAATTCGTGGGGTATTAGTCTGTTTGACCATTTGCGAAAGGTTAACCAATTGCCTACCCAAACTAAGCCTTAAAAACACAAGCGGCAAACGCCACGGTAAATGTGCGCACCGTTTATTTTCTGGGATTCCTGACCACTTGAGGACCTCTACACCTTTTCAACCCCCAAAAAAAAAATGAGTAAATCAAAAAGCGCAATCTTACGACCAAAAAAAAACATGGCAAAAAAAGAAATCATGTTCCCAAAAAAAAAACAAGAAATGAGATTGCGACGATTTTGGGTTAAAACGCCTGATTTACAGCTGGAAACCCGTTTTCGGGGATAAAAATACTTCTTCAGTATAGGGAGGGGTTTCGGGGCTGTAAAGCCCCGTCGTTCAGAAAACGTTTTAGCCAAAATGTGGTATACCTTGATGCCTCTATCGTACCGCGGGTCAAGTTTGTGTGGGTTGGTGATCGGCGGCGGAGGTGGTACGACCCGGTTTCAGCGATCTCGAAAGGGGGCAACAATGTTGGCCTACGGTTTCTGACCTACTGTTGCTAACACGCGGCTGTTGACGTACAGCGGACTCCCTACTGCCGGTGACCTACTGTTGTTGACCTACTGTTGTTGACCTACTGAGTTGCTGACCTACCGTTGCAGACCTGCTCGGTTGTACAGTTGATGCCATACTGCCAACGACCTACTGAGCGGTAGACCTACTGAGATGCTGACCTACTGTTGCTGACCTACCGGACTTCAGGTTGCCGCACACGACCACAAAAAAGGAACCCAAGCCACAGAAAACGATTAAAAAAAGCACGAAACTTGAAAGATACGCAACAAACGGAAACAAAAAAATTCCACCTCGTTTACCTGAAGGATGTCGATGATGCCCATGAAGTACACGTCGGGCCCAGCGACCCCATCCACCTCCGACTCCACTCCACCGTCTTCTCGGCACAGCAGAGTCGACGTGCTTCTCATCAATCCCGGGGCGGGTTTTACCGCGGCATCCGCACTGCGGGTGAGCAAAAAACAAGAAACGGAATATATATTGAAAAAAAAAGGAGGGAATGGGCGGGTGGTATATAAATGTAACGTTCTTCTTGTAGCTTTAGCTTTTTAATACTCCGGCGGATGCGGAAAAATACAGCTCAGCCTCTCTACAACTTCAAACCCTTTTCGGGGAAAAATTACTCGAAATTAGTGTAGGAGTCATCCCACGGTATGATAAGGGGTGCAGTTTTGGGGCCAAAAAGTCCCTGGGCGATTGAGCTTCTCGTGTGAGGAACTAACTGCCCCGGCCAGTAAAGTAATTTCACGACAGTGCATATTGTTCAAGGACTAATGTGTAGATAATTGGTCGGGTTGTGCGAACGAACGAATGCCTTCGAATGTAGTAGCGGGTGAGATGTTAAGCTCCTCATGCGAGGAGCTCAGGGATTCTTTGCTCAACACCCCCCCGCCGTGGGATGGCTTGTAGGGAGGGATTCTGGGGTTATCAAGCTCATCATCCAGTATATTATAAAAATGAAAATACACTCCAGCTGTGAGACCGAAGATTTTGTCGAAACTCATCTTTGCAAGCTGTGTGTGATACTACTTCGATCGCGCGTATTGCGGGTTGTGTATCCTCATCAAGGATATAGGTCGGCGACTCCCCTTGCAACTACAGTGTACCTATCAGGGTCAACAGGGTGATGTTAGTCAGTCTGTGTATTAATATCATCGACATGTGGTAAACACACAGTATTGGCCATCACCGCCAAAAAGGGACGCCAGGAGACGGTCTCAGTCACAAGGGAAAACGTCCAGCGGTCAGGGGCGTCAAACCGAGCGTTCCACACCAAACTCCCAAACCCTAGTAGTTTGTCATCAGTCACGGTAAGCCTACTGGAAAAATACCGTCGGTCAAAGGGGTCCAAGTGCCGTCACGATCGAAAACCAGTCGTTCCACACTAAAGCATAGTAGTTTGGCGTCAGTCAGGGAAATTTATTGGAATTTTCCCGTCGACCAAGGCATACGAGTGCCGTCCGTCTCCTGACATATTTGACCACCACCACCATCACCGATACCACCCGCACACCGTTACCACCACTACATAATTAACAAACCGGTTTAAGGCAATATGTACAGAAAAAGAGTAAAAGAAATGAGCTCCAAAATGTTGGAGGTGTCTCTATCAGGGCTAGGAAAATAACGAGCCCCCAATTGTTGGAGGCGTCTCTATTGGGAGTAGGAACGATGCCCCGTCTCCAAAAGGATGCGTGGTCAACGTAAGGCAAGAAACAAATGAGCCCCCCCCCCCTCCCCCTGCCTGGTTGGTGAAAACCCGACGTGCTCCGTCCCGGCACAGTAGGGATGCGAGGGTCTATGTTCGTACGACTACGGCCATGCACAAACTCAGTACCCCCCGCCCCCCCCCTCCCCCCCTCTTCGGCGCTGCGCGCTTGGTGCACGTCATGTCTGCCTGGTGAGTGAGATCCCGGCGAGCTCTGTCCCGACAATGTAGGGATGCGAGGGTCTATGGCCGTACGACTACGGTCATGCACAAACTGAGTACATCTCCCCCCACACACTTCCTCTTGCTGCCCCCCCCCCACGATTTCGTGTAGGGGACCTGGGCCTACCAGAAAGAAGAAAGAGATACACCAGTAGCCAGGAGGAGGACGTGGCTACAGTATGTGGCCGTTTGGCACAACAATAGAGAGTAGGACCCACATCGTAGGAGAATATGTCAAATATACAGGGAGGAACGGGATGCGTTAGAGGAGATGGGGAAATTAGACGTATGTAGCATGGAAGAGTTTGGTAGACTAAAGAGTAGCGAGAAAACAATCGCTATCCTAGGAGATAGATGGTGGCCGCAGACGGCGAAACAGGACGGGGATAGGATAAGCAAAAAGTTTCAATGTAGTATATCTAATAAACGTAATGAGCGCCCATACGTTGGAGGTGTCTCTATTTGGAGTAGGCACGGTGCTCCGTCTCGAAAGGGATGCGTGGTCAATCGTCAAATGATGAAGGCAAGGAACAAATGAGTACGTCCCCCCCCCCACCCCCCCTGCTCAATGGGCGCCCAAGTGTTGGAGCTGTTTCCATTTGGAGTAGGAACGGTGTTTTCCATCTCGAAAAGGATGCGGGGGTCAATGGCGATACGACCACGGCTGTGCATAAAATGGCTAGGGCTTTTCACGTGTCAGGATGTTGGAAAAACTCTCGCGGGTCGGGTCGGGCAGGTGTTCGGAATGTCACGGGGCGGGTTGCGCAGGGTCAGGAGATTTGCAAGTATGACACGTCGGGCCGGGTCAACCTGACCCAAGCCGACCCGCGAGACGTGATTCGACCGGTGAAATACCCGGGATACAAGTACCCCCTCCTCAACTCACAGGTCTTCGCCTGTCGCCTCCCCTCCCTCTCCCCTGAAAGCCGACTCGGGCGGGACAGCTGGAAGCCGCTCGAACTCTGGCGTTGTTCTATCCTCCGCTTCATCGGCAAAAGTGTAACTGCACAAAAAAACGCAAAAGGAAGAACGGGAATAGGGGAAAATAACACGAAAGTGGGAGTTTTAAGAACTTGGGGAGCTTAAGAAATTGGTTATGTAATCAACACAATGTGGCTCCATTTCCTTGCACACATCGAACAGATTACACCGATGACCAATTGACGATCTAGATATTTCAGGGATGATCTGTATGATCTAGCTCATGTTACAGGGATATATCGTAGCACGCGCCTGGGGCACCCGATTCAAGATTTAATCCTTTTGAGACTTCAAAGTTGACGAAAATTGACGATACCGGCATCATCGGCCACTGAAAGCTGGGGGTTGAAAAAAAAAAATGGTGTCCGAACTACAACGCAAAAACTCGTGTGCGCGACGGGTACAGCATGACCCCTACTCACTCGTGCTGCTGCTCGCTCACGCTACTCGGTAGGCGCTTGAAAACATCGCAATCGTCGTTTTGATGTTCGCTATACTATAATCAAGATATATCAAGCCCCAAAAGAGTCACGAGCCCCTCGGAACCGACTGATCTTGCCGCTCCCGTCTCCGCGCTGCTCTTTACCCAAAATTGGGTATCATATACCTGGTGGGTTTTATTTTACGTTTTAATATTTCTTGGCATAAGCGCCAAAATAATAAAGGTATTGGTGTGGGCGCCACAAGACGAGACAAAAAAAGCCGATTCGACCGCTGTAAATTCCGTGCTCTGTTATGGAAGCCGCTCTTAAATCTGGTACCCCACCGTACCCTTATCGCGGCAAGCTGTACCCGTATCGTGGCACACTGCACCCGTATCGTGGCACACTGCACCCCTATTGTGGCACTCTTGACCCCTATCGTGGCACGCTGTACCTGTATCGTGGAACATTGTACCCCCATCGAGGCAAGCTGTACCCCCATCGTGGCACATTACTGTACCCCTATCGTGGCGCAATACTATAACCCCATCGTGTCACGCTGTACCCTAATCAAGGCACGCAGTACCCTAATCGTGGCACGCAGTACTCTAATTTTGGCAAGCTGTACCCTTATCGTGGCACAATACTGTAGCCCTATCGTGACAAGCGTCCGCGCGTTTGTTGACTCCTCACAAGTTGGAGTAGCGGCGTTCGAGCGAAGAATGCCGTTTCTGCTCACTGTCTCCTTGTCGATTTGAGTTGTGTATGCAGGTGAGCATGGAGTAGTCCATGACGTTCACGCTGCACAGGAACTCCGCGTCAGCCTTAGCAGCCTGTCCAATACAACAAGTGCAACCGCGGGGGGGGGAGGGGGGGGCGGGGGGACGTGTACTCAGTTTGTGCATGGCCGTAGTCGTATGACCATAGACCCTCGCATCCCTACTATGCCGGGACGGAGCACGTCGGGTTTTCACCAACCAGGCAGGCTTTGCTTGCACCAAGCGCGAAGCGCCGTGAGGTGTCTGTGGGGGGGGGAGATTAGACGACCAAAATCGTACCATACAACAACTGTTGAAAAGAAAAGGGAGGGAAATCATGACCAACGAAAACCGACCAGAATAGACCAGACCATTGGTCATTGTGGAAACGCGGGGAAGGGGAGGAAAGCGCTCATAACATGCATGGCGGCAGCGTTAAAGACCACAGGCCCTCGCATCCCTACGTTGTCGAGACGAAGCAAGTCGGGTTATAACCGCGACCAGGCAGGGATCGCGTGCGTGCCCCAAGCGCGAAGCGCCGCGGGGTGTTCGGCGCGTTGGATGAAGGTTGAGCTGCATCCTACCAAGAACCACTTAGTGAGGCGGACGTCTGCATCTTGTGCGCATTTCCTTGCACACGGATGAACGCTTCGAATGAACTAACTTTTTTTCTGGTGTGGTCACTTCCACAGGCAGCAATGAGTGTACGGGTGTACGGGCGGTTGGGGGGGGAGGGCGGAAGGAGAGGGGGGGGCAGGGGTAGAGGGCAGAGGGGATGGTAGAGGATAGAGGGTGTGGGGGAGGTCTCACCTTGATAAAGGCCGCCTTCTGAGAGCCGAGTAGAATCTTCCCGTACTTCTCGGCCAGGTCGTTGTCCTTCAGAACCTTCTCCCCCTCCTTCGCCGATCGCCCCAGGCTGGACCCCTTGAGGTCGTACTTGGAATGAATTTCCTTGTTAGTGTTTCCCTCGACACTGAATACAAAGTAACACATAGAGCACAGTCATGTTAGGTGTCTAAAGGCGCGTGATGAGCGGGCCAGGCGAGGGGGATAAGAGGGGCAAGAGAGCGAGGGGGGGGGGGGGTGTACTCATGAATGCATAGCCGTAGTCTTAAGACCATCAGCCCTCGCATCCCCACACGATGCCAGAGGCTGAGCATGTCGGGTTTTCACCGACGAGGCCGACATCGCGTGCACCAAGCTCGAAGCGCCGTGAGGTTTTCGGCAAGTCGCATCAAGAGAGTGACCGGGGGGGGGGGGGGGGGGAAGGGGGGCGCTCGATATTCACGCATGGCCGTAGTCGTATGACCATAGACCCTCGCAAACCTACAGTTGGGGGGGGGTAGGGGGGTAACGTAAGTATCAAACACGAAATACACGGGTACTATGTCGCAGCGTCGCAAGTGTCGTGGTATCGTAAACATCGGAAAGCACCGAAAAAAATTACAACTTATCGTCAACCACAGCAACAACCACAAACCATAACGGACCAAATAATGGAAACACCTCCCCCGCCACAACCCAAATACAGCTTCTTCCACAAGTGCTCCTTCTTGTTGGAACAAGCACTCCTCCTTGTTGCACAGCTCGCAGAAGCTGCGGTTCACGTCGTGCAACGCGAGGAGGTCCTTCACGACGACCCACTCGCTAGTTACGATCAGAAGGGAGGGTAGCAGAATGCTGAGGTGGGGCGGCATATCGATACTATCGAGCTCTTGCGCTGAGTCAAGTGGCGAGTCGTCGTTTTTGCTGTTGTCGTGCTTGTGCTAAAAAATCAGGGGACACGCACACGCACACGAGCACGCGTGCGAGCGGCTCACAGTCGCACGATGATGAAGGGAATCCTCTAGTGCCCTTCGAACCCAAATCACAACAAAAAATAACACATTCACGCCCACCGCCCAAATCCACGAATAATGGACACACGTATCGAGCTAATGGACACACACATGTCGAGCTCACTCGCCATCTCATTATCATGTAGGGGACCAATTTGAGCGCATTCTCGACCCCAAATCAAAGTCCGACCCCGTACGACCCCCCCAAAAAAAATTGACGCATCCACCTTAACCACCAAAGGCCCAAATCAAGGTCACCAAATCGATTTAAATCGACTGGCAGTGGGAACGTTGAACCCTGAACCCTCCTACGCGCGATAAAACTGAAGGCACGCACCGCGCGGTGGGGGGAGAAGGTATGGCGCTTGTGACCGCGGCTTTGTCCAGAAGGTCGCTGAGGGTAAACCTTCTACGAGTTGAGCTAGGAGCAAAAGTGATGATTATTATCGTAAAAAAAACAAACGGACAAAAGGGCTCACTCACCATGTCATGACGATGACGGAGGTCGCCGAGGGTAAAAACCTCCTACGAGTTGAGCTAGAAAGCAAAAGCTATTATTCGTATCCTTGAAAAAAAATCGACCTCACTCACCATCTCATGACGATGAAGGGGATCTTCTTGTGCCCGTTCTTGACCATGTACATGCCGCAGAACTGGATCAGCAGCGAGTCCGGGTGGGATAGGTGGTGCTGGCAGTACTTCGGCAGGATCTTACGGAAGAACTTGGCCTCCGACGACTGCCTCCCAATTGACGCCATACACAAATCACGGAAGAAAAACAAGCAAGAACCAAAGATGGAAGGCATGTAGGAACCGGCATAAGTTTGTTTTTTTTCATCTGGACATTTTTAGGGGAATCGCAGGGCGTCCCAAGCCGGACCGTGAGAGTTTTACAGTAGCGTTCATTATCTTCAACTTAGATAATCAGTGAGTTTTGCAAACAATAACAAAAAAAGTTATGGCAACGCGGGTAGGGTTTGCATCCGTCACGCTAGCGCTTTTTTTTGGTTGTTTTCATTTTGATAGCGACATTTAGCATACCCGGTAAGGTAGTGGGCGTTTGAATGAGCATGAAAGACTAGGATGGGTAGGTAGGTAGGTACGTAGGTATGCCAATTATAAGCCAGAGGGTGATTGCCTCCCAACTTAGCCTCCGACGACTGCCTCGAAGGGTTCGCGGGTCAACTCCCACACGACTAGACCTTGCCGCGCAATAACTATGTATACGTAAAACGTGCGCTGTTTTTGCATGCTGTTCTTCGGCGCCCGAGGTTTTCTTCTCGCGCTTTCGGCTGCGGGGCAAGCAATGGGTCCGTCGGTACACTACGACGCATGTCCGAATCCCGGCCGGGCTCCGTGGCGCGTGCTCTGAACATTCAGAGCAGCTGAGTTGGCTCTATTGTCAAGGGGTTGCGTTCCGCCTCACTGAGCAGAGTAGGCGCACGAGAAATCGCACATTTTTTCAAAATGTTTTCAAATAACCCGCGCCGTCCTTACTTTTCATATTCGCTGCGATCTCCTGCCCGCTGTACAACATCACTCCAATTGCTTTTACCCTCTCTGCTGTCTGCTACAACGCAGCTACATGCCGCCAGCAGCAGCAATAGCAGCAGCAGCAGCACATCTGTCGGACATACGACGTAGCTGCTACACCTAAATCTGCGGCTCCTGCTGTACATCCGGCACTGAACACGTGACACATCTCGCCTCGCAAAACTGCCTTCCTTCGTTCGTCTACCTGGGAGATTGGCATCTAACTACTATTCCCAAGTTGTCATCCTCCTTGCACTCGGGCAGGTGGTCACACCGGGCAAGACCCAAACAGCAAGGCCAACACTGCCGCCTGCCTACTTTTCGGCGAGCCGCGCAGGGCTCATAGAAACCCATACATTATGTTTTTTCTCGCTCTGCTGCTGTGCTACTGCATCACACACGGCCCTCCAGGCTCCGTACATGTGGCAGTCACGGTACAACAGCAGCCGCGCTATGAGCGCTCTCCTTTGTGACAGCCACAGACGGTGCTCATGCACGAATGCACGAATATATGTGTATGTGTGCGCTTCTATACGGACCCGGTACGTGTTTGTGCAGTGTATTTTGCCATGGGCACACGAAACGATCAAGAAGAGCGGCGGGTTGCTCCTCGCAAGAGAAGCCGCACAGCCGCACAGCCAAAAACAAAAACAGTATACGGCAGCAGCACACCAGCAGCAGTACAAGGGCAGTCGAGTTTTCAAGCTCTTGCCTTTGCGCCAATAGTCACGGTGTATGTGTGTGTGGTAGGTGAACAGCAGGAAATCGAACCACGACAACATGCTCACGTCCAATGCACCGATCAAGCACACATCGTCGGACTTCATACCAGGTATACGAAGAAAACAGCGGCAGCAAAAGCAGTAGCCCGTACATATCATTGGAACGTCTGTGTTCCCCCTTTTCGACCTGCGACGCCCGCGGGATATCAAGCCAATTCCATACCAAAGGGAACCTTGTAGACTAAGAAAACATCAATACCGAAGCGATGAAAAAAGACTGCAGTTTGATAATCGGCCCGCGCACATGAGGACAACCCAACGCGACGGAGGTCCTCAGCATGGCGAGAAAGTCGCGTACGTACGGTCGTGCGAGCCGGCAGACCTCACACCAAAACTGCTGCGTTACAGGTTACAGCATCACTAATACACCACCGAAGCGATAAAAAAATAATGCCGTTTGATAATCGGCCCGCGCACTGAGGGCAACCCAACGCGACGGAGGTCCTCAGCATGGCGAGAAAGTTGCGTACGTACGGTCGTACGAGCCGGCAGACATCACACCAAAACTGCTGCGTTACAGGTTACAGCATCACTAGTACACCAGTAGCTTCCGCTAAAAACCACAAGAAAAAAAGCGTCCACGCATATTACCTTCATGGCTTTGATGATGTATTTCTGGTCGTGGGAGTAAAAGAAGAAGCTTCCTGATTTTGAGTTGGTGATCAGCTCAAGGTAGTCGTAGTTCCCAGCAACAGAGAGCATGTAAGCCGACTATCGCAACGAGGATGAACGGAGGGAGGGAGGAAGGGAGGGAGGGAGGGAGGAAGGGAGGGAGGGAGGGAGGGGGGGCAGGGAGGTCTGGTTTCTTGCGGAAACAGGGGTTGCGTGAGGATAGCGTTGACCAAACAAGTTGCACAGGCAGTAAAAGCTACTTCCCATTTCAGCCTTCCAAGCCCGATTCCACCTCAGCTGTGTACGTGCGTCATCAGTCAAGAGTTGTTGGGGAGACAGAGGGTAGATAAATACTTGCTCCTAAAAAGAGTTGTTGGGGAGACAGAGGGAAGACAAATAGTTGCTCCTCTTATTTACCTCGTCAATGCCGAAGTGTCCCCTGAGCTTCTTGAAAGCCTTGGGGGCGTAGTCCCTGAACTTGAAGGTCTGCTGCAGCTTGTGCGACGGTGTCGCCAGCCGCCCCGTCGCCCCCGTCGGAGGAAACGTGTACTTGTCCACCTGCACATGGAAAAGGTAAATGTTTCAGGTCGGTATGGTGATTTATGTCGATATCATGTCGGGGAGGTTCAGACACGTCACGGTACGAACCATGTTCCACGTGAAAAGCATTTCCAATCTTCGTCGATTTCATTGAACCTTGCCATTTCGACCCTCCCCCTCCCCCTTTCCATTTATCCCCCCCCTACGGACTACGGCCATGCATGATATGATGATCCCCCCCCCCATCTAAAATATACATAAGAGAAGTTGGCCTCGGTTGGCACAAACACTGTAAAACATTACACGAAGTATGTATATTCGGGTTGGCGCTGTAAATCACGCCAATTACTGCGTGAGCTAGACAACCAGGGTATCGTTGTGTTTTTTTTTTTTTTTGGCGATCACCATGGTGGTTATCGAGTTAGATAATGTTGTGCGGGGTGGAGAACCCTAACTCCGCACAAGGGGAATGATCGCATCACGTAGTGTGAATAGAGTAAGGTACCCACGAGGCAGTTACATAGAAATACCCATTGCTGTCTCTGGAGTGGCCACACCAGAAAACAAAGTAACTCATGGGCGCTGTCATCCATAAGCAAGAAAGTAGGCACAAGGTGCCGAAGTCCGTCTTACGAGCGGTTCTTGGAAGGATGCAGTTCACCCTTCATCAACTCGCCGGACACGTCACGGCGCTTCGCGCTTGGTGCAAGCAATGTCCGCCTGGTTGGTGAAAACCCGGCGTGCTCCGTCCCGGCATAGTAGGGATGCAAGGGTCAATGGTCATACGACAACGGCCATGCACAAAGCGAGTACACCCCCCTCATACGACTACGGCTATGCATGAAATGCGTGCTGTACCCTTCCCTCCCTTTCCCCTTCATGCCACCCCCCCCCCCCTCCCCCGCCGCCTTCCCTCACCCACCTTTGCACATTCTTCGGCCGTGATCTCATCGTCGTGGGTGGCGCGGGGGTTGATATTCAGGCCGACAGCTACCCCCCCCCCCCCCCACCACTCGTCTTCCCTCGTTAAAGTTGCACTCCCGCTATATGGGGACACACTTGGGACTACATTATTAACATAAAATTCAAATGAGTTGTAGAAATACAGATATAATTTTACCTGAGCATATTCCTCGGCCGTAACCTCATCGTCTTGGGTGGCAAGGGGGTTGAACTGACGGCCAACAGCTACCCTCACCCCCAGCATCATGCGGATGGTCAGCTTGAACTTCTTCTGGTCCCCCTTCTCGTCCGGTTCTGTGTGCCGGCGCTCCTTTTTCTGTTGTGCCGAGATCCGATTCGATGGAAATATTTTTCAAAGAAAAAATTTCAATGACAAAATTCACGGAAAATTATAGGAAAGTTCACTAAGTCGAACCAGGAATACGAAGAGCTCATGTCAGAAAAACAATAATTTTCTATAAGTCGAACCAGGGAATACGAAGAGATCACGTCAGGAAAACAAGAAATTTCTTGGACACTTCATGAGAGGAAATACAGATGAATAGATACATGCCAGGTGCCAGGTACCAAAAACAATGATGCGGATGGCCAGCTTGAATATTTTATGGTCTCCTCTCGTCCGGTTTGTGTAGCGACGCTCCTCTTTCTGGTGTGTCCCGATCCGATTCGACATGAAAACGTCGTCAAGGAACATTCAAGGAAAATTTGAGGATAATTCTAGGAAAATTCAACGAAACAACTCAACCCAGGGAATACGCAGAGATCCGGTCAAATTAAGCAATCTGAACACGGAAATACTACCAGAAAAACACCATATAATGGCTGCTGAAGACAAGAGGCAATTGCAGACAGACAATAGGCTACTGCATAGGATACTGCAGGCAATAACCTACGAGAGATATATAAGCTACTGCAGACAGACGCTGCAGACACCACCATTCTGCTGCATGCAGGCAGTAGGGCTATCGTGCGTGGTCGTTTACCTTAACGTGGCCCTCCTTCAAGCGGTCGACCCGCACTCTAGCCCGCGCTTGCTTGACGAGAATGTCTGCCGCAGTGGCCATTCCCCCCTCTGCTCCGAAGTCGATGTCTTCCAGATAAATAGCCTGCGGGCGAGGACAATGAAAGAATATGAGTAGACGCAAACCACTCCGACCAACACAGAAACGGAAACATAAGGAAAAATAATCTGAGTAGACGCACACAAGTCCGGCCAGCAGAGAAACGGAAACTACAATACAAATGGACGAAAACAAACTACCGAAACAAAGGGAAAACAAAAGAACGGACCAGACAACCAAGATACGGAGGAAGAAAAAAAGGACAAACATACGATAGTAACGGGCCAAAACAGACACGGGCGAAAGTATACACGGGTCAAAAACAACGAAGCAAGCAGAGCGTGCGGGTGCATCGCGTATCACGTCACACATCAAACAACACCCCACCTCCTACGTCACCCGAGGTATCATACCATGTCACACATGAACACACATACCGTCACACACCACGCATGTATTATACTATACCTACCTGGTAGTATAGCACATATCAGGTTATCATGCATTGCGAACGCACAATATAAATCACACACCACAAATCGCACAATTACACATGCCCAATCCAAAAAGGACAAACATACGACAATAGCGGACCAAAACAAACACGGGCGAAAGTAAACAGGGACCAAAAACGACGAAGCAAGCAGAGCGTGCGGGTGCATCGCGCATCACGTCACATCACACATCAAACAACACCACGCCTACGTCACCCGAGGTATCATATCATGTCACACATCAACACACATACCGTCACACACCACGCATGTACTATACTATACCTGCCTGGTAGTATAGCACATGTCAGGAATAATACATAGCTAAACGCACAACATAAATCACACACTACAAACCGCACAATTACACATGCCCAATCATTCCAGCAGGTAACATGATACCACACAACACCAAGAATAGCATACGGTAGGAAGCATACTTACTACTGCTGGCGCCACCATCACCATTACCATCACGCGTCACCACCACAGCGCCACCACTACTACCACGCCGCAATACCACCACCACCACCCCCACCCCCACACCACCCCCACACCACCACCACCAGACCATCACAACCATCACCACCTCCTCTGCCACCACCCCCACCAACTCCCCACATATCTCCTTTTGTCCTCCGTGTATATCGAGACCCCGCTCCCGCCGCTTCCTCATCCGTCTCATCGTATCCCATCATATTGCATCTTAGTTCATTCGTTTTTCTCTCATCCCAGCTCATCTGATCTGATCTGATCCTGCGCTATATCATCCTGTCTAACGTCAAACGATATCTTTTGGAGAGTTTGTAATTTCTTAGCCCGTCTTCTCCTATCTCATCCCACCCTTTATCCTATCTGGTGCTATATTATGCTATGCGAATCTCATCTTCGGCGAGCCAACCTCCTTCGTGATCTTGCTTTTCCTCTTCACGATTTCTTAGCCCATCTTCTCCTATCTCATCCCACCCTTTTTCATCTTATCTATATTATGCTATGCGAATCTCACCTTCGGCGAGCCAACCTCCTTCGTGATCTTGCTTTTCCTCCTCACGATCGCAATCTGATGGACAAGCGTGGGCGGGCCAAAAAAAGGGGGGGGGGGGGAGGGGGAAAGGGCCGGTCACCACTGATACTTCCTACATATTTGCACGTACACGCCATTAGTACGTTTAGAATCCAAAGAACACACGGTTGATCTCACTAAAACCTCGCACTGTGTAGCACGACAGTGCTACAGCTTTTGGGGCCCATTGATACAGACCGAAAAGCGACGGGCGCGATGAAATTTATCAAATCGTCTAGGAAAAGCTTGAGGCAATCCGAGTACCACCATGCCTCACGCTTGGTCTCACAGCTTCCTGCATGACACATCTCCCACACCAGCAGCAGCTCGGATTGCTTAAGGTGGCCGATGCTCTAGTAATGGACAGTTTTTTTTCGTAAAACTTGTTTGCGTCTCAAGCCCCAAAAAGGCTTGAGACAATAGTTGCCACAGCTGCACGGTAGATAATATTACTAGCCGCGATATCTGAAATAAACAACATCAATAGCTGCCACAGCTACATGGTAAAAATATAACTAGCCGCGACATCTCCACAGCTACACGGTAAATGATAGAACTAGCCGCGACATCTAGAGTATGCAACACCAACAGCTGCCACATCTACATGGCAACAATATCCAACTGGTCGCGACATGGACAATACATAACAGCGCCCTCCCACCTTGCCGCTACCGCCACACAACACGCAACAAAACAAAGAACCCCTAAACGCTTTTTACAAGATGAGGTTCTGCCAAACAGGGACAGCGCAAAACACCAAGGGGTGTGATTATGGAAACGGCCTCCACGATAGCTTTCCGAAAACCGCTGTTTTCGTTGCAAGCCCACCCTCTGGTTTCGGAGAAATTCGGAGCATTAGAGTAGGATTTACTTCTGCACGGGTCAAGAAAACGACAAGTGTTTTTCAAACTTCGACGCTTACGTATAGCCGCCTAAACACAACGATCGCCATATTAGTTTGCAAGTAGTCTGGTGTGCTGGCTTTGCTTATGTTCCGCCTTCGTATTCATTGCGTCTGGAATTGCATGGCCAAATAACCTTACTCTACCAGAGACGTGTACCTCTGCTTTTTAGTTTGTAGCAACGGAGCTCGTCTCTCCGGGAGGAGGCATCGGCACAGACACTAGTTGTGCTGAAGATGGATGGAACTGTCAGTTCAATGTGAGGAACACGATACACAAATAGTACCACACACAGCTAGCTTGCAAATATGACTTTCGACGAAATCTTCCATCTCACAGCTGTAGTGTATTCTAATTTTCACCAGGTATAAAACTACACGTCCGTATTTATACTACTTCACGCGCTTCGTTTTTCTGTAAGACAACTATTACACCGTACACGTCCAAAAAGCGTCTCACATGAAAACGAGGTGTGCGTTAAGTAGAATGAATGCGGACACGGGTACTACTGTAGGCGCAATGTGTCCTTCACATTAAACTGATATTTCCACCCGCCTACATCCAGCCCAATCAGTGTCCGTGCCGGTGCCTCCTTTAGAGACGAGCTCCGTGGTCACAAACTACAAGGCAGATACACGCATTACACAGCAGAAGAAGATTTGGGCATGCAATGCCAATCGCAACGAACATGAGGGCAAAGCATATTTCAGGAGGGCAAAGCATATTTCAAGCCAAACCAGCACACCAGGTTATTCGGAAGGAAAAAAACGCGTGGTGTCATGTGTCCCTGCGGGATAAAATAATATACACCCGCACGACAACGCCCGCATGTTTTCCTCGTCAGCTATAGCCACACGCGCCTCTGGTCCGTCTTCGACACCACATTCTACCATATTAGATCTCACAGCTGTGGTGTATTTTATTTGCAACGTCCACGTGTTTTCATGGTCATAATATAGCCACTCGCGCCTCTTCTCCGTCTTCTACATATTGCCACGTACGTCATATTCGCTCTCACAGCTCTCGTAGTGTATTTTCATATACCATAAAAACACACTTCGAAGTATACCTGATACAGCTCGATTTGTCTCTAAAAAACAAAATAACAACAGAGACCACAAAAAAAACGGGCATTTTCACGCGTCAGTATCTCTTCTCGCGGGTCGGATCGTGTCACAGGGTGGCCCGGCCCGACACCGTGACATCCGAAAACCTCCTCTGACCCGACCCGACTCGACCCGCGGATTTTTTTCAACCCTTTTTCAACTCCTATTTTCTTCTAGTTTAAATCCAAGTGTATTGTTCCCATGTCGGGACTGCGGTGCTAAAAGGGTTAAATAAATACCTTGTGACCCGACCCGCCGGGCGGGTCATGGCCCGTGGAAAGCCTTGTAAAAAAAAATGGGTCAGGCAGGGGCGCACAAGGCTTGGAGTCCCAGACGCCTAGACTCCTAATAGAAAGGTCAAAACGGAAAACAAATCGGAGGGTTGGGATTTCGGTGCGAATCGATAAAAATACATTTTGTTTTCCAACTTTCATACGAATCAAGCTTGGTTGTAGTAGTACCCACGGTGTCTGGGTTTTCGACAAGAGGAGTGCCGGCGGTCGGGGGGGGGGGGGAATCGTGCTCCCTGGCGTCAGGAGAACACGAGCGGGACATCAATGCATCAACCTAAGCTCGGATTCTCGGGTTTCAAGGTGTACGAAAGCGCACAGACAAAAGCAAGAGAGAGGCCACAAGATATTGAGTTCGACACAATAGTGCGCCGAGCCGCCCGGTGTCTAACCCCGGCCTTTCATCGCACCGCTAGTCCTAACTAAGCCCGGCCTTTCATCGCGCCGCTAGTCCTAACTAAGCCGGGTCCCCTTCAGGGCTACTGCACACCAGTGTATTAAATACAATCTTTGAAAGCCAAACGCATGACGCCATTTCGATCCCACAGCCCAAGCGTAACTTTCATTTTTCGTAAATGTGCGCATGCGGAAAGCGCGTGAGCTATAAACAGCGAAAGTGGATGAGAAGCAAAAAAAAAGGTGAAAAGTGGGAATGCCGAACTCTACGCGCGAAGCAATGACGCCAAGTGCCGGGGGGGGGGGGAAGAGAAGACACTGGGGGAAAACCTCTTGCGGGTTGAGCTGAAGAGCAAACGTCATTTATAAAAAAAAATGCCGCCTACGACCTATGACCTACACTACGTATAATACCAGGTATGTATCATACTGGTGTGGCATGTAGAAGACGACTATATGTACCGTTTTTCTTTCGTCCTTTTCGTTGCAAATAGTCCGGTGTGCTGGCTTGAATCTTTTTTGGCCCGCGTGTTCATTGCGGTTCATTGAATGGCCTTATCACCGTGTTGACTTTGCAATGCGCATATCTGTCTCGTAGTTTTGTGATCAGAGAAAGAGCTAGTCTCTCTTAAGAGGCATCGATACGGACACTGGCTGTGCCGGGTGTAGATGGGTGCAAGCATCAGTTTATAATGCAAAGAACAAACCGTGGTATATGCCGTATAGCACGCATGATAACTCCGCCCTGGATTGAATTTCCGAGCCAGCTACCCTGTACGACAGAGACAGCGTCGTTTCTTTCGTATTCCTCTTTCCTTTCTTCATGTTGCAAATAGTTCGGTGTGCTGGCTTGCATCTTTTTGCGCACGCGTGTTCATTGCGGTTCATTGCATGGCCAAATCACCGTGCTGCGTTTGCCACGTGTATCTCTGTCTCGTAGTTCGTGACCACAGAGCTCGGCTCTCTACGAGGCATCAGCACGGACACTGTATTAGTGACTGGTTGTAGACGGGCGGAAAGGTCTAATGCGAAGAACAAACACGGTGGTGCCGCACACCCGGTACATAACACCCATCGACAACGCTCCCCAGTGTTGACAGTTGAATTACCGGACCAGCTCCCTGTGTGCGTGTTCTTCATTTCACATTTAATAAATATTTCGACCCATCTACATCCAGCACAACCCGTGCCCGTGCCAATGCCTCCCCGAGAGACGAGCCGTGCGGTCGCAGACTACGAGACAGAGGTACACATTGAAACTACAGCACGGTGATTTGGCCATGCAATGAACCACCATTACCAAGCGGGCAAAAAAGGATGCAAGCCAGCACACTAGACTTTTTGCCTCCGCGACACACCGAATAGCACGATAACAAACCCATTGGGATTAGCGTCCACGACCCGTTACCTTAAAACCAAGGGGACGACATACGCAACACCCGACGAAAAAAAACCCCGGCGACCTCTGGAGACCCCTCGTCTAGGCTTTTACATATCCATAGACACGTCGCTAGGCGCTTGCACTCTACACGTGGTCGAGAAGAAAAAAAAAAACAGCCTGGAAAGTCAACCCATATATACGTATTTCTGTATTTTATCAGAGATCGTTACGGGTCAAATCGAGTCAGAGTAACCCTTCCCGACCCGCGAGCCGCCTGACACGGTCCGACCCGATCCGTCCCAACCCGTCCCCGACGCGACCCGACCCGGTCCCTCCCGCGCAGTACCAAACACCTCCTTACCCGACCTCACTCGACCCGCGCTTTTTGATAACCTCCTGACATGATCAGCGGGTCGGGTAATGACTCCATGAGTTTATTACTCCATGAACAGTCCTGATTATATATATACTGAATTATTACTGGGGGGAAGAAGGAGAAAGGAAAAGTGCGAAGATAATACACAGGATGAGCAACACCAAAAAAGGGGAAATAAAAAAGTGCCCCTGTCCATGTCTCATCCTCGAGAGAGAGACAAGGTCTTTGATCGTAAAGTATGATGACATAGATGCGAGCCAGAACATACATACATAACGGTATGCACTATACTACCCGAAGAATACAAGATCGCTTAGTATAACATACGACACGCCGGGTATATTGATAGCGCCAGTCGTGATAGCGTGCGGTGGCATGTGATTTCTCGGCATTTTTCAACCCAATTTTCGGGCAATACGTGGAGCCCCTGGGTGTGACACAAAAAGACACATGCTTCCCGCCGCAGGCCGGAAAAAACTACGAGTACGCAGCTCCAAGGGTAATCGGGGCTGATATTTTACGTACACCGATCCGATGTACGTCATATATCACCATATACGTCTTCAGGTCTAGCACCGGCACGTAAGTGGCTTGTGGGCCATCTGGCGGCGGGGGCTGGTACCTCTCCGGGAAGGAGACTGAGGTACGAACCGTACGAATAGGTTGCATGAGCACTCGAAGTCGTTGGGTTTGAAACTTTCATGATCCAAGACAAAACAAAACAGTGACAACAAAACAACCAACACACACAAGCATATGTATACCAAAACCATTGACAACATAGACAATGGTACACAATCAAGAACGACACAGAAGCATCCTCTTCCGTTCGTCCAGCTTTAGATTTTTTGCGTTCATTTCTCTCTCTCAGCGATCTTCCTTGTTCTTACCACACCTTACTCCAACCAGGAAACCTCCGACAAGACGCAACGGCCCAAAAGCGTCCACCCCCCACGATAAGGTATCTACCCCTCTGCAATGAGAACTCGCAAGGGCGATCGATGGTTGCGCGCTCTTCCCCGAGCGGTTGATTGGAAGGGGTGGCTGTCGACAAAAAACGTTCAAAAAGTCTCAAACTTCGCCCACAAGCAAAGTTTTAACAGTCTCAACCCCAACCTCAAATCTCAATCTCAACAAGTCAACGCCAACAAGCCAAGTCCAACAAGGTTCACTCACAGCGTAGCAGTTTACGAGCAACGATCAGGTCGTGGTATTTCAAGCTTCTCGTGTAATTTGTGGCGATTCTTGTCCTTGCCTGGGTCGTTGTCGGGGTGAGCTGCTTTTGCACTACGCACTACGCACTACAACACCAACAGCAACAGGAGCCGAGCATGCTGACGTATGTACAAAACAACGAACCGTTACAGTCAGCATATTTGTCGCAGGTTGCAGCAGTTACGTGGCAACAGCAGCAGACTTCTGTACTTCTTTTGGAGACGTGAACAACGCAACAAAAAAAGACACGAAAAAAACACGAAAAAACAAAAGTGGGAATTCCGTTCATGGCCCGTCTGCGCGATACTTCCAATAAAAAAACAAAGAATGTTGGCTCACTCACCGGTACTGATTTCCTCTTTTTTTTTACATTTTGTTTCTCACAAAAAATTACCATTCATACGTCAAAGAATTTTTATCGTGAGTTCCACAAAATTCATCAACTTTTCTTATACTTTGCATATATTTCGACTCGCATCTAGCTGATTTGATACGCTCGGCGATAGAACTTCCGGACAAGAGCCGTGGTCACAGGCGTCTTCTCCGCCCCCCCCCCCCCCTAATGATTACCCCCCCCCCCTCCGGTGCACCCCTATTGTTTCTATCGCGCGTGGGGTTTTCGTTCAGCGTTCTCGCTGCCACTGATTTTGGCTCAAAATATGGTGAACTCATGCTATCGAAGATTCCACAAAAACTTGGCTTGAAGGAGGAAAAATTGCAAATTTGTAAGTTCAAGGCGGTATAATATCGTACGTGTAATACGACCTAAAAAAAAAAAACTAGAAAAAATGTAAGCAGTGACGAAAAAAACAACAACAACAACAACAACAGCATCAACAACGACAACAACCACAACAACAACAACAACAACAACAACAACAACAGCATCAACAACGACAACAACCACAACAACAACAACAACAACAACAACAACAACAACAACAACAACAACAACAACAGGAAGTAGCAAGCGGTTCTGCGAGTAGATTCCTCGTGGCGCGGGAAGGATACGCGGACGTGTGGCCACCGGAAAGCGACAGTCTCATAACCTCGTAAACAGCGACGGGCTGAAGCGACCGTTTCATCGGTTCGTAAATGGCGACGGGCTCCGGGGGTGTATCTCAGCAAAATAACAGTTGGTACAGCAGCAGCATCAACGACACCATCACCACCACCAGCAATACCAATAACAACAACACCACCGCATCACTACACAACAATAGCAGCATCAACAACAGCACCACCAGTACCAATGTTAACAACAACAAAACATCAGCAGCATCAAGAACAACAGCAACAACACCGACAACAAAAAATAACAACAGCATCAAGAACTACAACATCACCACCACAAGCACCACCACCGCCGCCACTGCCAACGACAACAGCAACATCAACATTAACAAAAACAACAACAACAACAGCAGCAGCAGCACCAACACCGCCACCACCACCACCATAATATATTACAAGCCGCACCCACGTTTCTGGGAACTAAACACTTGGAACAAGTGTGCGTTCATAGTCTCAGCAGCAAAAAGGTTCCTACTAACAATAACAGCCATACTCTATTGCTCACCAGCTGCTCTTTTCTTTTCGTTTTTCGTTTCTATTCGTAATTTTTTCTTGATAATCTGGTGTGCTGGCTTGCATATTTTCGTTTTTCGCCCGCGGGCTCATCGCGGTTGTCATTGCATGGCCAAATCACCTCGCTGTGTTTACAATGTGAATCTCTGTCTCGGAGTTTGCGACCACAGAGCTCGCGTCTCGCTATGAGGCGTCAACACGGACACTGGTTGCGCTGGATGTAAATAGGTTGAAATACCAGTTCAACGTGAAGTACGCACACAATATTCCTGCGTTCAGAGGCCACAAAACGAACGGTTCCGTCTAGTGGGCAGGGAGGGGTGGGTGGGGGAAATCAAACGCTGAACCCCAAGGAAAAAAACATACACACAGTCTGGGCGAAGGGGCAAGGATGCAACGTCACTGCAGCAGTCTTTGTTGGTTGCTGTTACCGCACAACTATACCAACGTTTTTCAGCCTTCCCGGTGTGTGTTCACGCCTAACCCCTTTTAGACCCGCGAAAAGCGCCCGAACAGCTAGCCTTCAGGCCAAATATTACACAGCAGTCGAATCCGTGAGTCGAAAAGGGCCATTTCCCCACAGTTTTTTCTTATCCAACTCGATTCTTCTGGGCCTCCTTATCGTCAGCAGAGTCGATCCTATAGTTCTTGTGCTCTTTCTGGAGGCGGTTGGTGTGCAGAGAGCACCGCTGTATGGCAGTTGAGAGTCGGTTGGAAGCTTCGTCTGTGCTTCGTGTTTCCTCCGCGAGCAACGCGCGCATCATGCGCGACGAGCCCTAGTCCATAATCTGAAGGACACACGTGGAAGTGCGGTGAGCTTCAGCTTTTCCCCGCCCGCCGGAGGTTAAAAGAAAACGCCGATTACAGCACACGCTTCTTGATAGTAACCTCTTTTGGCCTTTGGGACTTCCGAGGGGAAGGTGGTAGCGTCGAGGCCGATAAAGGCCTACTGCAGCATCACCGTCACACACAAAGACAGCACACTCGTCGAACTTAATAGTAACCTCTTTTGGCCTTTGGGACTTCCGGGGGAGAGGTGGTAGCGCCGAGGCCGACAAAGGCCTACTGCAGCATCACCGTCACAAAGACAGCACACCCGTCGTACTTAATAGTAACCTCGTTTGGCCTTTGGGACTTCCGAGGGGAAGGCGGTAGCATCTAGGCCAATGAAGGCCTACTGCAGCATCACCGTCCACATGAAGCAGCCCGAAGTGCTGGGGTAGCCTAGGAGAGGTCGGGGTGTTCGAACTGCCAGCGACGAGCCGTGGGACACGCGAACAGGACGACGATGGCCCTCGTACTCCTGGGCAAAACTTCTAGACGCATGGTAAGATGATCGCATTCTTGATAAGCTCGCGCTCGTCATGGTCACTTTCCCTCTCAAAATATCATAGTACTATACAACACGCGACAACACTGTTCAACAATGTAGCCGCTAAAAATCCAGACTCGAGTTTTCGACGAAAAAAAGAACGTGGCCTCGTTTGTACTGCAAATAGTGCAGGACACACCCTGCCCCACACAAGAAATACCAGCCCGGCCAGAAATAAGTTTTTTTTTTTAACTGGTGTCGCATACCGTGTATACGAGTACCCTCTGATGTCTCAAAAAGGGTTTACATCGAAGGGTAAGTATAACGCTTTGATATAACGTTATAGTCCTTTTCGGTGCCGGACAGAACCACCTAGCTGGCAACTGTTAACCCGTTTGGAGGCCCGTTTATATCGACCAAAAGCAAGAGACTTACAATAATGCCAATCGTCCAGGACGAGCTTGCATCAGTATATACGAGCGCGAGTTCGCAACACTCGATAAAAAATCGACGAGCAGTGAGTGGGATTGCTGAACCCTATGCGCGATAAAAATTCAAGGCAAGAACCGGGGGGAAGAAGGGACAACACCTGTGACCACGGCTTGTCCAGAAGCTGCAAAGGAGGTGTGTGCAAAAAAAAAAAGTAAAAATAAAAATACTGTACGAGACAGTATCAGAACGCGGTGCATTTTTGTGTCGTTCTTCGTTTTTTCGTTTTTTTTTGGCTCATCCCATTTATTATCTTGACACTCTTTCTCCTTCTGCCTCCCTCGACGTAACTCAGATCCGGGGCTACTACGCAGGCTCTTTTCCCCCCTCCCCACCACTGTACGAGTCTTCATCGTTGTCGACAGAAGGCTCCAGCCCTTGCTTCCCTCGTCGACTCGCATCGACTTGTGCCTACCCCCGCCGCTAGGCGCTCTCAGCAGATGATTCCTTTGATGTTTTATAGGTGGTCTACAGTAGCGTAATTAGTGTCCAACACCCGAAGGTTGGAGGTAGGGGTTCAAAACTCGGTACAAGTATGTAGATTGTTTTTTCAGAGACACCAACTGCCTACGTAGAGCGCTTTGTAGCGTGGGTAAGCACAATTCGACGCGAGTCGACGAGGGAAGAAAAAGCTGAATTATTCTCGCGATACCAAACGACGGCGCGCATCGTAGTGAAGAGGGGGGAGGAGAGCCTGCCCAGTGACCCCAGGTCTGAGTTATGTCTAGGGAGGAAGGAGAATAAAAAATCGAAGATAATATATGGGATGAACAAAAATTATAACAGCAGACATTTATGCACCGGTACCTGTCTTTTTGCTTGCAATGCGATTGGGGACCTGTCCTCTGTAGGAAAATAGATGGGGATGAGCAAAACATAAAGCAACACAGATATATATATATGTACACATCAGTACCTGTCTGTGCCTGTATTGCGATTGGGGACCTGCCCTCTGTTTTCTGTTTATAACTCGTCTGTCAACTCTTCAGTCACACCGAACTAACAACTACCAGTGGTGGCGTGGTGGCGTGTGTTTTTCACGTCCAACCGACATTTTTCTATAGTGGGTACTCCGATTTTAGAGCGCCCAGGATAAGAGCGTTCGGGACTTGAGCGCGGTCAACTCGGCATGTCCCGCCTGTGCTAAAAGCTGTACATTTCCCACCACAGATAAGAGCAATGTGTAGTTACGGGCGCTTTTTTCGGCTTGTCGCTCTTAAAATCGGGGTATCCAGTACCCACCATCGACACCGCCACACATCCCGTATCCACACGCCGATCCTTCACCCGTTTGGGACTTAAGACGAAAAAAATGGCAAGAAAAAAAAGTCCGATTTTACAGCATCAGCCACATGAAGCAAAAATCCGAGCTGCTGCTGGTGTACAAGATGTGTTCGAACCGCAGCGCAGGAAGCTGTGAGGCAAGAAAGTGTGAGGCAGCATGACGATGATACTCGGATTGCCTCAAGCTTTTCCCAGACGTTTTGATCAGATCACGCCCGTCGCTTTGTGGTCTGTGTGAATATGCCCCAAAAAGGGAGACACAAGCTTTCTGGCACCAGATTGCCAGGAGACACGCCATATGATAGATGGTACGCCACAAATGCCGGAAGGAGATTTAGCAATGCAACTAAAGCCAAACGTATGATACAGAATACGAAAGGCGAAACCAGCAAAGATTGGCTCGCTCATGCTCCACCTTAGTATTCAATGTGTTTGGCAATGCACGGCCAAAAATGCTTACTCTGTATTGGCGAATGTGTATGTACTTCGTTCTTGTAGTTCGTGACCACAGAGCTCGTGTCACCTGAAGCCTAGGACGAGGTATCGGCACAGAAACTGCTGCTTGAGCTGAATGTACAAGGGCGGAAAAATCAGTTTAATGCGAAGAGCAAAAACGCGTGTAGTACCCATGGCTTGGCGACTACCAACCCTGTCCTTCAACCCCTTTCAGGAGTCCAGAGGAAAATTAATGCCGAGAAGAATTGACTATTACGCCATCAGCAACAGGAAGCACAACGCCAGACGCTAGAGGATAGGGGGTGACGCTGTACTGCCTGGCTCCGAAGCAAAAGGAGCTACAAGTATGCATCATGTATACGTAACACACGCCCGAACCATGCACTGCTTATGTATCGTATGGCATGATTGATTGATGCACGCTCCCGCTACTACTACTTTGAAGACCACATTTCTCACGTGTTTTTCGTATCGCCGTATAAGACCGGCACACAACATAGTCCTAAAGATCAAAATACGAGTATTATACAAAAAGTATTCTTATATTCATATACGGGTATGATACTGCTGTATAGGCTATACTACCGCCGTATATGAGAGGCGCCTTTGCCGGCTTAGTCCCACAAATCGTACCAGAGAAATCACCAAATATATTTCACTTTATATATGTTTTTAAGCTGTTTTTGTGTTTTGGTGCTTTTTTTGTCAAATCGCGAGAGGGCGTCCACCCACCCTAAACATAGTCACCGGTCGCCCCGGTGGCGTATCAGGTTGTCCTCGAGCCTGGTGTAGGTCAGTTTCGTGAGTTCGAACCCCCCCGAGCGCATACTAGTATAAATTCGTGGAGACTTTTTTTTTTGCAGAAATCGACTTGTGGAAAGCGCGAGAGCGTGAGTTAGCAACAATCGATGCAAAAACCGACGAGCGGTGGGATTGCTGAACCCTATGCGCGATAAAAATAAAAGGCAAGAACCGGGGGGGAGAAGGGACGAAACCTGTGACCACGTCGTGTCCAGAAGCTGGAAAGCAAAGGTGTGCAAAAAAAAAAAAAAAAAAAAAACTAACCCTAACCCTATTACTAACCCAGGCTCATAGAGCTCCGACCCGAGCGCGGCTTCACCGCGTCTTGGAAAAACTGATGAGAAATGTGCGGACCACCTCATATATCGAAATATATTTGTATATATCTGGTACGATTTGTGAGGTGAGAACATCGCAAAGGCTACTGGTACATGACGGCGCAGCAGTACGCACCCCTCAGTAAGGCGGCCGAGTGCCAGAGCAATACAACCGCCTTATTGGAGAAGGCCGCCTTCTTCAGTCTGCAGAAGGTTATAATAACAGTGCAGCCCCCCAATCGCGCCAAGCGATTTTGACCGCCGGATATCGGGACACCGCCTTACTCCGACCGCCTTATGTGGGGACCCCACTTGTGCAACACAGCCCCCGTAGGGTGAACTTCAGAACCGATCTCCTCGAAAATCGTATACGAGTACCGGTATGGCATTGCTGTACAGACTATAATACCATACCTGGTATATGACAGCAGTGCAGCAGGGTTAGCCCCCTAAAAATAATATGCGGTGGTGGTGTGCCGGAGCAATACAACCGCCTTAATGGGGAAAGACGCCTTATTCAGTCCACATTATGAGTGCGATTCCTCAGTCGTGCCAAGCGATTTCGACCGCATTATATCGGCATACCGCCTTATTCAGACCGCTTTATTGGGGAACCCCCACTTGTGAAACACACCTCCCAGGATGAACTTCAGGGCCGATCTCCTCGAAAATCAGGGGGGCACCAACAACGAAAACGGCCGCTTTCGGAAAATCTCGTCGAGAAAAATTCCGTGCGGTACGCGCGTCTCTCGGCGTTTGCACTCTATCGATCGTCGAGAAAATCGAATGTCTGTCTTACTACTTGTGAAAAAGGATACTGTAACTTCATCTCTACGTAGTAAAGTGGTGTGTTTGTGGAGGCGTCGAAGGGATTCTGATTCAACAGACGATTTTTGGTCGATCGTCTCGAGACGAAAATAATAGGATAGCCCAGACATCAGCGACAGAAGAGCTGCCGCGCTTGCCAGAGACGGCCGCCTGGGGCACAGGGGAGCGAGAGCGCGTAGCACCGTAGGATTGAAAGGAGTCAAGCAGCGTGCCCGTTAGAATTGATCGACGATTTTATCTTGAAAAAAAAAATCTTCCGACGGAAGGGGAAAAACAAAGTTTACTCTTGCTAATCTCGCCACACTTCCACGTATTTCCATATACGTCGTGTCTTTAAGTGATTCGCATTCGCAATCCAGCGCTAGCTGGCGTATCCTTCAGCTCCTTCCCATGGCAAAGACAGCGCGAGCTGTCCGTACCTCCAGCGGTAACCGTACGCGAACCGAAGGATACGCCAGCTAGCGCTGGATTGGGAATACAATTGAGTTGAATTGACACACAACATCGTGTACAAAAACACGTGGAAATGTGGTGAGCTTAAGCTTTCTTTTTCCTCATCTGCCGGAGGCCGCGCAGAACAAAAATAAAAATACAAATAGAACGAGCATTGAAATCATCCGGGGGTGTGTGTTGTACACCAAGCCACAATTTCTGTACATCCAGATCTACATACGGCGGCACCTCCAAATGCGAGGTTCACAAAGCCCCTCCGCCGGCCCCGAAACACAAAATACGTGTAAGATAAACTGCATACGGCTATACAGAGCGTTCTGCGAACCGTATTGGTATATATGATAGCATGTCACAAAGGCAAACGGGCAACAAGGCTGGGCCGGTGCCAAGACAAGAACCGCTGAAAAAAACAAAACAAAACAACATGATCGAGCTTATGTTTTAGGGGATACACTTGAGCATAAGAGATGGTTCATTCCTGACCTGAGATAGCGACAGCAACACATGAACGACACGATTTTTTAATGTCTACGGAGAATGCGCAGCAGCATCATGAGTAAGTAATAGGATCAACAGAGCTGTGAGTTACGCAAGTTTCGCAATTAAAAAATACCAGGTAATCAGTAGGTTCCCAACTAAGTGGCTGTAGCCGTCAAGTTGGCTGGCGAAACCAGCTGATGGTCAGCCGACTTGCCGACCTAAGCCAAGAGGGCGAAGCAAGCCGCATCATCCCCCCTCGACTTGCCGACTCAAGTCATGAGAGCGAAGCGAGCCAAGTCACCTCCCTCGGCCAGGGGGGGGGTGATTTAGTTCGCGTCGCTCACCTGACTGTAGTCGGCAAGTCGGCTGGCGAAACCAAGTTATGGTCAGCTGACTTGCCGACTTACAGAAAGTCAGGAGAGCGAAGCGAGCCAAATCACCCCCCCCCAACCGGCCGAGGGGGGATCTCCAAAAAAGGGAAAACGCCCCCCGTATAAAGCAATCCTTTCTGTAATACGAGGACGGGAAACCAATAAGTCGGAGAGTCGGCACCTTTGGAAAACAAATAATTATTAGCCCGACTAGTAACTAGTTGGCGACAGAATCCCTCCACGACTGGAAACCCTCTCGGGGCTCTGAAGGGGATAAGTCGTGCCGATTCACAGCTCTAAGGACCAAGCTTCTTGCGTCCGTGTCCAACGAGTTCTTGCGTTGTTGCTTGAACAACCGATTTTCCACCTTTATTTTTATTTTTTAATCATCACTTTTTGTCTCCAGCTCAACCCGGAAGAGGCGTTACCTTCAGCGACCTTCTGGAAAAGTCGTGGCCACAGGTGTTTCCCCTTCCACCCCCCGCTACTTGCCTTCACTTTTATCGTGCATATAGTTTGGCATTCCCACTCTTCAGCTTTGTGCGCTCGTCGAGTTTCATTGAGTTTTGCTAACTCACGCACGCTCTCGCGCTTTCCGCTCGTCATTTTTTTTGTAGGAAAAAGTCCCCACGAGAACGAGTATGAACTCGATGAGACTTTTAACCCACAACGTTTGACAATAGCAGGGACGAGATTCACTTACTACCCCGTCGGGGATGCCGACTTCACTATACACCCCCAACCAATGAGTGGCTGATGCTGACAAAAAAAGTCACTTCTGCCATCACGTGTCCTTCCTAAAGTGCCAACTGGTTAACTGACGATATCTAGGGTTTCCAATGTGTCGGGTGGGATTACTGAGTGGCTGGAGCTTGTCCTGCAACCACGGACTTGACTATGCGACTGTAGGGCACTTCTAAGAGGGACAGGGGACAGGGGTACGTACAAACTAGTCAAACCTATCATTCCCCAATTAGGTGGTGGCCGACGCTCATGCATAATCATTAGAGCTGTGAGCCGGGACGACTCAAGTCGCCAACTAAATTAATAGTCGGACAAAGAGCTTGTTGTTTCCCGGAGGTGTCGAACCTCCGACTTACTGGGTTGCCATACCTGTATCATACTCATACAATGTATACAGGAAAGGTTGTTACGGGTGCATGTTTTCTATTTGGGCTGGACCACCCCGTCCTCGAGGGGGGCTCATTTGACTCGCTTCGCGCGCCTGACTTAAGACGGCAAGTCGGCTGGCCATCAGCTGACAGCCGACGTGCCAACTATATTCATCCAGTTCGCCAACGGCATCTACCGACTAGTTACACAGGTCGCCAAACGTCGACGAGAGCTAATTCGACTTGCTTCGCTCGCCTGTCTTAAGTCGGCAAGGCGGCTGGCCATTGGCTGGATAGGCGTAAAATCCTGCCGACTTACAGCTCTAACATTCGGAATTTCTGCAGTCACAGCAGTTCTCCCTCATAGAATGTCAAGACGGTTAACTGACGATGTCTAGGGTTTCCAACGTGTAAGGAGGCTGTGCGTGAATTGGCTGACTTTGTGTCACCGATAATCCATCCCCTGGCTAGGCATTACAGCTGGTTGCGCGCGAAACTTGGGGAGCTTAGACTAGACTGCACGCATACCTTTATCTCTTTATCGTGTGCGTTTCCTGAAGCGTGGCAGTGTCATATCAACTGCCTTCCCCTCGCCGCCTCGGCAAGGCATGATTCGAGGAATGCCCTATCAGGCTTGTAGCGAGTGGGGGACGTCTTCCTGGCGGGTGTAAGGCCGGACTCACCCTCAAGGAGTGATACCTTCTTGCTGCTGCGTGTGGTTGCGAGGCTAAGGAGTGGCGGTAGAGTTAGGTCGTACGTGGTGCGTCAGGCATGGTCACCTACGATTCGCCCGTGTTGTTTAGGCAGCAGCAGTCGAGCAGCATGCACAATCGGGATGCTCGTGCGCAAAGACAGGCGCTACCACGAGCCAAACTACGGCGCAGTCTAGCTTTGCATAGAGCGAACTGTGCTGTCAGGAGGCTGGACTCGACGACGACGGAGGAGAGGGACCGAGCGTCGACGGGCGGGGAAGAGACGGACTGAACTCTCCCTGAACGAGGGTATTTTAAAGATCAGTACCGTAAGCTGCGAGGAGCAGCTTGTTTCTAGGAGCGGGGGAGAAGGGGAGCCGACTAGAACTGAGTGTCAACGAGAGCACGTGCGAAGGAGCGGACCGAGTGGGCTAAGGCGATGAGGCGGCCGTGGAGAACGGCAGCAGGACGGCACACGGAGACCCACGACCGCCACGCATACCATCACGAGAGCAGCAATTGTCTATTTTCTGGATATTTTACGAGACAGTAGTAGCACATGTTACTTACGTCACTGGTTTTTGTAGTATTTGTAAGAGTTGTATACCCTTCATGGGCAACAACTCCCCGCAATTTTCAAGGACGTCGTAGCTGCACTGCAGTCTGTCAGATAGTTCGGGAAGACGTGGCCATATCGTTGATGTTTCGTATGGTAGTTTCGGGGTTCGATATTCGTAGCTCTTTTTCGCTGCATGCGCGTGGGTCATTCTGACAGCACTCCAGACAGCGCACGACTTCCGTGCAAGTCGTACGGTGCAGGCAGCACCCTAGACAGCAACCGCCTTAGTCAGAAGCCGCGAGTTGGTTAATTGTGGGAACGAGGGGACTCCATGCTGTAGTTGAGTAGACACCCGCGGCCATGTATGTTTGTTCAGTTTGGACGTTGATTCATTTCACTTGTGCGCCTTCTCCGTCTCGTGTTTTATACGTGGGAAAGCGTAGTATTTCCCGGCCGAATTTTGCAAGGTCGTGTTCTGTAGGGTACGCACAAACCATGCCCGGGGTATTTACCCCGGGTATTACCCTTCAAAGAACTTCTGAAAGTTCTGCACGACAGTCATACCCGTACCCGAAACTTCTGGAAGTTCTGTACGCCTGTGCCCACAATACCCGGGGTACGGGTATATCATTTTTACAACGTATGTGAGTTCTGTACGCCCGTGCCACTATACCCGGAACTTCTGTGAGTTCTGTAACACTTCCGTACCCGGAACTTCTGTAAGTTTTGTAAGATCCCCATACCCTAACCCGGAACTTCTGCGACTTCTGTAAGACTGTGGCACAGTACCCGGGGTACGGGTATACCTTTGTTATACAATACCCGGGAAGCCCACATGCATTTATTCAGGTTTAATAACCCGGAGGGTGTATTACGCATGTTATTTTGATGTCATATCTTGTCAGTGACACCAACCGAACACCGAAAGTACAGCTGTGTGTAGCAGTACGAATCGTATTTTATGATAGTGATGATAGTAGCACCTACTACTACTACTACTACTACTACTACTACTACTACTACTACTACGAGGTACTACTGTAGGTTCTGTTCATGTTTCTTTCATTTCTACCCGTGGGCACATATTATATTAACGAAGGACACTTTTGAATCGAAAATATTCATGAGATATTAATCGAATTAAATTCGATTCGGTTTGGTGTAAACATATAATACGAATTTGGCTCCTTTCGGGAAACCACGTGCTGTGTATTGTCAATGTTTTTTTCCGATCGGAACAACACATAGATCTGCCGTGACGGCGATGCAGCTACCATCGACGTCTTGAACTATCCTCTGTGTTTTCCGCAGTTTCGCTTCTTTGTCGCGGCACTTGACTTTTATCGAGCTGGTGGGAAAATATGGGCTTGCGCGCGCCATCATTTATTTTGAAGCGCCACAGCCGGGGTACGCTATGGTATGATCTGTTCCAGCGCAGTACAGCAGTGAGCGCGAATGTTGCCCCGGTCGCCACTCATGGCGTTCACGATATATCGCCTCTCTCGGTGGGTGGCTTCGTCGATAATTTTAAGTCCCTTTAAAGCTACGCCAGATTGCCTCGGGTACATTGGCCCAAACCCAGTGAAAACATGCCATGCAAGTTGGATTAAGTCCTCCACTTCAAATCGAACTCGCCCACGAGGGGGTGTGCATTTACCCGGGTAGAACCCGTAATCGGAACTTCTGTAAGTTCTGTAGGACATTCATACCCGTACCCGGAACTCTGTAAGTTCTGTTTGCCCGTGCCACAATACCCGGAACTTCTTGAAGTTCTGTTAAGACTTTCATACCCGAACCCGAACTTCTGTTAGTTCTGTAGGACATGCATACCCGTACCCGGAACTTCTGTGATGTTTGTACACCCCGTGTCACAATACCCGGAACTTCTGGAAGTTCTGTAACACTTTCATACCCGTACCCGAAACTTCTGGAAGTTCTGTAAGACTCCCATACCCTCACCCGGAATCCACAATCCCTACAGAAAATCTATACATTTCGTGACCTACTGTAGAGGAATACCGAGGTCTCGAGACGTAGAATCTTGCCGAACCCACGAACCAAGCGCCACGTCTGTTTTCGGGGGGAAGCCCCGGACGTGCGGCGCGCTGTGCAGACGCATGGCACAGCCAAGGTGCCGAATTGCCGGATGTCGATTGCCAGATATTAAGTGCGGGGTTGCGGAGAGATGGTGTTTCAGTGTCAATTCCATCTCTCCGCGGGAGAGGACCACTGAACAAAAAGGGGTGGTTTCGCCAGACCACGAATGGGAGGTGTTAAGCCGGCATACGCTGGCGCGCCACGCTATGACAATTAGGTTATCCCATTTTGTTCAAATACCTCCGGGGTGTACCCCATTTTGTCAACTTCCCAAAAAATATTATCAACCCCCCTGCTCAGGGATGTCTGACCAGGAGAGCCCACGAGTATACTGGCTGTTGCTCTGTAACGCTAACGAAGATCATACCGGCAGTAGTTGCGCTCGTGTGTGAGTTCTTCACATGGAACTGTCCGTTCCAACCATCTACAACCGTCACAACCAGTGTCCGTGCCGACGCCTCATCCTAGAGAGAGAGAACTCCTGTGGCAAAAACCTTACAGCTACTGCAGCTGCTACTGCTGCTGTATCACACGTAGCAGGCGTGGCGGTCTTTAGCCAGTTGATGGAGGTGCTCACATCAACGCGTAAGCGAGGCGTGTGAAAAAACATATAGGACACAGCAGCGCGTAAAACGCGAAATAATCTACCGATTTTCGTCTTTTCTCCGAGAGGGCTCGGTTGGTGCATTCCTGACCTCTCAAGGCCTCCCACTTGGACACCGCCTCCTTCAAAATTACTTGCGGAACTGTCCAGCTTTTCTTTAATTTCTTCTCTCACTTTCACATTTTTCCTTTTAGTTACACGAACTACAGTGTCATCACACCAGGTCCCAGCTGAGCTCAGCTTGGCTCATCAGCCCAGCTCAGCTCAGCTGCACACCTCAGCGCAAGCTCAGCAGCGCCGTGCCCTGCTGTGTGGTGCGGTACTGTGCGGTGCGGTGCCGTGCTGTGCCGTGCTGCGTGCTTTGCTGTACTTACTCTTTCGTACTCGTTCGCACATGTCAGGTATCACTTGAACTATAAAAAAAATCCTACGATGTCCCAGCTGAGCTCAGCTTGGTTCATCAGCTCAGCTCAGCTAAGCATCGCACCGCAGCGCTAGCTCGGCAACTCAGTACCGTGCGATGCCGTGCGGTGCGGTGCCGTGCCGTACGGTGCGGTGCTGTGCCTAGCTGTGCCTAGCTGTGCCGTGCTGCGTGCTTTGCGCGGTACTAACATTTCGCGCATGCCAGGAATTGTTCCAAGTATCATACCAGGTACCGGTAAAACAGAGTGTTGAGCCACAAAACATGCAGTCCAAGCTCAGCTCAGACCAGCTATAGCTCAGCAGCGCAGCGCTTACGCCGTGCGGTGCCGTGTGGTGCCGTACCTTGCCCTGAGGTGTGGCGCTGTACCATGCTGCGCTGTGCTTCTTCCGAACATACAGCGGTACCAGCGGTACCAGGTACCATGCGAAGTACCAGGTACCAGGTACCGGCATGCAGTATGTACGCGTGTACTCGCCTTTTTGATTTATGTTCGATTGCTTCATTCGATGTCCTCTCTCAGTTCTCTTGATGTTTTTTGTCGCAAGTTACACCCGTGTACTGCCGATCAGAACGTGACACCGCCTACAATCGCCACAGAACAGTGCAGGGCCATCAGCTCTGCGCAAGGAGCTGTTGGCATTATCAAATCGCCAGATGCACCAAATCATGGGCCGCTAGATGCACCACATCATGGGCCTCTTCTTTCTGCCGCCTTCACATTTAGTTGTATTCTTGCGCGAGCGTAACGAGTAGCGTCAGCCGCCCGCGGAGGGAGCCCTTGTAGGTGGCACGTACTTGGTACCAGGTATGAGTACTACGGCAGCAGTGTGTGTCTTTCACATCAAACCGTTCTGTCTGTCCAACGACATCAGTACACCCAAAACCTGTGCTATTTCATCCTAGAGAGACACAATACAACTACAATACAGTACGTAATATTAGTAGCTGTTTTTCCTAAAGCTGGTCTTTGGTACATGCGGATCGATGAGAGCTCCGTTATCTGCCAGTACCTGCTGCATAGTGCGTATGATGCAAGTGCGTAAACCATCCAAGGCGGGTACTCGCAGAATACCACGGCTAGCACTTGTTTGGGTTGATGCACTTGATGCTTTGATTGCTTTCGTTGTTTGTTGATTCCGTCCGTTCGATGTGCTTCGTTAATGTCACGCCCTATCTACTGCTGCCGTGTACAGAACCACTTGTAGTACCCGAGTGTAGAACCCGAGCAGGCATGCGGGTTATTTCATTGCGGTGTGCGCGCGTACGTACATCCGTGCAGTGGTAGAACAGCTGTGGTATAGTCTACATTGATACTGGCATGTATTTACCGGTAGATTATTTCCACCCGCAGACTTTCCAGCAACCAGCACGCATGCACCTGCTGCACACGATTCTTGGTTCCTTGAAAGAAGGAACATCCCACATAAAACCCAATCTGCGGGGTACTACAGGTACCTGGTACACATGTCTTGCTTGCCGAGGGTCCTCGCATACGTGACTACCTCGTAGTGCTACCGCTGCTGCTACTGCTGTTGAGAATCATGCCGATATTCAAACCAAACCGAAACATATTCGTGACTCTGAAAGGGACACAACGCCGCACTACACTTACACGCTCTGGTGGGAGTCAGCCTCATGCTTAGCTGCGGCAGTAAACCTTCTGCCTATCTGCAGCGGCGACTGCTACATCTCTCCATCTTCCCCCCCCCCATGCCCCGCTCACTCCACCCTCTCACTTTGATTCCGAATTTCAACTCACCTGGCGTCCTACGAGTTCTTGGCCAGCGGCGCTCAGGCCGCTGCTATCCGCGACATCTCCACCCGACATTGGAGCCGCCGTGGTCTCAGCACCAGAAACAACACTAGCAGCGTGGAACCCCCCGTCCTCTCCCTCCCCTCCTCCCCCACCTCCCTCTACTGACGAGCCAGCGTCGACCGGCCCAGCAGCTCCTACAGCAGCGCCAGCAGCAGCACCTGCAGCAACAGCGACCTCCCCCGGCTTTGTCCCTTCTGCTGTAGTCACTTGACCGTTCGCCTCCTCAGCAACAGCTTGGGCGGGGGTTGGCAAAGAGACAGCCGTGCTTTTCACCGCTTCCTCGCCGGTAGGGTCCGCGCTCAGTGTGGCGGGGGGCATCCTTCTGCGTGGAAATCACCCGCACGGAGGGTGACCTGCTTGACGCTTAGAGGGCGCCGAAAGTAGGGCGTTTACTTGTCGAGAGCGCCGAAAATTCGGAAACGGATTGCTGGAGTTCAAGATATGCCGGAGGGCGTTATTACTGCGATGAAACGGCAAAAAATAAAAAATGGGGCCTAATAAATGGGTGAACACGACCGGGAGGGAACACGAACACTCGAGGGTACAGGCACCAAGCATCACAACAGTGCGGAGCTAGAGGGGCCAGGGAAGTTACAGGCCCGTATACTTCGCGAGGAAAGGGCAAGCGTGCCTGGCGTCCTGGCGTATGATTCTCTGCTAGATTGCAAAGACGAGTATCAAGTCATCAATTCGCTTTGAACTCACAGCCTACACAAAGCTACGTAACGTAGCTGACGACTGACGACTGGGCTTGTGGGTATGTACGAAAGTCTGCGTGATACGTCGGCCGCGTGCGTTTTCTACCTTCAATTTTCCTCGTGAAGGTTATATAAACCCGGGATCTGTTGGGTACTATCCCTCTGGACACTGCGCTGCTGTGCCAGGTTCAACGGGGCGGTTTTGCATGTTTAGTCTAGTCTGTAATAATTTTTATTTTTACAACACGTACGAATGCCCGTTCACGTACGTAACGGACCACGGCGACGACTGTTGTTACTGAACGGTGGTGTAGACTAGACTAACCGTGCTATTAATACCAGTATAAATTAGTTCGTTGCAGGTTGCAAGCAACGGTTATCTGGTATGTTCTCGACGGTGTACAGCATGCGAAGGGTAACACGCGCGAGGAGGATCGACTCCAAGCGTGTTGGTACGTGCCGACGGGCGAAGTACTCGGGGCGTGTCGGTATAATTGTTGCGTGTCGGGAGGTGTCGACATTCATTCGCAAATTCGACCCATGCATCATGAATTTGGAGCCACCCGTGCGTATTGCTCGCTGATGTTGTACGTATGATACCGCTACTCTTCGTACGGAGTCAGTCATGGTGATACCGTACAGCAGTATCGGCAATACGAAAGGCGTATTGACATACGACCTGGTATAGAGTCTATAGACTAGACTACTTGGTGCCGATGAGCGTGTCCGCAGCTTCGTATGTGTGTATGCGCAGCAAACCAACCAAATAAAGCGAAGCAGCAAGAAGAGACAAAGCAAAAAACGTAGAAACGGGCAAGAAAAGCTCAATCAACATTTTTTTTTCTACACAACAGTAGCTCGTATTAATAGTCTAGTCTTGTACTCCAACAAGACATATATTGTTGTTGTTGTTGTTGTTGTTGTTGTTGTTGTTGTTGTTGTTGTTGTTGTTGTTGTTGTTGTTGTTGTTGTTGTTGTTGTTGTTGTTGTTGTTGTTGTTGTTGTTGTTGTTGTTGTTGTTGTTGTTGTTGTTGTTGTTGTTGTTGTTGTTGTTGTTGTTGTTGTTGTTGTTGTTGTTGTTGTTGTTGTTGTTGTTGTTGTTGTTGTTGTTGTTGTTGTTGTTGTTGTTGTTGTTGTTGTTGTTGTTGTTGTTGTTGTTGTTGTTTGTTGTTGTTGTTGTTGTTGTTGTTGTTGTTGTGTTGTTGCTGTTGTTGCTGTTGTTGCTGTTGTTGTTGTTTGTTGTTGTTGTTGTTGTGTTGTTGCTGTTGTTGCTGTTGTTGCTGTTGTTGTTGCTGTTGTTGTTGCTGTTGTTGTGGTTGTTGTTGTGGTTCTTGTTGTTGTTGTTGTTGTCGTTGTTGTTTGTTGTTGTTCTTACATTAACTCGCATAATCAAGTCCGTGGTCACAGGACAGGTTCCAGTCACTCTGGAGCTGAGGAATACCACAGGGAGAAAACACAAACAAACCAAAAGGTATTTTACACGCATAAACTATATCACAGCTGACGCAATTCATGCCTCCACCAGAAACATATAAAAAGTGAAATCGGGAGCCAGCCTACGATGTGCCAGGTCCGTACTGGTGCATACGTCTCACTACTCGCGCCTGGAAAAACCGACTATACCGCTTGCCACCCAAGAAAGACTACCACGTACATATTACACGTAGTACCTATCACTACGCATACGCATGACAGACGCAAGTCAATTGGAAAAAGGAAACAAAGAAGAGAAAAGAAGATAAAGAAAAGAGAAGACAAAAAAGCGAAAAACGAAAAAGGAAAGGAAAGGAAATAAAATACAAGAAAAGCAAGAAAAGACAAGACAAGAGGAAGCAAGGAAGGGAAGAGAGAAAAAAATGTCATACTACCAGACCCTAAGAACTAACTAAAGACGGCATTGGGCTCATAGAGGGTATCAAGTGCATAATAGAGGGTATCAAGTGCATCATCAGTGGCACTGGGGAGAGAACGTAACAAGGCGAAGAAGTCAGGGCGGTCTTACGCTATCTTGTGACGGCCATTGGAAGGCCCACCAATTTCAAGACGATGATGGCCAGACCCAGACTTCAGGCAGGACGCCCCCTCTTCCTCCTTCCCCCCTCCCCCCCCCCACCCCCCCCTCCCCCCTCCCCCCGGCCGCTTAAAGATGCCGACGGTGGATGGCGTTGCCGCAGCCTTTGCGTGTCGCTCTGCAGCTTTGCGTCTCTCCGTCTCATGCCATTTCTGCATGAACACCTCTGCCCCCTCCTCTACTCGTCGAAACCATCTGCCGAACTTCTGAGCGGCCCTTCGCCACCCTTCGAATTTCATTCCGAAGACCGACGTATCCTCCTTCAGATGGGCCAGCCAGTCCTTCTCTTGCCCCTGAGTAGCCCTTACCCCCAACAAGCTCCCCAAACATCACCCTCTGTGGCAGACCCTCCTCCACCATATGTGCTACGAATCCCGCAAACAATGTCCTCCGTTTGCGTACTATCGCCTCTATGCTCTCGGAAGCTGTCTTGGCAAGCGCGTCGGTGTACGATAGGGTGAAATACCGGTCGCCCCGGTGGCGTATCAGGTTATCCTCGAGCCTGACATAGGTCAGTTTCGTGAGTTCGAGCCCCGCCGAGTGCATACTCGTATAAATTCGTTGGGACTTTTTCTTGTGGACAAATTGACTTGCGGAAAGCGCGAGAGCGTGAGTTAGCAACGTTCGATGAAAAATCGACGAGCAGTGGGATTGCTGAACCCTATGCGCGATAAAAATTGAAGGCAAGAACCGGGGAGGAGAAGGGATGACACCTGTGACCACGGCTTGTCCAGAAGCTGGAAAGTAAGAGTGTGCAAAAAAAAAAAAAAAAAAAAAAAAAAAGGGTGTGGTCGTCGCGCTTCCGTTTCCGCCATCCGAGGCATCGGAGGAGCATGGAGTGGTGAGCCCATCGTAGCCTGTCATAGTCAGGCTTGTTCGGGCTCCACGTCATGCAACCGTAAAGTAGTGTCTCGACCACCTCGGCTTTCAGCAACCGCACCCTTCAACCGTAAGCGCACACCCGGGCGATCATAGATTTCCATCTTGTACCGCTGGAAGCACGCCCATATATACAGTATACCAGATATTTAGGGTTGCCCCTGCCATATGTGGGTTATCTGCCACAAGTTACCATAGTCCTGGGGGGCAGTTAAGGAGCCGCGCTGCTCATACTGTTAGCTCTACCGGTATGCTGGTATATTGTGACAGTACTCCGAGCGGGGGATGCGTGTGGTTGGTCGGTGTTGGGAAGCGCGCCCCTCATGGGTTCCGGTGTCTTTGGTGGTAATGGTATCTCCTCATGGCTCGTTGGCTAGGCTCAAAACTTATTATGCATTATTTCTCTAACTAGAATGCTAAAACACAGACAAAACAGGGCTAGGCAGGGTAGGGCACGGTAGTGCAGGGTTGTGTAGGGTAGTGAGATGAGGGGCGTTCTGCTTGTCCCATCATCGTCACCTACATTATCGCCCATCTATGATGGCCTTGACGTGAGTGTGACATCTAATATCACGCGTGGTTTCACCTCAACCATGACAGACATGGTTTCACGTCGAATCTATAAACTATTTTTTTTTTTTTTTTAATCCTCCGGCGGATGGGGAAACCCCTTCTACGGAGGGCACTCCATTACAATATACTTCGAAGTACAGTTTTTTTTCATTTTGTTTCATTTTATTTTGTAGTTAGTCTTTTCCACGGGGCTATATCTTTCCCCAATAAAATAGTGGTCTATGAAGACGCTTCACAGAGAGCGTAACACCTCCGGAACCGCAGCGTCGTTGCCTCTGCATACGATATGTTAAGAAAGCTTGCGTTCAGCCCAATCTTCTTCAACCAACTACGACCACAACGCCCGAATGGGTAGGGTGGACCGTACCTGGACCGAGTCCGGCGGAAGGCTGTTTTCTCATGGCAGGGGGTTTTGTTAGTGGGTGAGCTTGCGCAAGCCCCACACTTCCCGGAATGATGACGTCCCGGGTGGCTATCTCCACCGCACCTGATCCCCAGGGTCAGGTCGGGTCGACATACTCACGCGTCCGTATACAAGGGTAGCTTGCGCTGCTTGATTAGTAACGGGGGCCGCCGGTAGGGACAGCTCGCGCTGTCGCTAACACGGGAACTGAAGGACACCCTGTCTAGCGCTGGAATGCGAACGCAATTGAGGTAACTGGTGTCAACGTGTATGAAAATACGTGGACGTGTGGTGAGCTTTAGCTTTATTTCCCCCCATCCACCTGAGGATGACAACAACAACAACAACAACAACAACAGCAGCAGCAGCTACAACAACAACAACGACAACAACAAATACCACGAAAAATCACGCCTTGCCACTAAACAAAACGCCTTGTTGTGCTTGCATCCCGTACAGAGAAGCCGGAATTTTGGTATTTATTCGACCCACAATAATCCGTTCAGCAAGGGAGCGGCGCTCGTGTTGTGAGGAACGCGGTAGTATAGCCTCTTATATATGAGGTGGGACTGTCTACACCAATATTTTTCAAAGACTATATAGGAATTAGAATAGAATTCTGGAATTGTAATTCCGCCGCGCCTTTGCGGAGGTGTCGTGGAATTTTCCCGACCTAGCCGGTTAGCCTAGTAGCAAGCAGTCGCATCGGAGTGCGAGCAGGCAACAGTCCCAGCAGTAGCAGGGTATCCCTAACCCTAACCCTAACCCTAACCCAGAGATTTCTCGGTTTTCACTCTTTGTTTCATATAATAAGAAAAGATTCTCGCGTACACTACCGATGAGGTGGTACGTGATGGCGTGTATATAGTTTTTTACACACCTGGACAATTCCTATTGTAATTATTATATTGTGACCACAATTGATTCGGGGTGGTGTCTATCAATTGGAATTGCGGCCGCAATTGATTTGGGGTGCTGTCTATTAATTGGAGTTGTAGCCACAGTTAGTTTGGGGTTCTGTCAATTAATTGGAACTGCGGCGACAATTGATTTGAGTTGCTGTCTGTTAATTGAAATTGCAGCTACAATTGATTTGGGCTGCTGTCTATTCATTGGAATTGCGGCCACAATTGATTTGGGTGCTGTCTATTAATTGGAATTGCGGCTGCTTGCTGTCTATTAATCGGAATTGCGGCTACGATTGATTTCGGGTGCTGCCTATTAGTCGGAATTGCGGCTACAATTGATTTCGGGTGCTGTCTATTAATCGAAATTTCGGCTACATTTGATTTCGGGTGCTGTCTATTGATCGAAATTGCGGCTACACTTAACTTGGGGTGCTGTCTATTAATCGGAATTGCGGCTACAATTGATTTCGGGTGCTGTTTTTTGACCGGAACTGCGGCTACAATTGATTTCGGGTGCTGTATAGTAAGCAGAATTGCGGCTACACTTGATTTCGGGTGCTGTCTATCAATCGAAATTTCGGCCCGAATTGATTTCGGGTGCTGTCTATTGATCGGAATTGCAGCCACGAGTTTTTCTAATGGTCAGGACAGATGTCTACAATAAATGAGAACACGACGATGCATTTAAAAGGTCAGGACAGAAACCTATTGACCGGAGCATTCCTATCAAATTATCGACAAAAGAACAATTTCAATTGGTACATCACAGCATGAATCATATTGTGTGAACCGTTTTCCATTAATAGACAAGACACGAAACATATTGATAAAACAAATACAATTGGAAGGCCAGGACAAAAACCTATTGCCCAAACCAATCCTATTGATCTAATAGGCAAGACCAGAAACAATTTGTGGAAACAATTTTAATTGGAAAATCAGAGCATCAACCTATTGTACGAACCATTCCTATTAATAGACCAGACCACAGACAAAGAGTTGAAACAAGTACAATTCAAAGGTCAGGACAGAAACCTATTGACAGAGCAATTCCTATTGATAGGCAAGATCAGAAACAATTTGTTCAAACAATTTCTTTGGAACATCAAAACATGAGCTCATTGTGCGAACCAATTCCATTTAATAGACGTCCTGACGATACGCTGAAAAAACAATACTCTAGTGTGGGTAAGTTTCCGATTATATTGAAGAAACAACAGAGTATTGGAGTATGCTGTACACAAAAGTTGCAGGAGGCAATTCCAGTTAAATTGACAGTCCCCTAATTCAATTGCTCAAACAATTCCAATTAATAGGCGGGACGACATAATTCAATTGCTCAAACAATTCCAATTAATAGGCGGGACGACAACGTGTGTTGTTTACGTAAGTTAAATAGCAATACCTTGTTACGAATCAATTGTCTAAGTAATTCCAATTAATAGACTTCTCAGGGCGTCTACTGTCGATGCAATAGTCTATTGCGATGTCTCTTGTCCAAGGCGTAAGCAGAAACGACCTGTCATAACCGTTATGCTAGTCCCGGACTCCGGGGTATATACGAAACACCCTGGACCATAGTCTAATGGACTAGTCTGCGAGTAGCTGTCTACTACATACCTGGTATCTGTTTCCATTCCTACCTGTTGTTGCAATCATTGCGACCTGCTCCCTAATTTTATGGTATGTGTTGACAACATACGAGGCACCATATATAGTAGTGTACTTCGAATACTCTTGCTGTTAATGATTTTATACGTATATAGAAAATACCTATTTTTTTCTATTGAAATGGATTTGCCTGGATAATTGCTTTGCACAGTTCGCTACTACATGGAATTGCATGGATGGTTGATTTACAAAGTTGTCTATTAGACGGAATTGCCTGGACAATTGATTCACTCCTGCTGTTAATGATTTAATATATGGAAAATGCATATTTGCTTTCTATTAAATGGAATTGCATGGATAGTTGATTTACAAAGTTGTCTACTAAACGGAATTGCCTGGATAATTGATTCACTCCTGCTGTTCATGATTTTGTATATAGAAAATGCATATTCGTTTTCTATTAAATGGAATTGCATGGATAGTTGATTTACAAAGTTATTTATTGAACGGAAATGCCTGAATAGTTGATTTACAAAGTTGTCTATTACGTGGAATTGCCTCGATCATTGATGTACAAAGTTGTCTATTAAGTGGAATTGCCTGGATCCTTGTCATCGCCAAATTGCTGCAAAATACTATTATTGCGTGTGCAGAGTCGTTCTACGGCAGCCCAACTTTTTTTAACGCAATCGTCGGTTTCAAAACCAGCTCCCAATCGTATCTCCTGAAACACGGTGTCGGACGTCATCGATCGATAGACCTTTGCACGCAAGAAAATATATGGATACTTTGTTTTCAATAGCATCCTCCCTTGTATCGAGCAGTCACGAAACGTCCGCTAAAGAAAATCGCTGTTTTTGGGTGGGACTATCGTACAATCATTCTGCAATGGAATGCGGTAGTGAATGTCAGTAGACTATGGGTTCAACAATCGAGTTCCGTGGGTAACTATTAGTAGCAAGTGCTTCGACCATTGAAGTAGATTGGGATGTACTAATAGAAATTGTCTGAACAATAGGGCCTGGTGGGCGTCTAGTACTAGAAATCGTCGGTGCAATAGAGCTCGACGCGTTTCGGTTAATTGGAATTAAGGGCTGCAATAGGCTGTCACTTGCAATAGGAAACTGTTAATAGACTATTGGACTATTGCGTACCAGGTATTGTCCAGGGAGTGATAGATTATAACCTCTTGCATATAAGATGACGCGTGGCGTGTTTCAGCTTTTAGTTGGTGTACGCTCGTAGGCTCGATTTCGGATGACCCGATGAAGACACAGCCTATATGAATTGAGGCAAACGCAGGCCACGGTTAGGTGAGCTTACAAGAAAAGAGCTCCAATATACAGAAGAGAAGATGATGATGATGTTATTGGGCGACCCCAAGCCGATATGTTGATTAGTTGACTTGCTTTGCTCAGCAGATAGAAGCTGATGGTGTGCAAGGTTCAGATGTGGAGATCTGATGTGAAGATTTGAAGATGTGGAGATGTGGAGATGTGTGGAGTGACCACGTGAGGGGCGTGCGCGTGGTGCGCTGCTCGTAGCTCACAGACAAAGGCACCCTTAGCATTCTGTACGAACAGAAAGCAAAAAACAAGCTATGACCCCAACAAGAAGTATAATATCCCAATATGAGATCCTACTGCCGTGTTGTTTAGCAACTCGTATCTCAGGGTATGTAATCATGACCCTACGTAGCCTATCTTGTTACTTCAGCAACAACTCGTATCTTAAATATCTTGCTACCGGTTCCAAGAGAGATGCCGAAGACTGTCATGTCCCTCTCAACGTGTACGGGTACGAACTACACGTGCCAGATATCGGATACGAACAGCCTGTAAACCGCTGTGCGTCATATTGTATCTATAATACTACTGGTGAGACTTCCGCTTGCTGAGTACTGCATCGATAAACGACAACTACCAGACTGAAAACTGTCTGTCGTACTAGCAACTTGCAACGTATACCAGATAACATAAGTGGTATCAAGTAACGACATGATGGCTACTGACAAGTAGCCTCTCTAATACGCGGGGTTCCGTTACAGGCTGGCGTCGGTCGGTATGCCAGTGGTTGGCGTTGTCGCCGATGTTCAATGTTAAACACCATCGGTGGCGCGAGAACACCGCTCGTTTTTCGGGGTGGCCAATATATGACAAGGGTGACGTTTACAGCGTTAGCCTCTGAGACATTTCTCGGGTTGAAGCGTGCGTCTGAGGGATCTGTGGTAGTAGAAAAAAAAAACGATTTCCGTGAATGCAGGATTTCTTCACATGTCATAAGCGTAGGGAAGGAAGCTGGGGTTAAGGAGATATCACGTTTTCCGGAAGGCGTTGTTCCTACCGCTAGAATTTATACACCGGGAATAAGTAGTGTGATTTCTGCTGAAAAAAAGTATTTTTACAGAATAGTTTTTACTCGAAATATCAACGGAGCACGACGGATTCTACGATAACCTCCTCCCTAAACCAGCGATTTTCTTCAACAAACGTTTCATGACTGCTCGACACAAGGAAGGACACTTTTGAAAAAAACGTAGTTATATATTTTCTTGTGTACAAAGGCCTAACGATCGAAGACGTCGGGGTGTCGAGGGACACCGTATTCCAGGAGATACGACCGGGAGCTGGTTTTGAGACCGACGATGTCGTCAAAGAAAAGTTTGGGGGGGGCTACCTTAGAACGACTCGCACACAAAAAAAATGTCCGGAGCGGCTCCTTAACCAACTAGTTGGTCTTTTTTCGTCCACATTGTTTGCATTGGGACTCGAAGCACCGACCCCGTCAAAACAATCATTGCACATCGAACCGTTGCCATGATCAGCAACCTACTGAGCTGTTGTTGTTTGCCGTAGTTCACGAAGCCTCTTAATCGACCAACTTGTGTTTGTCTTGCTCGGCTAGAAAGGGCTTTGCCTCGAAAAAGCAGGGATATACTATCGCGACGTGTTGTGGTTTGTGAACTCTTTGGGGAATCTGTTTTCGTCTTTCATGCGGTGGGACACCAATAACCCACACTCGGAACTATCCGTGGGTGGTAACGATTGTAGCCATAGCTTTTACGAGGATCAAGCCGCGTTTTGAGGGTCTCCGAACACTTTTTTTCCCTACGTTTTACCTAACCTGATCGATCGTGCCTGGCACGCACACTCTATAACTCCTCTTTTCACCTACACCAACTAACAACACTGCCCTTGGAGCGTCATTGTTTTCATCGGCTCATTTGAGCTGAAGCTCACGAGCAACCACATCGGCGGACCCCGACTGGAAGTTGCCTGCCTCCTGTAGACTGTCTGACGTAGCTCAGCAGAGATATCACACGGTTTCCGAGCGCGTGCGCGTGGGTTGGTAGACGGTGTTTCGCCACGACGAAGGGCATCGCCGCCGTGAGCTGTTACGTTTCCGAGCGCGTGCGCGTGGGTTGGTAGACGGTGTTTCGCCATGACGAAGGGCATCGCCGCCGTGAGCTGTCAAGCGTGCAGACAGAAGTCAAATTACGACAACGGTGTCGCAGCCTCCGGCGCGGAGGAATCGCAGGGCGGCGACGGTGCTCGGCGATGGGGTAGGGTTCGCATTGTTTCGCCAAAATATTTTCGATTGGCGGAGCTCCTCGACGAAGGATCTACCCAACGCCTGCCATGGTGGGGGTGAAGGGTCATCCCACGGCCGGGAGATTTCTGGGCTCGTAACATGAGAAGCTCAATGTGTCACCCGAAGCATGACTTGGAAGGCATTATTCGCTCGCGCAACCCGACCAACGTTTCCATGCGCTGGTCCCGAAACAGTTTACTCGTAGACACTTCAAACTAACCGGTATTGTTCTTCACTTGAGGAGTTCAACACTCGACCAGGAGTGTTTTCACCCTAACAAATTGCAACGCTTACCGTGGGACGACTCTGCACCTGCTTTTTTGTGCGGCTCCTCGCGCGAGGAGCTCTATTACTCCACCCAAAACACAAAACGCTGGTAGAAAAGAAGAAAGTGGGAACCGATGATGAACGATCGAATCTAACCGCGCTAGGTACACAACACGGGAAACATTGAAAAACAAGAGGCATTTCCGACCGGCCGCGGGCTACGATAGAGGTAAACATTTTTGTCAGAAATGTTTTCTGAATGACGGCAGGACCCCTCGGGCCAAAATCATCGGAAATAGGCCATTTGTTTTTTGGCACGATTCACGTCGTGTACCTATAGGCCATGGGATTTTTCATCCGCGGTCAAGCAGGTATATTTTTCTCCAGATCAGTTCTTGGGAGAGGTCTTAAGCCCCCAAATAAAGGAAACCTCAGAAAAAAACGTGGTGCACCTCTATCGAAAGCACGCGTCGTGCCGACGACGAGTTTTCGGGTAAGGAGCCGTGACACTCGAAAAAAACAACAACCAAAAAATGCCACCCCTATCGAAGCACGCGTCATTTGTACGTTTTTCAAAATTATTTCGTTGTGTACCTAGGCCATGGGAAAGAGAGCCGGGAGATTGCGGGCGGTGAGGCGAGGGGGTCTTAGAGCAGTGGGGGGGGGTATACTCCGTTTGTGCATGGCCTTAGTCGTATGACCATAGAGCCTCGCATCCCTACTATGCCCGGACGGATCACGTCGGGTTTTCGCCTACAAGGCAGACATTGCTAGCACCAATCGCGAAGCGCCGTGAAGTGTTCGGCGAGTCCCATGAAGGGTTAACTGCATCCTTCCAAAAAGAGGGGGATTCTCGGGTGGTGGCGGATCAACAGGACGTGATGCGTTACTCATAAACCCGATAAGCATGCGCAATGTCTCTCAGCACAGGAACGGAGGTGGGCCGTCGTCGGACTTCACGAAGTTCACAAAGGGTGCTATATAAGAGGAAAGGAACCCGTTGTAGTCTGTTTAGCGGGGGGTGTTGAAGCGGATTTTGTACCATTTGATCTCGGCAGACGAGTCAGTGTTGGTGTTCACGTCAGTCGCGGGAGAGGCTGGCGTGGTTAACGTGGAAATGCGAGGATGAACGCGCGACGCTGCTCTGAACGTCTGCGTGCCGACGTCACGATCGATATGGTTGTTGAGTAGTGAAGAGAGGTAGTCACTGGTGTTCGAAGACCGCAGCCGTGACCGAAGCTCTTCTGAGGAGTCCCATCGGCGGTCGCAGAGCTGTGACGAGTCCAAGAAAAACCTATGCCTGTCGAAGGATGATACATAACTTGTTGCAGTATGCTATAGAGGGAGATGGTGCAGAGGGGATCAGCAGCACAAAGACCAAGTCACGAGAAGCGTCACCGCCCACGGCGCTCTTTGTCAGAGGTGGCTGTTGGGTTAGCGGCGGAATTTCGAGCGGAAATAGCGGCGACAAAGGATAGAGTTAGGACGCGCCAAAAAAACAGTCATCACCGATGTGCAGCCCGTTGCGGCGATCATCTCCCAAGGGGAGTAGAAATATGGCGACCATTGGGATGGCGGATGGCGGAACAAGCCTATCCAAGCCGAGGCCCGTGAAACAAATCTCGGAAAGCGAGACCATATGTCTGGAAATGGCTGGCGGCCACCGCGATCAAGCGTGTTAGGAAACTGAGTCCGGAGCGGTTGACGCCGGTAGTTCACTGTGGAGGGGAGAAACACTATCCGTAGTACTTGCTTGGAGGTGGTGCCTTTGCGGTATTGGCAAGATGTTCGAAAAATTATCTGCGAAGAAAACCCCCTGCAAGCTCTGGCTGTCGGGGTTGTGTTTGTCAGCCTTGACATTGTGGGCCGCAGGTAGCCACGGAGACTTTTGGTGGGTCGATGCTATCAGTTTCAATTCTTAAGGGCGGGGGTGCAGGAGCGCTCGGGGTCAAGGGCGGAACGGCTGGTGAAGATCGTGGGGCAGACAGAAACACCTTTGTGGTCTCGATCAAATACGGTGCAGAATTTGACACGATTGGCGCGGTAGTGCACGCGGAAAGGGCGACGAGAGTTGTCCTCGGTGGTATTCCAGTAGAAGACGGTCAATACTGGGAGTGTGGCGAGGTCATGAAGGAGTTGCCGGACGAATGCTTCCAAAACTAGCACAATGGAATGTTGACATCGTGCTCAAGCAGAGAGTTGAGGAGGCGCCCGTGTACGGGTATGGATATATTCGCTGATAACTATGTGAACAGCCCTAACAGGAAATATGGTCGACAAGGGAGCAATATTGAGCAATATTGTTCGTCGGCGTGGCTATACTGAGTAGATCGCTAGCTTTGTCAGCGTTGTGGTGAACGCCGGCGGGTGAGATGGCATGGCCAAGAAACGAGGCGTCGGTGGTGCGAGTTGGGCTTCGCTGAGGAGAGCACAAGGCTGTGCATTTAACGTGCTGGACGTAGGCTCATTTATTGTTGACGTGCGAGGCGGGGTCGAAGTTGACACCGATGACGTTGTTGATGTTAGATACAAAGTTACGTGTGCGATGCCCTGAATGACCTCGTTGACGGGAGTGCGAGTCACCGGTTTAAAAGGGCCACCTAAGTGGCCGCATGGCATTGTTAACGAGAAAACGGATGCCGTGTGGCGTCTGCCGAGGGAATCGATTGCTCGTATGAACCGCCTGACGTCTCACGGTGCATGAGAAACTTCTTGGCACATTGCACGTGAATCTATCTGCGCGGCCACATTACAGAGATGGCTTGCGGTCGCACATATACTTTGGGTGAGAAATTAGGGCATAGACTCATCATCACTGATAGTCACGCACATACGTGCTTTTTATCGTCATACAGAGAGGGGCTCGGTGTGCGCGGGCAGAGTTCGTGGGGTTCCGTGTTAGCTTCCAAGCCGTGGGTGTGCAGGTTACGCTGGACGTGCGGTGTTCCCTGGGTTGGCACTGACGTTCGACCTCAAGCGACCGAACAACGGTGGAGCCATCCCACGGTAGGGGGTTGCATTTTTTGTACCGCAACGTTTCTGGCAATCTTATTGGATGAGCTACTCGAGTGTGTCTTAGGACTAGGACATAGAAGCTCAAGGTCGGGTTGAGCGAACGAACGCCTTCGATGTCATGTTTCGGGTGATGATGTTGAGCTCCACATGTTACGAGCTCGGGAACGTTCTGCTGCACTCGCACCGTGGGACGGCACGTTGGCAAAAATCGTTTTGGCATCTTCGAACACTGCAATTTAAGACTTGTCGTCGCTGAAAACATTTACGGGCCTTCGTAACGCAAAGCAAATCGATTGCGCCAAGGAATATTTCGTGGAGCTTTAGTGTGTTGCAGTGGAAGGGTTTGTTAAATGGGATGCATTGTGTACACGCTACATCAAAAACATCGAGACGATTTTGCGGTTATCCATCTTGTTATCAAAAAGCGCTTCCTGAAGGGCTTCCTGGCTGTTTCGCTTGACACATTGAGTTAACGATGGTGGCCGCCATCGAGTTGCGTTCGTTTGTAGTAGCGACATGATCTTCGGTAGTGACGCACGCGAGCTTCTTATGCCGTTCGTTGCCCAGGCTGTCCGCGACGCCTTTGATCGTCCTGCTTTACTCAAAAAGTAAACCCATTAAAAAATAGTCGGCGTCTCAACTATTATAAATACGTACGGTGTATTCGCATGTACAGATATAACTGGAACATGCACGTTTCCGATATGATTTTTATCGTCATTAACATCATCATCGTCTTTATCATCATTATCATCATTATCATCATCATCATCATTGTCATCATCATCAGCATTACGGTATCATCATGATCATCATGATCGTCATCATGATCATCATGATCATGATCATCAGCATCGTCATCGTCATCATCATCATCATCATCATCATCATCATCATCATCATCATCATCATCATCATCTTCAACATCATCACAATCGCCATCATAGTCATCATCATCATCGTCGTCATCATCATCACTATCAGTACCATTGTCATCACCACCACCACCACCACCACAATCATCACCCTTACCGTCATGATCGGCATCGTCATCCATCATCCATCCTCACTCATCATTGTTATCCGACATTCTCAGATTGCAATAATTTACCAAACAAAACTAAACCTTCCTTGGACGAAGTTTAACTGCGTTTCTTCGTCGTGCCGCAGTTGGTTATGTGTGATCGAAGTTTAATTTTGGCAGTGATGGAGGGCAATGACAAATACCGCATTCCGATAGTCAACGACCCCCGCACCTGCATCCCATTATCCACTCCGAAACTGGGCGGGAAGAGTTCAGCGGAGGCGTTGCACCCTTCTAGCGGAGAAGTTCTAGCGGAGAAACGTCGACGAGCAGGATGCGTTCCCGCCGGAGTTCTGGCAGCTCTTCTTGCTGACGCACCTCACCGTGTTCGGGGGAAAGTGTCTGCCAGTTTGACTGGGTATGGCACGGGGGAGGCCGATCATCGCAGAGACTATACACAACGGGCAGCCGCAGTTCGGGGAGGAAAATCAAAAGATAGGGAAAATTGGTTTCGCGATACCCGGAGGAGTGGGGTGTGCGGGACTGAGGCCACGACCCTACACGAGACGGCAAATTTGCAAAGGTATCACCTACTGCTCCAACGCCTTCAACACCGTGAAAAGGGCGACAGTCGTGCTTGCAAACATGACCAACTGTGTGCCAGCGCTCACGCAGTTCATGGGCAAGTAATATGCGACAAGACCAGTAGACGAGTTTTTCGGATGGACTCCGGGAAGATCATGACGATAGCTTGCTCCCGCTGTGTCCACCAGGGGGGTCCCATGGAACCGGGAATGTTCTGCCAGGCATTGCGACTGGGGATAGGCCAATTCAGAAAGGGAATCAATGGAGAAGGAGTCGCCTTCGCGTACTTGGGCATTATGCCTTTCGGCCTTAGCGGCGTTGCGGCCAACATGTTCAGAACCATTGCCTTCCATCAACGCGAGCTATTAAGAGACGTAATCGGTATCCGGTATCGCAATCAACCCCGACAGGACCGTGGCATCTGCCACCGAAAGGGCACTTCCCGACGACGGATGATAGTTCGCTCATTGCAAAACATCGACGTCCGCATTCCGCATTGGCGAAGAAGGACAACGGCCATTGGTCTCCATGCCGGTACTCAGGAAAATACTTGCTGGAGCAAGAAGTGGCGGTAGATGAGGATGGAAGCTCGGACCGTCTTGCGCATGCCTCGGTAGTGTGCCGGACAAACAAGCGACGGCCTTCATCGCCATTGAATCACTCAGTCAGAGGAAACGTTACCTCGAAAGAGCTGTGGACACGGGGCTGCCCCTCGAAGTATGCAGTAGGGCAGACAACTCGGCGCAGTGGACGTACGAGAAATCCTTGGGCCACTCGGAGTGGCGCAGGCACAGTCGTTGTTCCCCGAGAGGTGCCCCTGTAGTATGTTGCATTAAGACCTCATCAGCAAGCAAACCCAAGCATGCATTTCAACGGGAAAAGGGAAGGTTAGGATTGCGATCGACGGAAGCGAGGCGTATGCCTGTCTCGGTTGTGGGCAGAATCTGGTTGAGCAGGAACGGGATGCTACATGAAGTTCCGACTTGCCTCACCGGACCGAAAAGAGACGGCGTGAGGAAGGTACTCCCTGAATCCAGCGTCAATGCTCGGAGGTGGCTTGTGGAAGATAAAAGACACATAGGGGGGTCGCCAAAAAGCGACGTCAGGTATCTTCCCAGAACTTTGTTGGAATGGGGTCTTGACACAGAGGGGGACAAGGCCCCCAGGCTCCCGGCGGCCGATACGCTGGCTGCGCACGACACGGTCACCGCAGATTGTACCGACTCGCGACCACGGGCCCAGTGGTACCAGCTCCGAGGACTTCCCCTCCTAGGCTCGGAGTGCGTTTGTTCGCAATGCAATAGTTTATCACATGGGAAAGAGCCATGCTATCGGACACAAAACTTCCCGTCCATCTCTCAAGAGCTCACTTAAGCGCATACAGCTAAAGTGGAACTCCCTAAAAAATTGTATCCAAACCAAATTATCCATGGTAAAATGCCCAATGATTCGACCACAGCGGTACAGCACCCTCCAGAAGTTCATCTCGGGCTACCGTCCACAAGTTGGCACGGCCCGAATAGCTTTGATCAACATAGTTGTCTGCACGTTGGGCAATGGTCAAGTCGACCAAAAGGTGTGCAGTTTCATCACGACCTAAGATCTACCACGTCTACTGACCGTGAACAACTATTGTTCGGCAACCTCGTCATCATCAATGTATCATCAAGCAAACCACGCACCACATGTCGCACCTCCCATTGTGCATGCAACTTACCGAAACCCAGACCACACACGGAATGTGTATTCTAGTATAATAGCCACCCTTAACACGGCGGCATTAACCGCGGACATACCTTATCCACATACAGCCTCGGCGATGAACCGTCACGTCGCTGCGTCAGGCACTATGGGCGCCCTACGCAGAAACTCCAACTCAGAAAACAACTACAAATTGAACATTCAGAAGGAAACAAAAAATCAATTCAGAGTCCGGGAGTCTCCACCCCAAACTCAAACTACAATATGATCACAAACGCAGCCCATACCGCTGTACGAGCGCCCGCTTCCGCTCCGCTTCCAGCCGTAGTGCCTTGAGATATTTTCACAGCACGGCCGGCGCGTTATGGAACACGCGCGACACCTGCTACCACGTGCTCTCCGCCTCCTCCAGTCTTTCCCAGGCCACCTTGACATCGAACTCGTCGCCGCTTGCAGCCCGCTTGATAGCCGAGATGCTCCAGGTGTTTTATTCACCCTGATTTTCCAGTTGTTAGTTGCTGGAAAATCATGAGAAGCTCGCCGGTGATCTCGAGCAGATGATCATCGGCGTAAACCCGCATCCTTGCCACATGGACGTCACGCAGTTTGCACCTAACTAAGTGCTGCACCGCATACACGTGCTCTTTGTCGTTGCTGGCAATATGCCTCGGTCAGGTCCATGTGCTCATGAGTTTTCGGTGCTTGCCCTGCCTGGACACCCGAGCCACCAGAACATGATCGCCTGTCGTAAAATGCGGCAGAGCTCTGCCGCGACTGTGTCGTGCTCGGTGCTGACGACGATCGGCGTCAACGCGTTGCCGTACCCCTGCCACGAGCTCTTCTAGGGTGTCCACGAGAGAAACCACCAGCTGCTGCAACCTGTTTTCAAAAATTGGGCTGAACTAAAAAACCTCGTCGTCCCGCTCCGTGAGAGCAGAAAAGGTCGTTCGCGACTCACGTCTCATCATCACGTGGTAAGGGGTCGTTTGCAGCCTCTTCCGCCACGCCGTGCTCATTGCCCGTTGCAAAACCACAATCCACCCATTGAGCGGCCGCCCGTCATCGTTGAGCATCGCTTTCGCCCCATGGATCGCTTCGCGCATGATGCATTCGACGGTACCGTTGATCCACGCGCTATCGGCCACTGAGAACCGATACTAAAACCCAGTGCATTCGCCAGTTTGCGCACCACGCGGTTGCGGAAATGGCTCGCGCTGTTGCTTACCCATGTGGTTGGCGGCCCAAAGTAGCAAACCAGCGAACAACCTCTCCACGGTGCCATTCGCCGTGCACGCTCTAGACGGTGTCAACCATATGTATCCACCCACGTCCTCTAGAATAACCACCAAATGCTGAATTCCATCCGCAGCGTTAACTCCGGCATCCACCGCGCTCTCCCTCATGTGGAGCAAGTCGAAATGCACAACGGCGTTCGGCTCTCGCCTATGAGGGGTCTCTTCCAGCGTTCGGAGCATTAACGCCCCGCCTTGGTGTCCACACAGTTCAGGCAAATCCGAGTCATATTCTGCATATCACCAACCATCACCTTCCATAGGCAGTTCTACTCAAGCCGAACCATCGTTGCATCGACCCCGTGGTATCCGACTCCCCCCAGGCGGGCACACAACAGCAGTCGCTTCTCCAGGGAGTTGGCCCCGGCCTAAACTCAGATCACGCGGTGGTCATGGTACTCAACCCGGTACAGCCCTTCTGAATCTAGCGAAGCCACCCCCAAAGCAGTATCGAGGGTGAGTCTACCTCCGGCAGCGGCCGCCTGCACGGCGCGCACAACGTCCTTCGTCGGAAAACTTGTCGCTTCCAGCGAACAGCACCTTTGTGTACTTGACACTCGGGTGCATGCACACGGTACCTCCCAGCCGCGTCACCCACTGCGACAGCAGGTCCCCCCAGCAGTTTCTGTGACCCAACAACGCCCGACGGAATACGTCAAGGTGTGTGCGATAAACGATATCGTGCAGCATCTCAGCACATCCCAGCGTTAAGCTATGGTCAACAGCGTAATCGGCCGCCGTCTCCAACGCTTCCACACGATCCAGCATCTCCACCACGGAATCCTGGAACATCGTGGGTCGTTGAGGCAGCATCGTCAGCATGACATCATCGTCCGCGTCGCCTGGCGCGTCGTCGCTCGGCCCGAACGCCGTGACAGCCATCGCCGCCCGCAGCACGGCACCAGCGTTGGTCTCGTTTACAGAACGAGCTGTAGTCTCCATCCTAGCGCTATCTTGGTGCCCTGGCTTCAGTACAAATGCCTTGAGATGCGCCATGACGTCGATGCCGAGTTTCTCTCCCAAAGTCTTCTGCCCGATGAGAACCACATCGCCTCCTCCAGGGAGCACGATGAACGGCATGGTAAACCGGACTGGTCCCCATGGAGTTTCTATCGTTACGTAGAACGGACACGATTGAGTCTCAACATCACATTCCCGGCCCAACGACGTTACCACACGCGTGTGCCCAACAAATGCTGCGTTAACGCGGTTTGCGTCAACCCCGGCTGTCCCCGCAGGGCCTCTACCAGAATCTCAACGCTGCTGTGATCTCTGAACCAGAATCCACGAGCACGTTGACCTCAGCAGCTGCGGAAGCACTGGGAACCGCAAGAAGCCCCGTGACATTCTGCGTCAGCGCCTCCAATTGCGATTCGGCATCCACTGTATCCATGCTCGTAACACCACATCCGCCAAGCTGCAAGACCGAGACACGGGCGTACGAAATAGTGGTGGAATCTCAACGCCACTGCTGTGACGCGGGTGCCGGAAGTTTCACCGGAACAGAATGAAGGACTGGTGCTGCATTCTGCGGCCCAGCGCTCTTTGCGCCGTCTCGGGAAACCCAGCATAAACGGGCGCCACCTTCTCCCGGGGCGTGGTCATCATCATCCTGCGTAGACGCTTCAGGCGCAGCAGGTTCGGTTTCCGTAACCACCGCTTTTGAGGCGCGGTCTTGTACCGACTATTTATGTCGAAGGGTGGCAGACGCGGAGGCCATCCCGATGATCTTACTCCGGGTATGCGGAGCGGGACCACTTGTGGACAGCTGCTGCTGCTGCTGCTTGGGGGTCTGGCTGTGGCTCTGACCATGAACGTTTTCCCCACTTTACCCTGCTGGCTTCGGGGGCAGTCTCAATGCTTGTGACCTTGCTTGCCACACACCAAATACTCTTTGGTGTCGTACCGACGGTTCCACCCTACTTTCACACTGGCGGTCTTGGCACTTTCGCGTGAGTCATACTCGTCAGCAGAACTCCTCTGCGGCTTTGTTCCCGCAGCAGCCACCGACCTATTGCCACGCCGCTTTGCTGTTTGTCGGCGTGCAGCATCGTTGGCCTTAATTGTAGCTTAGTACCGTTGACGCTTGGCAATTGTATTGAGCAGTGCGTCAGGATCATGCACTGTGAGATCGAATGGCATCTCCCTTTCCCCCTTGCGGTGAACTCGAGTCGCTCGATTCCTGCTGTTGTTGCCTCAATCAGCACCTTGCCATGGTTCAGCGTGTTCTGCCGTCCGTCGGGCCCCACCACCTCCGTGAGCGCGCTGTCAGCAAGGTATTTCCACAGGGCACGCTTTTGAATGAACACCCTGCTGTCTACCGGAACGCTCACATCCATCTACCTTCAGCAAACGGAATAACTGGCGGCAAAATCCTCATCTCTTGCATTGTCTCCTTCTCACGTCAACGCCAGCAATTTTTCGAACCCTTGCATTATCTCCTTTTCGGAGAAATCAACCCAGGGCCTGCCATCGTAGAACTCATCGGCCACCATCATTTCTACCAGCTCTTGCTTCCTCGCGAGAACTCGGTCTCCTCTATATTAGTTTGGGATACGCGTTTGCTGTTCGTACTCCAAGTAGGCAACAAGGAATTCGCGCACATTTTCGAAGGTATCAATACAACTACCCAATTAAAGCGGTCTGTGTCCCCCGACCGTCACCTTGATCTCCGACTTCAGCCGGTCACCGGCTCGACCTCCACATCTCTGGTTCCCAACTTGCAGGACGGATTCCGCCAGCACCCTGCGCTCGCGCTCCTCGTCTTCTGCTGTAGGATCGCCCAATGCCTTTGGTTAGTATCCCGTACGAACAACAAGAAAATCACTGTTTTTTTCCGGCCCCCGAAGAGCAAATAGGCCACATTTAAGCAGTAAGCAGAACTTACCCAATCCAATTGAATGGTACCGGCTCGCAACCGCGGGCCCGGTGGTATCAGCTCCGAGGACTTTCCCTCCTAGGCTCGGATTGCGTTTGCCCACAATGCAATAGTTCGTTCGTTATCACATGGGGAACTACCATGTCATCGACCATAGACGTTCCTGTCTATCTCTCAAGAGTCCACTAGAACGCAAACATCGAAAGCGGAACTCCCTGAAAATTTTACCATTCTATGCACGGCATAAAGCCCAACGATACGACCACAGCGGTACAGGACCCACAAAGTTCCAACAGAAGTTGGGCAAGCTAGTCAGCCAGGACCACCAGGCCGAGCCCACAACTTATCTGGATTAGCTGCGGGGGCGATACGCCCGTTAGAGATGCCCACCGGAACCCGGCGACCCTCTGAGCGGGAGGGATACCAAGGTACTCGCCAACGCTCACTGCAGAGGTCTGTACAAAAAGGCAGGGCCCACCTCACATCTTCGTGCGTGGCCAAAAAGCGTCCGCTCCACCTCGTGCCGGTGGCAGAGTAAATGGGTTTTAAAGGCGCTTCATGGGCGTTGATGAACACGTGGCGCGGTGAAATGCCCCTGTTGCGATGCAGTCGACCGCGACACGCGACACGCCCGCATCTGTCCCAGATCAGGAGAGTAGATTCATCATCGGCAGCCGCTTCTCCACGCGATCTCCTGCACGCTCAAGCTACTTAGAGTTCCTCACCTAGTTGAACTCGAGGAATCCGTCGCGGTGGACAATAACTTGAAGGTGGGTATCGTCATCGTTTGAGGAGATCCTGGGAGCATTCCGAGCTGGGAAAACTGGCCAGGTCTATCGTGCTAGACGTCACCTACGCAGACCCGCACACGCAGGTATATCCGAGGAGAGAGCGCTGACTGCAATGGATCCGCCGCCCCTGCCTCTGAGGCACGCCAGTGCCAATACTACCCGTGTGCGGGACATGTTATGTGCCCTTCAACGAACGGAGCCAAAAACGTACCACTACGCTCGCCTGGGACATGCATCCTTCCACTCACGGAGCCACAAACTTGCCACGTTGGCGGTGGAAATATTCGGGCGCCTAAGGAGAGAGGGTAGGAATTCCGTTGACAAGCGGGCAGCAAGCGTCGTGGTGGGAAAGGATGAGGGATCAACGGCGGGGAGAAATGTGCGGTGAGGAGAAATGTGCGGTGAAGGAACGCCTGCTGCAAATAGTTTTGGTGACCACATAGGTCACCATTTCACGAAGGTTGTCACGCTTCAAACTCCAGTTTAGGGATCGTCAGGAAATAAGACGGAGACGGGGAGGGAGGGTTCGCTTGGATGTGGCTTAGCATGAAAGAGTAGAACGTAGTTGGGCAAGCAAATGGAAGGAGGGGTGGAACAAGGGCAAGAGGTGGAGTAGCTAGATCGAACTAGATACAGCGTGGAGGTAGACTTCGTGCATAGATATCATTTTTTTGGTTCTTCTCGGTTTTCTTATTCTTCCTGGGAATGATTATGAGCGACCGACGTCGAAGATCATGCTGAATGTTGTCGGATAAAAAAAACGTAGAAATACGAAGTGGATCGATTATTGGCTAGAGGCAGGTAGAGAAATTCAATGGGAATCCAATCAGAAGACGTCACCTTGTTTTTTTGTTTTTGAGATTTGTCGTTCCTACTAGCCAATAGGGATCGAGACTTGAGCTGGACGTTGTCGGGCATCTACACGAGTAATCATAACGTTTGTTTGTTTGTTTACATACATCAATAATTGCTGTATTATGTAGTAAAACACGCACGATGTGCATGACGGGTTATGGTCGAACAGCAGCTGCAAGGGAGTTGGGGGGGCACGGCGCGGTTGGTGTAGTCGTACGTTTGGTCTCGCATGCCGCTCCCATCTATTCGTTCTGAATAGTGACGCGGTTAGCGAGACCTACGAAACTCTGCCTGAACATGCTGTATCCCCGCTCTGCCCTATTTGCCCAATGCTACCATGGCCCCTAAGATGGTAGGCTATCGTGCTGCACCCATCCTTCCCCTCACACCGACAGATACGCTGCTCTCAATGTAGCTAGCACTTCTTGTGGAAACCCCCCACCATATGCATAAATGACAGGAGGAATTCCCGACGCCAGGCGGTAATCCCTCCGGAGCTTGCTGGCCATCGGAGGCTGCAGCGCGATACCGAGGCGTAGGCGCTCCTTTTTATGCTAACCAAAGTTGTCATGTCTTGCAAAAACAAACGGTATGGCCACAATCATCGACGCATCCGTCGGTCGCTCGGTGGGTGTCCAATGCGCAGTTGGTTATATAGAACTACCCACTGAGCTACAACGTAGTTCTATATAACGAACAAAATACATGTTTGGGAGTCCGCCAATTGACTCTCTCACCGATGTCGTAACAGGGATCTCCGCGTAGTTCTATATAACCAACAAACGATAATTCGTGGGTTCGAGTCCCACCGACGTCGTATTTGTGACTACGTAGCTCAGTGGGTAGTTTTATATAACTAACAGTGACTGCGTGGGCCAGTGGGTAGTTCTATATAAACAAAAAAATATGTGTCGTGGGTTCGAGTCCCACCGACTTCATATTTCCGCTTTTTTCTGGGACGAGCAAAAATGAAATAACGTATTTGCGAGCGTGCGCGCTGAAGACGTGGGTGGTTATAACAGTTTGCTCTTGGAGTACTACGGTAGTGCGTGGCGAGGGGAGAGAGACACGGAGATCCCTGTTACGAAGTCGGTGAGAGTCAATTGGCGGACTTCCAAACATATTTTTGTTGGTTATATAGTACTACCCACTGGCCCACGCAGTCACGCGACTACGTGGTTGAGTGGGTAGTTCTACTACGTGGTTCAGTGGGTAGTCTAGTTCTATATAACCAACACCTCATAGCCACCCCTCCCCCCCTCGTTTCATGGGTAAGCCCACGCCACATGCCCGTGCGCACGCCACGTCGTCAAAATAGCTCCTCAACAGTGTAACTACCCATAAGTTGATTTTGCAATCCCATTCGTCGTGCAACAAAATGTATGATGCGCGATATTCCTGGGCAGCGTTTCGTTCGCCGAGCTGATAAATTCGTTTTTTTGGGTGGGGCATGGAGTTTCTCATGGGTGTAACCTGAGAAAAACATCCTGGTTATTCGGTCTATGTCAGGTACCCCCCCCCCCCCCCCCCCCTGCATGAATCGTGATAGAAATTATAACCAAACGCGACACGGTACAGATCGCACGTGGTGTGCGTTCCAAAGTATAACTTGCCCAAGTTCTAGCGCTCACCCTTACCCCAACCCTAACTGCCCACGGAACTTCCTACGGGACGCTTCTAAGCCCATGTCAAAGCCGGTGGGGCGTTCCGTGGGACGGTTGAAAGCCCATGGGAGTGCCCGTGGGGCAGCCCATGGCACGTGCGCATGATACTCGACTGCCCATTAGACTGCCCCTGGTACTGCCTACAGGACGGGACGCTTGGAAACCCATGGCACACCTCATAGTACATCCCATCGTTGAGTCCACGGGACAGTCGATGGCACTTGTACATTCCGCGCGACCGCCCATGGGCTATTCCATAAAAAAACTCCATGTTTACATCTCATGGAACAGCCCATGGTATAGCCCATGGACCTGTCCATAAGACGTTTGGATTCCCATGGCGCAGCCCATGGGGGGGCCCATGCGACGTGCACACCCCGTCGGGAAACCCATGGGACTGCCCAAGGGAAGTTTGTAATCAATGACACCGTCCATGGGACTGCCCATGGGACAGCCCATTGGACTGCTCACGGGGCTCAAGGCGTCCCATGGCGTATCGCATGGAAAAATTTGCACGTCGTCGCCTGTTCGACGGGGTTGGATATGGTACTGGCCATAAGACATGTATACCCTATGGGACTGCCCATAGGACTGCCCATGAAACGGCCCGTGGGACCGCACATAGCACTGTCTATGGAACGTTTGGAAGCCAATTGTGTAGCCCATGAGCCATCCTATGGTACGGGCATACCGCGGGACAGCCCATGAAACTTCACGGGCACTGCCTGTGGGGTGTTTGGAAGCCCATGGTGCAGCCTATGGGACGTCTCATGGGACGTTAGGTGGTCCATGACACAGTCCATGGCATAGCCCATAGAACAATCTATGGGACTTGTACATCCCATGATACAGTCTATTTGGCGCCCCCCCGGCACTGTCTCGGGACGTTTGGAAACTCATGGCGCAGCCTATGATAAAGCCTATGGGACAAACCATGGCAGGTGTACATCTCATGGGACTACCAATGGGTATACGACAAATCACCCCATGGCATGTATGTATGTATTCATCCCATGCGGCTGCCTACAAGCACTTAAGGTTAATGTCGAGACGAGAGGGGGAAACAGGATAAGCGAAAAATTTGTTAGGGATGAGAATGGTACACTGTTACGGGACAAAGTGCGCATTCGTGAACGATGGGGACGGGGTCCTTCTACAAAGTTTACTCCTTAATACAAATCGCTGACGCTCGATCCCACCATCATCGAGCTACTCCCCTAACGACCGCTCGCACTATCGCTTAGAGATGAACCCACTATCGACGAGATGACGTCGGTAATCTGGAGCATTAACAATTGGAAGGCGGCAGGGCCAGACTCTCTCTGCCGGCCGAATCGCTGAAGCTCATCAACCCCGAATTCACTCGTTCCTTTCACTACATCCTTGATAATGTTTGAAAAACGGGTGATGGCCTCCAGCAATGGAAATATGATACCATCAAGGTCCTGCTCGAAAAGGAGGATCGTTTTGATTGCAGCAATTACAAGAAAATTTACTCGTTGCCCATGCAGGCAAGGTATGATATACTGTTGAAAATCGTCGCGTTCCGCCTTGAGCAGCTGCTGCGAACAATGGGGAATCCTCCCCGGGGAACAGTGTGGCTTCCGTCCTGCGCGATCAACAGTGGATGTGCTGTTCGTCGTGCTCCGACTGAAACAACCCGGACGAGAGAGGAAAATTCCCTTGGCCATGTGCTTCATCGACCGGCAGAAAGCGTATGAATCTGTCGACCGAGAGCTACTGCTGTGGGAAGTGCTCACACGCTCAGGTCAGGCGTGCCAGCCAAAATGTTTGGAGATATCCGCCAGTTTCACAACGGCATGCGGGCTCGCGTGCGTACGGACAACGGTGAGCACTCAGAATGGTTTGACGTCGAGCAGGATCTTCGGCAGGGTTGCGTGCTATCGCCGCTGTTGTTCAACATGTCTTCGCCGCTTCGTCACGCGTTGTTCTCGTTCGCTTCACGTCACGCGTTGTTCTCGTTCGCTTCAGCAAGAACGAAGGCATCGTGCCGAACAACCCAGCCCACTCTGATGACAATGGGGCTGGCAGAGTCGAGGAACCGTTGGCATGCGTGCGGACGGCCGTGTGAGGCATGCTTTACGCCGACGACGCAGATATTGTCTCGAAATCGGCAGAGGGGCGTGCAAAACAGATGGCAGTCATTTTGACCGTATCCGAGGACCAACGCCCGAATGGGTCGGGTGGACCGTAATTGAACCAAGTCCGGCAGAAGGCGGTTTTCTCATGGCCGGGGATTTTGTTAGTGGGTGAGCTTGCGCAAGTCCCACACCACACGGAATGGCGCAGTTCCGGGTGGCTATCTCCACCGCACCTGATCCCCAGGGTTAGGTCGGGTCGACATACTCACGCATCCGTATACAAGGGCAGCTTCCGCTGATTGTGGAGTAGTGACGGAGACCGCCGGTAGGGACAGCTCGCGTTATCGCTAACACGGAAACTGAAGGACACGCCAGCTAGCGCTGAATTGCGAATGCTAAATGGTTTAAATTGACACACGACATGTATGACAATACGTGGAAGTGTCGTGAGCTTAAGGTTTATTTTCCTCCATCCGCCGGAGGGTAAATAAAATAGTGTGACCGTCTTCGAAGCAGCAGGCCTCACGGTTTTGCACCCAAAGGCGGAGATCATGCTGCTGCAGACACAAGACCTTGCATCCCGGACTCCACCGTTCGTCATCGAAGCAACAGGACAGAGGTATAAACGTACAATGCAGTTTCTATTCCTCGACGGCGTAATCTACGAAGCGTTGACCTCATGGTTGTGATATCAAGCCACGAACCCGACTTATGAGGGCATGCTACGAGCGGTTCGGTCCAGAGCTATTCGATATCGAGACCGCCCAGATCAGCCTGAACGTCTGCCTACTGAAGGTCGAGGTGATTGAGACCCTGCTGTACGGGTTTTTGACGTGAACCCTCAACGCGACTCACTATAACGAGCTCCGGCAGGTGCATCTCGACGTCCTCTGGCGAATCTTTTTTGCTTCCAGAGTCGGGCGGACCACGCCCCCAACCTCTCGTACGCCACGGCCCTCAAGAAGACGAAATACGAGAGCATCGAAACGCCCGTCCGGAAATGGCGGCTCTTCTTCGCTGAGTAATGGATATTGGTACGGGAAAACGAGGGGCGATCACCCTGTCGGGTGATGTTTGTGCAGATAATCGGTGGAAACCAAACGGAACCAGGTGGGCCAACAAGCAACTGGCTCAAAACCCTGAGAGACGACAGCGCCGATGTTTTTCTTAGGGTTAAGAACACTGCTGCTCGGTCTGTCCTCGACTATTTACTGTGTATCTTTAGTAGAACACCCAGTGTTCATCCCGATTCTTTATCCTAGAGAGATACAATTTATGTGGCCACATACTGCTGTGAAACAGAGAAACCCAAAACAAAAAAACAGAGGGAAGAAAATGAAATATCAGCGTACCTTGTGCGAATGACACAGCAGAAAACAGCCCAACAAAGAAATTACATAGGCGCAGCACTGCAGTAGCAGCAGAACAAAAGCAAAACGAAAAGCACAGCAAACATCCAGAAGGACTGCTGGAATGGGTTATAAACAAACAAGCGGATTAGATAGATGCAGAAAGATGCAATGAGATAAGACGAAACAAAAATGCCCCCCTTCTCTCTCGTGGATGTCAGTTCTCTCAAGTGCCGCGCGTAGGCTTTGGACGAGTGTGGTGCATCACACTAAGGGCGAAGAAAGAGAGAAAGGAGACGCAAAAAAGAAATAGCGAAAGAACGAAATAATGGAAGAAAGAAAGGGAGAAATAAGGCCAGGAAAAAACAAACTACTCGCAGCAGTCGCACAACAGAGAGAGGGGAAGCACGAGCTGCTATTTGTAGCAGCACATATATATGCATTTTCCCAGCTCTCTGATATCTAGACGAGCCTGCAAGCTAGCCACTTGGTCCGCGCCACCCGTATTGCCGTCGACAGCGGCCTCCAATTTCAGTGCTGTCGCTGTCGCCCCCCCCAAGGAAAAATGAAGGCCAAAGATCGAGAAAAGCAGACCGAACAACAGCAAAATAAAAACCAAACTCTCTCCAAATCGAGTTCGAATTCTCGGGCTGAAAATTGATAGCACAGGTAGGTTCCACACAACATGTTATTATTAGTCACGTCATTGATGCCTTGCGATACGCCAGTTCTTCTCTGATTTCTTTCACCCACAACGGTATCAGCACGGCTCCCCTCCTCCACTCCCCTCTCTTTCCCCCCCTGCCTTCTCCTTCTCGCGCTTCTTGGTGTCCTCGTTTGCATGCTGTAACCAGCTTCTTTTAGTTCGGCCCTGTGCCACCTCGCCATGAAACCACCCACCGCTTGACGATCCCCCGGTACTATTTGCCAGCCTTCTTAGCCGCCGTGGGCCATATAGCACCGTATCTACCCCGAACAACAAAGGGGAGGTTTCCGTCGATACCTCTTTGGTTCCAAACACCGCCATGTCGTCTACCAGGCATCGGGCCATCGTTCCGAACACCACCCGCCAGGTTAGTCGCCAAAGTTTCACCCGCTGTACGGTCCCCGTAAAAAGGAGGCGACGTTTGCGGCTGGTTGTCTCAACGCTCCCGCATTGTGCTCACTTGAGGGCCTTGGCATACGCCTTGTGGTGATCGGTGCGGTATCGGCGATGTAAGCCAATGACCGGAAGGAGGAGGTTGCGGTGAGCGCCGTGGAGCACAACGAAGTGCTCCACGCCGAGAGTCCACACCACGCACCCACACAGCAGCGTCTCCATCACCTCGGACTTTAGCATGCGCACCTTCAGCGTGAACGAAGCGGTCTCCATATTGTACAACTCCAGCTTGAACCGATCGAAGCATGCCCACGAGAGTCGGACCCGTTGTTTGATCTCTGGTAAAATGTCGGCGGTGTCGTTGATGAAAAAAGACCGCCCAGGTACAAAAACTGCACGGTCTGTTTATTTTACCTCTGGCCTGCTGCTTCGATGACGAGCGGCGAGGGAAGGGGTGTCTGGTTCGGGGCCGCAGCAGCATGGTTTGGGCCTTTTTGGAAGACGTTCACAATGACTGCATCATCTTTGCAAGGCCTTCTGATGACTTTAGGCCACGCCTGCGTCGTCGGCGTAGACCCTACCCCAAATAAATGGCGCTTCGTACACGATCGGATGGCTCAACGTTTCCCCCCCCACCCCGTCGTTGTATCATTCTGCATCGTCAAAATCACTTTTGGGTATATTCGCAATGTGTATCTCTCTCTCGAAGGTTGTGACAACAAGGAGAGCTCGTCTCTCTATGAGGCACCACCACCGACGCTTGCTGTGCTGAATGTAGACGGGTGGAAAATAGTGAAGGACTCACACTCACTTGGTAGTTGTGCTGGATGTCAAAAAGGGCGGAAAGGTCAGTTTACTGTGAATACACACTGTCACTGAATGACATGGGCGTTCAGACTGAAGCCTACATCGTACGATTCCGCCCGGCGTGGCACACAACACGAAGCGTTCGACAGAAAAAGCAATTTTCGCGCGTACACTGCTACTACCAAGAAGCAGACATCAATCGCTGGTGGTCGCTGTGGCATCACACGGTAGAATGCAGTGCCACGATACAGACCACATGTTTCGGGTGTACACAACAGAATATGCAAACACTTTGTACGAGGAATGAATGGATGTGTTCTGTGTCCATACTACTGTCGGGAGGGTCGGAGTAGGGCAACGGCCACAAAAAAACTCGCCACATCAGCCGCTCGAACGAACACGAGTAGCACACCTCGCAATGGACAAATCGCTATGCCGGGGCGCAGGCTGGCTGGGCTCGATCACGGAGAGAAGAGTATCGACACCCGTGTCGCCATCAGAACGGGAGAGGAGGAGAAGATGTAGACATTATAACTGATATACGAGTATATATATTAAAGAACACCATGAACTCACAAAGAAGACTTTGACTGACGAAGGGGGCTTGCCCCACTATATCACAATTTGGTATACTTGTATTAGACCCCCGAGTGGCGTTTGCACACCATTTTTTTTGTGCCCTTTCGGGAAACGATGAGTTGTTGCACTGCAGCTCCGGAAGATGCTACCGTCAAACACACCAATACCATATAGAAAGTCAAACTTGTCCTCAAGCGTAAGCCGACACCCCCCCTGCTTGTGTGCACAGCAGTGATGATGGCGTTCATCCAAAGCGCACCGTGCAAAACATGCTTATTGAACCAAAGTATATGCCTCAAATATTCAATGTCGAGTTCTAAACAATCCTGCGTCGTACTATTAATAAAAAAAACTCGGGCAGGTCAGATTCCTATTTCGGGAACTAGTCTACATATTTTGGGACTGATAGATACCTGATCTGCATTGATCTGCGGGATCTAGATCACGTTTGCTGCTTGAGATTGGTACGATGTAGCTCTTTTTATACACACTTTTACTGGCCTGACGAGGAGAATCTGCATGATACGCTAGCTCTTCCGCACATGTTTCTCTACTGAGATCTGTATGATCTAGACCTTTCAACAGACTGTTCGGGTGGGAGTTTTGTACTCTGCATGATGTGTACATGTCTGCCGAGTTGGATCTGTAGGACCTGCCACAGATCCACACCTTATGTTCCTGAATTCGGATAGGTATGATCTATATCTCGAATAAATGTTTCGCCTCAGGTGGGATCCGCATGACCTAGATATTTCACACTGTTTCGTCAGGTGGGATCTGCATGATGACCTGCACGACAAGCACATACTATATTATGTTTCGCCAAGTGGGACCTGTGTGATCTGCGCGATATGCACATGTTTGCCAGGTGGGATCTGTAACATCCGCATGATCTGCACACGATTCGCCAAGTGGGATCTGTATGATCTGCATGTTACACGCAAAACTGTAATGGAGTGTGCTCTGTGTAGATAGATGTAAAAAGCTATGGATAAGACGTGACACGATGTCTGTTTGCATGATGTGTCATGTCACGAGTTCTCATAGATTTCCCGTATATAATCGATGCTTTCCCAGCAGTGAAGGCGTTGCAAACCGGATCAGAGCGTGCGTTTTCCATAGCGTGCCGTATCTGGTCTTGCGTGACGTTTTGAACAACGAACGAAGAATGGAGGATCCCTGAGTTGCCTGAGCCAGGTTCTTGGAGGTAGGCGACCTACCTTTCACCGATGCTGTGTGCCCCCACGCAACAACAACTCCACAATTGGCGTCGTCGGCAGCACATACTCGCGCTCAGTTGCCTAGCCCTTCGCGTTTTCTTAGCCCGACTGCTGTTTTGTTGGTATATCGCAAGTGTACAGACTCAATCTCGAGCTTTCATCGTTGTGAGCTCCATTGCAGAGTTTTACGTCTTGCACGGGGCGCGTCTTAGCATATTTGGGAGGGTGGGGAATCTATAGCCTCTCCTTTTTGTCTGTTCGAACAGCTGCATCTTCGACCCCGTTTCCAACTTGTGGATGCTTTGGTGAAATCCTTTATTGTCGTATCATATTATTAGTATACACCTGCGATCTGCATATATCTGCGTCTGTTCAAGGTGGGCTAATGTTTTGTAGTGCTATACGTAGATTTGTAATATACAATAATAGGTAAGAAATGACGCGGTGTCAGCTCTCTTCGATGAATTGCATGATGTGTCATGTAAAGTGTCGTGGCTCTCTCTTATTATTTGGTTCCCACATATTAAGCGAAAAAGAAAAAAATGCACTTCATCGCTGTAAGATCGATCGAAAATGATTTTGATCGAACATACCAACTATTAATAGTCGATGCTTTCACAGTGAAAGCATTGCACCCCTGATCGATGAGTGTGATTTCCATACTTAGCGTGCGATATCTGGTCTTCATCATGGGTGATGTTTTGGAACAACGAACGAAGAACGGAGGATATCTCAGCCGCCATGAATCAAGGAGGTAGGCGACCTTCCCAGGCCTTCCCAGCACCGACACCCTGTCTGTGTCCCCACGCAATGCCTTGTTCACACAACATAATAATATCCATAACGGCCGAAAAGGACCCAGCTAGATGATGATCTACACAGTAGGTCATCACATGCTCTGTCCGAGGTTGCCAGATTGAAAGAAAAATGTCGTTGTGAAGCACATTATTGGAAACTACAGCTGGGTGTGAGGTGCACGTGCTGACAAAGTCGCGTGTACCAGATTCCCACCACATGCACATACACCATTTCCAGCGTCGTTGGAGCTCTTCGTGCTGCAGAGACGCTCCAGCCAATCCTCTGAGTAGTGAACGGCGCCGCTGTGCACGCTTCCTGGGCATCAACGGTCATTCACTCGACCGTGTGTTCATGTGCCCTTTCGCTCCCGCTCAGCTACAAGCAGAAACGCTGGGTGGTCTGATTGTAATGAGGAGCATAATTCGGAACGAAGCGACGATCTCCCTATCTAACGGGCGAGCTGTGGGCAGGTGCGAGTGAGAAAATTCCAAGAACGTGTGCCCACAGCGTGGATTTTTTCAAATTAAATACTCTTTATGTACTACGTCTCTTGTATGTACGTGTGCACTTTGTGGTGTGTGCTAGTAGACGTTTGACCCTCGCCCACCACCAACGACGATCCGATTTCGGCCGCGAGGGGGGGACTGTGAAGGCCCCTATTTATGCCATCCATCCACCTCTGCCGGCGTCCAAAACCGTTTTGAGTCCGTGTGAAGCTTGCTCGTGGTGCATGTCTTCTAATTGCACCGGGGAAAGTTCAAGCCAGGACACTGATATAAGCTCATTGCACGCACTACTATATACTTCGAAGTAATAAAAAATTAAAATACACTCCAGCTGTGAGATCGAAGATTTCGTCGAAACTCATCTTTGCAAGCTGTGTGTGATACTCCGATCGCGCGTATTACGAGTTGTGTGGCCTCATCAAGGATATAGGTCGGCGACTCTCCTTACAACTACAGTGTAGCTATCAGGGTCAACAGGGTGATGTTAGTCAGTCTGTGCGCGGAAATTATAAAACCCGTTTCTGAGGGGGACAAAATCTGACAGCTGTGGAGGGAAATGTATCCGTTTATCAAGTGAATCCTGTAAGTCGAATCTAATCCGGTGAGGGGGGGGCGGAGTTTTGAAGGACGTGGGGGCCTGGTTTTGATCAAAAGCGAGCGGGGTTGGAGGGGGGGGGAAGGGGGGGGGGGGGGGGCGGACGGGCGGGCAATTTGTGCGTGGAAGCTATAAATCCTTATAAGGGAATAAATCTGACGGTTTTGGGAAAAATAAAATAAAATAAAAATGCACCAGTTTATCATTGGGGGGGGGGGGTGGGGCGGGGGTGGGGCGTGTGAGGCAGCTCAATCTGTGCGTGGAAACTACACATTATTTTGAGGGGATAAATGTGACGGTTTTGGAAATAATGCATCAGTTTATCATGTATATCCTGGGGTAAGTCGTACAATCAGTGAGTAGAGAGAGGGCGAAGTGTTCGAGGTGGTGGGGTGGGATGGGGTGGGGGGGTTGGGGAGGTGGGGGGGTGGGGGCGGGGGGGGGGGGGGGGGAGGAGGGGGCGGGGGGTGGGGGGGGGAAAAGGAAGGGTTTTAGGTGAGGGGTTTGTTATACGGGTGGTGCTAGATCTAGACAATGGTGCGGGTGGTGGGGAAGAAGGGGGCGTTCGGGGCGGGGGGGGGGGGGGGGGAGCAGCGGCATGGATGGCTCTAGAAAGATAATGAGGTGATATCCAGTGCGTGAAGTGTTTATTAATCTGGCGGGTTTCGATATTAGGTGGGTTGTTCGAGCATGGGAGAGCGAGAAGGGAGGGGGGGGGGGGGGGGGGGGGGGTTAGGAGGTTTAGGTCACAAATAATATTCAAATACACTCCGGCTGTGAGATCAAAGATATGTAGGGGCTTGTTATACGCGCGGTGCTAGGTCTAGGCGATATGTACCATTATTATATAATGTACGTAGAGGTCACCTGGTTGCTACACATTTTGGTATTCATTTTTCCAAACCTGGTTCTGTTGTTGTTGTTGTTGTCGTTGTTGTTGTTGTTTGTGCACAGTAGCGCACCAGAGAGTGATCATGAGTGGTGATCATTGATGATAGCTGACCTTAATTGCGGTGATTTGCCGTTGAGGATCCGATGAGCGAGTTTAATGTATACCAGAGGGTCATGGATATTGTGGTGGAGGGGTTTCCATTCGTTCTTATGGATGTTGAATAGGATTCAGGGGATGCGAGATTATCCCTTCTCGGGTTGAATATACACAGCTTATCTCTATCTATCCTCTGTTAGTACCTGACTGAATTGTGTAGCCCAGTCCCACTTAGGCCAAGAGGGGACAATTTCTGGTCAATAGACCCCGCCTGACCCAGGCGTGTCTAGAGTTATCGATAACTCAGGTGAACACACCGAAGTTATAAATCAAGGATTTTCATTCGTTTTTGCGGGCATTGCGGACAGTAGCGCACCAGAGAGTGGTCATGAGTGGTGATGATAAGTGATGATAGCTGACCTCAATTGCGGTGATTTACCGTTGAGGACCCGATGAGCGAGTGTAATGGATCGTATGGCGCAGGGGCTTCCATTCGTTCTTATTATGGATGTTGAATGGGGATCCGGGGAAACGAGATGATCACTTCTCGTGGTTTGCGTATATATGAACAACTTATCTATCTCTATTAGCACCTGAACGGTGTAGACCAGCCCCCCTTGGGCCAAGGGGAGAAAATCTCTGGTCAATAGACCCTTCGCCTGACCCAGGCGTGTCTAGTTGTTGTTGTGGTGGTTGATGTTGTGTTCACGTTACTAATTACTTGGTGGGAGCATACAGTGGGCGCCCGCATTTAAGGAACATCCTGTTAAGAAAGCGAGTCATACTTGCATTACACCAAGAGCAGAAGAGAAATCACTTCGGAACAGTAGTGATCGACGTCCACAGCATGTTCCATAATGACTCGACAGCATTAGCAGCCCGAGCATCAGGCCTGGGCTGGACCTCCCCTGGCCTGCCGCATACACAGGGAGTACACAGGAACTTGCGTACGAACCCGGTAGACCCAAGAAGCCCACTCCAAACGTTAACTCACACTATAACAAGTATTGATTGTTTAATGCATTCCGTATAACACGGAAGAAAACACCCCCCCCTTAGATAACCCCCCCCTACATGAGCACACCCGGTGATATATTCTTGTCTCGTTTTTCAACCATCACTTTATCACCGGGGGTACGTTGCATACCACACCCCCTACGGGGAACGCCTAAAAATAGTACCAAACTCTAAAATTATCATCCCGTCTGGTGAACAACATTCACCCGCAAAGGGCACCGGTTTAAACACCAGCATGGAGGCGACAGCTGTGCCCCATCACAGCAGTGATCCGAACGAGTCTGCGGCCCCAACCCCACCGGTACCTGCTGCTGCCGCGCCTCGAGCGACGATCACGTCATTTTTTCTCCGGGATCAATCCGCTTACCGGTACCGGTGCTGGTGCTACCGATACCCGTTCATAAAGCAATCGTTAATAACGTTAGCACACACCCTCAATACCACACCCCCTCCTTCCGCCAACTATTTGCCCACTTCATTTTCCCACATCTTCTCCTTTTGTCTACTATTTCCTTTCCCCATGTATGTTTTAGCTGAGAGTCTACCTTAGTCCTCATCAACATTGCCACCCCAAGCCAGTGGCCGTAGTCCTCCCGATTCTTTCTCCTTCCCCCTCGCGGCCTGACGATATCTCAGAGATAGCCTATATCGATGAACGCTGCGCGAAATCGCGACCTGAGTGGTCACAGAGATGGTTTGGAATAGTCGCTCCTTGCACACGTCTTCCCGCGCTAGGGACGATGCGTCCGTTCCTCCAACGATACTTGCCGCCACGTGATCTATCAGGTCGCTGCATTCTTTCCCGAGGCGCCCAAAGCTTTCCACCGCAAGGGTGGCGAGTTTGTAGCTGCGTTCTCGTCGAACGACACCTGTCCCGGACGAGCGTCGTGATTGCGCTTGCGCGCCTCGGAAGTGGAAGCCGATGATTTGTTTCGATCCGCGCTTTCTGCCCGCTTGTGGACCCCTTCTTGTGGGTCCGCATACGTCACGTCGAGGAGACTTGTCGCGATACTCCGGTGCCGTAGCATCTCTTAGTTCACCTGCCTTAATCACGATGTCCATTCGCAAATCCCTGTCTGCGTGGAATGTAGCTCCTCTTTCCACCTGGTGGTGGATGGACATCCTCTTAGGGTGCGGGAGGGCGCGTGCACAAGGGGTTGGTGCTGGTTCACTTGCGCGTCCGCTCGGTGACACAATCATGCATGTCGCGTATTTACCTCCGCTTCACCGCAGCATGGGCATCTCGCCGCCAGGAATCTCTCTATCCCCAGAAATCTCTTCCCCGCAGTCACGAACTCTGATGCAGGGATGGTTCTAGCTGAGTATACAGGCCTCGCCCTTAGGAAGGCGGTAGCCCCTGATCCCGATTGACTCCGTTGCCGGGCCTTGGCCAAGTCTCGTGTCTCCTTCTCGCCTTGAGATTTGCTTGTGTCTCGCTGGGGCCTCGTCTCGGGGAGCTGGTCCAGCGAAGAGACGTACCTCTCATAAGGTACTCGGTTTACCACTTTATCCAGTCTATGCTGCGCTTTGCTGGAGCTGTTAGTTTCGGCGTCGTGTGCAGGAAGCACGTCTGCAATTGATTGCCCCGAGACATCTGGCTCTCTTGCTCTGAAGGCTCTGTCCCGCCAGCTTTCCGGCGCGATGTTCGCCATGGCCTCATTTGAAACCCCATGCACATCGCGCAGGTCCCTGACGTTGTTCCAGATGCGCCGCCCGAGGTCAGAATCGGGCAGCACCCTCCAGACCTTGTTCCCTATTGCGCCGGATAGGTCAGCAAGCACCTCTGGCACCGTCGCCACCAAGATCCCAACGGATGCTAACATCCTCCGGGCTTCAGCCGATGACAGCCCAAACCCTCCGCCCCCCGTGGACAGGCTCGCCTGCGCCTGTTGATGGGGTTGCAGGGTCAACATGTTTGTCGGGCACCCGTCTGCGAAGAACGACGATCCTTGTGCTTCCCCCGGGAGATGGAGCAATTTCTCCAGCATCTACAAGGCGTTGCCATCTGCTTTTTTGCATGCAGCCAGCAATAGTTCTGGGTCCATCACGCGTTCAGGGTAGGATGTCCGTTGGATCATTGAGCCGGTGGCAATCAGGTTGGCTGATTGCTTGTCCAGCATGCGCGACAACATCCGCGCGAGTTGCTCCACTCCCCCGTTTCGGACTATCTCCATTGCGCTCTCCCTCGCGTACTCATCTGTGCCGATGGGCACCCCCACCACCTTAACCTCACCACGTTCATCAATGCTGACGCCAATGCCTTCAAGAAGGGTGATTTGTTCCGGCGTAGGCACGTGCCCCTTTGAGGGCAGGGCGACCGTTTTGCTCGGGTTGATCACAATTCCGATGTTGGACAGCTCACGCTGGAAAAAGGGTACCACTTCCACAGTATCGGGTGTAATTTCCATCATTCCGATGCTACTATCATCTAGGTAGGCGAATGCCTCTACACCTCCTGGCTCGAACTCCGCCCGTGTCCGCTTCAGCACAGGTAGAAGCGGCATGCAGAACAACGCCGGTCCCATGGCATCCTCTTGTTGCACCCCGCTGGAGCAGTCGATCTTCCACCTTTCTCCCGATTCCATCTGAAAAAACACGGGCGCAGACATCTCGCCGTAACATTTTGCCACGAACGGTGTAAGCGCTGGCACGCAAGTGGCTGCCTCCACTAGCATAGCAGTCCACTTCACTGTGTTGAATGCGTTGGAGCAATCGGTGAGGATGAGCCAGTTTTTTGCCTCGTGATGCACTCTTGCGCGTAGCGCTACCTGTTCCACCCCCCCTCGTACTCCGACTCCAAACTGTCGCGCTTCGCGGTTGGCCTCCTCCAGCGGTGGTCGCCATTGCCGCATGATTCCGGCCGCAATACGCCGCCTCCACGTCATCCGCACGCACACGGGGCGGCATTTTTCACCCAGGGCAATGAGGTCGGATTGCAAAAAAAGCTGCCAGAATTCAGGCGGGAAGGCGTTTGGATCACCCATTATTCTTCTCCAGAAGGCTTCAATGCCAGCTCCGAGTTTTTCGCACCCAAAGCCAGTCCTGATCATTGACGTCAAGTGCGAGAATCACAGACCGTCGCTTCCCGCGCCTGATAAGACGTTGCGAGAATTGATGACCTCGAGGGCCACCTGTGGATCAAACTCTTCCTCCGGGCGCCAGTTGGGTACACTACCTTCCTTCTGGTCGAAGGGACTTGCTGCCACCGCTGCCGCTGCAGCTTCGGAGATGCAGGCCTGGTTCTCCGCCGGGAACTTCGCTTTTACGCGCTCCCACGTTTCCTCGTTCCCCGGCGCGCGCGGTTCCGCGAGGAGGCTTGCGTGCTGCCACAGTCACCCCCCCTCGATGGCTGCATGCTGATGATGCCCTCTTGAACATATCAGCGTCTGTCTCTTCACGGGCTTGGCCGATTTGCCTCGTCGATGTTCGATGGGTATACTCCAATAACCACGGGAGCAAGAGGGTGAGGTCACTGCGTTCGGCAGACGCATACCTCTCACGCCGTATCATTCCGCCACCCTGCGAGTGCAGTAGAGCTGGGAGGATGTACCACAACTTGATTGACTTCTGCAGTGATTGCGGCGTCTCCGATTGTGTGGATTGGCGATGGTCTCCCAAGGCGTGATTGAGGAGGCCAAACACATGGATGATAAGCTTGGCGTGGGCAGTAGCCAGCCTCGGCTGCACTTTGACAACAGTGGCGAAGCGTTGTTGGAGGTTCTCAAGAGGGACATCATCGAGCGGTCCTGCAATTCCCAATGTCTTTTGGTCTTAGAGATTGTAGAGGCCATCCCTGCGCTCTCCCTCGCCATCGTCAGGTTTTCCCCGGAGTCCCGCTGCCGTCACGCGTAGTCCAGGATCGGCCTGAACTGCCGCTTCTATTGCTTCCCGTCTTCCATGGCGGATTGTGCATCCTCTTGCTCCGCAGAGAAACGATGCCTGCGCCCCGCCTCGTCCGACCGCATTCACCACCCACCGCGCATGCGTTGCATGTTGACGTCCACAGGGCAACCCCACCACTCGGTGTCCCCGAGAAATTGTTGTTTTACAGCCCCCACAGCTCGTATTGCTGTGGTCGTCTGCAATGAAAGCGAGAAGTTGCGTTACGCTCCCTGGTGCTGACCCTCCTCCCTCTCCGTCCCCGCCCTCCCTCTCTCCACTGTCAACCCTTCCTTCGGCAGGGGCCGAGGGAACCTCGCCGCTTCCATGTCGAGGGATTCGCCCCCGGTTCGTGGTGGCTCCTCTCCCAGTTGTCGTCGCTCGTGTTCCTCTTCCGGATCCGCGCGGTCGACCTCGTCTGCCTCTTGTGCTTCTCCCACCCTCTACTGCACCAGTGGGCATAGACGCAGTCGCTCTCGATGTTGCTGGGGTGACGCTGGGCTGTGTTGGGGGCGCGCCCGAGTGTCCCGGCGCCGTCACCTCCCTGTTTTCGGCAGTTCGGGAGTTTTCCGTGGCAACAGATACAGCACCTCCTGGCTCTGTCTGCTCCCTCCCCCCCGGGTCACCTTCTGACGCTAGAGTTGCACCTTCCGGTGGCGCCACGCCCGCTGCTGAAGGGTCGCTCTCCCGTGCCGGGCCCGTTCCTTCCGCCGTGCCCCTCACCTCCACTAGGGTGGCACTGGGCTGGCTCAGAGCGGGAGGAAAAGGGTCCCGCCACCGTGACATCCCCTTGTTCGGCCATGAGGGTGTTCTCCACGGATACATAAGCGGCGCCTCCTGGTTCCGCCTACCCCATTACCCTCGAGTCACCTTCAGACGCCGGGGCTGCTCCTTCCGGTTGTGTTACTCCCGCTGCTAACGAGTCACTCTCCAGCGCCGGGTTTGTTCCTTCGGGTGTTACCCCCGCTGCCGTCGGGGAGGGAGGCAGCTCGTTCCCTGCCTCAAATCCGTTCTGGGACCCGACGGTTCACGC